>OX030949.1:58458575-58836075 GCA_943735915.1 Pherbina coryleti | reverse complement strand
CGATAGGGGGGAGGGGGACTCAGATATAGTAACGTGATCAAAAATTAAAAAAAAACTTGAAAAAATTAAAATCCTTAAATCAGTTCAAAATTTTGTCCTATATTTGTATTGCGACTTGTATTTCAAAAACATCAATGAATTCTCATAAGTGAGTTTTATTTAATTTAAAATAAATTGGAATAAAAAGAAGATACTATTTAAATAAATCAATTTAAAGGAAGCATATTCATAAAAATACTGAACTTGGTGCTGCACAGGTGAAGCCTTTTTGGGTACTCTCTCAAAGGCCAGGCGAATTTCTTTGCATAGAAGAATTCTATGAAGAATCATCCGTTGAAGAATTCTATTTCGAAGAGTTCCCAAAGTTTCCAGCTTCTTAAATTCCAGTGATTGATAGCATCGACTCTTGGATTGAAGAAGGAATAGTTTTTACCGATGAAAATAATTGATTTTTGAAATTTTTCTTAAATTTATCTAGTCATGATAGCACACATATCAAGAGCTGGTCAAGGTAATAATATTTTTTAACTATGAAATTATATTTTTTAATCAATTCATTTTTTTTTATTTTATATACTACGTTACTTTATGGGGGGGGGAGGGGTTTTGCAATACACTACGAAGAGTAACTACGAAGAGTAAGAGGGAGGGAGGGTAAAAAAATGTTGAAAATCGGTAACGTTATTTATGAACGACCCCTAGGAGTAGACACTATAATTATCCCAGTGGCACTTTATTTTACAGATCAATAGCTACTGCAACGTTTAAAATGCGTTTGAAATTTGTTTGTGTAAAAGTACTAAGCCTATACGATAAGCAAACCACGCTTAGCTATGTACACAAACCAGCATTTATAACGTTGCAGTAGCTGTTGAACTGTCGGACAAATTTTGAGTCCAAAACTTAAAAGGCGGTGCAAACACATTTAGTGCATCTCCTTATTGTGCTTTGCTTCGCAGTATCCCAACTTCTGTCAATTGTTTTCGTAGTTTGCAAGATAACAATAGCATTATTTCGTCGTTTAATTTTATTAATAAAATATTTCAAAGTATGCCGAAAACCAATGCTGAAAGATGTCGTAAGTATTATCAGAAAAAAATATCTGTGTGGCTGCCACGCACGTTAGAAGTGAACCTTCAGAAAACTAAACTGTTAGAGAATGAGATGAATGCTGTATTAAGGGTGAGACAATTATAGGGTTTATTGATTGTAATATTGTTACCAAGTTTAAAAGTAATTTTATTTTACATTTTATTATTCAAACTCCATGTTTTCAATTTCAAAAAATGCCACGAGTGGCTTATGATAACTAAGATATTTTTTTGAACTTTGGTTTGGATTTGCTCAATATATGTATCTTTGAAATACAGCGTCTATCACTGTTTTTGATCTTGTAGTCGGTTCAGTGCGACTGCTGCACATTTTTAAATTTAATTTGAATAATCAATAAACCCTATAATTATCTCACTCTTAATACAGCATTCGTCTCAATCTCTCACAGTTTAGTTTTCTGAAGGTTTCACTTCCACATATTTTTTTACAGCCACACACATATTTTTATATTAACAGAAATGCTTAATTCATGTTATTTCTTGTTACCACTTTGTATTCAAATAAATATTAAGTTAAAACGGACAACAATTTGTTTTAAAAATGAGCTCATGTGAACATTTTCGGGGCTAAATATTGGTAATTTCCTGAATTTTCGTTTTTTTGAGCTACAAAATATTACAAAGTAAAAAATTGGACAATTTTTGGGCTCTAAAAATTTTGTAGTTTGCGCTTTTTCCAAAAACTATCTGGTCACACTGTATACGAAGGGTGTTCTAAAAGTAACGGGGATTTTGCAATTTCAGGCTGTGTTGGTCCGATTGGGGAGTGCGTCGCAATTCTCTTTCCAAAATTCCAGTGTCGAAATTCATCTTCATTAAATTCCCTTCTTCAAAATTCACCCTTTTCAAAATTCTTCTTTTTTAAGAATAATAATAAAATTTTCCTTTAAAAAATTCTCCTTTTTAAAATTCTCCTTTACAAAATTTTCCTTTACAAAAATTCCCCTTTTACGTAATTTTGCATTTGCAAATTTCTGCATTTCAGCATGCAACGAAACCTTCAACACAACGCAGCTTTATCTCTCAATATCAACATATTCAGCTCTCTTGCGAATAAAATTTCGCCCGGAATTAAAAAAGGCAATTTTCGTATTTTAAGCAAAGTTCACTTAACTTTTGAAAAATTTTAACACAAATATTTGCATTCATCGCAAATTTTTAAGATCACCAGAAAAAGAAAATCTTTAAGAGCATCCCCTGTCTAAAAAATGAAAATTGTCTTTTTCAATTCCAGGGGGAATTTTATTTATAAAAGGGCCGATTCTTTTTTTTTATTATTTTTAAAGAGAATTTCTTTAAGGGGACATTAATAAAGGGGAGTTCTGTGAAGGAAGATTTTTGTGAAGGTGGAATTTTGCTAAGGAGAGTTTTAAGAAAGGGGGGCTTTGTAAAAACAATTTTGTATAGTGGGAATTTTGACCCTATCCCGTCTGATTGACATGATTTCCTTGTAATTGTTGTATTGGCAGGCAAGTATAGAAAGTATCTGTAAATTTTCAACCATATTGATTTTTTTTATTTTTTCTTCAGCTGTCGAAACACGTGTTTTAGTATTGTTGGCGATTTTTAATTTTTTTTATTAATAATGTGTCAGTGAATTTGCAGAAAAATTTTGTTAAAAAAATGATATGAAGTGTAACAAATTTTAAGAAATATTACATATCGGTGAATCTGCTAAAATTAAAACAAGAGCTTATCAGTGGTACAAAGGTTTTCGAGATGTCCTTGAAGGTGGGATGACATAACATAAGGTCCATGGACATTATGTCCACTCTAAACGATCATCATGTCCGTGGACTTTATGTCTCTTTTGAAACGGACATAATGTCCATGGACCTTATGTCTTTTTCGGGATGGACATTATGACCGTTCTGTTCGGTCATCAATGAGCAATCACCCAACATTAATTTTTGGGCGATTGCTCATTTAGAATTACAATTTAGTACAGAATTAACAGGTTTCCATGAAGTTGTTTTTGTAGCGATTTTGCTTTGCTTAACTTGCGATCAAAAAAATTACTAAGAAAGTTAACGGTTAATGTAGACTTTTTTTTTTACTCCCGGAATTTAAGCCCGATGAACTTACGGGCCTCCGGGAGTTTTTTTTTTAACGTCCAAGAACTCTTTGCTAAGCGGAAAAAAAATTTTATATTTTTTTTCAGATGAACCATACTCCAGATATCATGTTCAACACAAATTTAAGGACCTTTGGCGGTATTGCGGTTTTCTACCTTATCGACGAATATTTTTGGAGCGAAATATCAGGGATAAATCTTGAATAGTTATACTTTAATAATGTAAAAAAATTTTGGTCTAAAATAAAATACAGCTTCAAACAAAAAATTTAAAAGAGAGTATTTTTTTTTTCGAAAAACTTCCGGGGGCCCTTAAAATGACAAAATGATTCGCCTTATTCGCGGAATGTTGTTTTTTTACCTTCCGTACAAGGAAGGACCTTCCGTCATTTTATCATAACGAGTTTGAAATTTGTTTCTGATGTTATTCCATGAACCATAGATATTACCATATCTCCGGATAAGGTAAAATGGTGTTTTTTAATCATAAAATGATTTGCCCTTATACGGAATGTTATTCTCTAACCTTCCGTACAAGGGCAAACCATTTTATCATAACGAGGTTGAAATTTCTTAACTTTTTGGCTATAAACAAAAATTCGGGCGTTTTTTCATATTTTAATTTGACATTTAATTTGGTTCCTTATATCCTCTTTCTTTAGTTTGGGCGATTGTTCATCGTATTTTTGGACAATTATTAATTATGAATAAAAACCCAATATTTTGGGCTGTTGTTCATTTCACTTTTGGGCGATAATCGCAGTTTTGGGCAATTGTTCATCCGTTTGTTTGGGCGATTTTTCATTATGAATAAAAGCCCAAATTTTTGGGTGTATTGTCTCAACATGTCACGGCCGGGCGCAACGAACCTGGGCCAGCATGTCGCCATCGTTCGAATTTAATTTGTACTTTCCCCAAGCCTCAAAATCAATAGTTTTTTGTATCTCGCATTTGGACATTATGTCCTTTTCAAACAGACATAATGTCCATGAACTTTCTGTCCGTTTTGCTTTGGACATTATGTCTGTTTCGAAACATGTTATGTCCGTTTCAAACAGACATAATGTCCATGGACCTTATGTCAATGGACGTTAATAATCCCACCGTCTTTGAAGACATTAAAGATAACGAGTGCACGGGTTGTCCTATCCACAATCGATGAAAAAGTAAAATAATTTATTATGAATAATCACCGAATCACAATAATAGCAGTTGTAGATGATGTTGGCATATCAATTGCTTCATGCCGTGAAATTTTTTCGAATGTTTTCGGTATAAAACGTGTTACAGCAAAATTTGTTGCAAAAGTGTTAAAATTCAACCAATAACATCGTCAAATGAAAGTGTCTCAGGAGTTGTTGAATGATGCAGAACTAATAAAACGTATCATAAAAGCGATAAAACATGAGTATATATTTATGATGGTGAAACCAAGGCGTAATCATCCCAATGGAGGCATTCTTAATCGAAAAGACTGAAAAAGCTCGATAAATATGATCAAATGTCAAGGTTATACTCACAGCGTTTTCCGATTTGAATGGCATAGTTCACCATGAACTCTTGTCACAAGATTTAACAGTCATTAAAGAAAACTACCTACAAGTTTAACGCCGTTTGCGTGAAGCTATTCGAACAAAAAGCCCGGAAAGGAAAAAAAGCATGGTTTTTACATCACGATAAAGCACCGCTCACACTTGATTGCTTGTTCGTGAATTTTTGTCAAAAAACTACACTGTAATCATATTCGCCAGCCTCCATATTTGCCACACATGGCCCCGTGTGACTTTTTTCTGTTTCCAAAAATAAAAAGAACCTTGTAGGGCCGTCGCAAAATGGTTCCAAATCGAAAAAAGACGGCCAAAACGTAATTTTTAAAGAAATTTGAAAAACATTTTTTACGTTAGTTATCTATTTAAGATAGACAAAGGAAAAAAAACTGCGTTGTCAATTTTTTTTTTTTTAAATTTTTTTAAGGATTTTTGAGGCCTTCAAAAATTTAACGAAAAAAAGTAGTAATTTTTTAAGCCAAGTTCGAACATACGTTGTATTATTGGTATAAGTTATTTATGACGTTCTATATATTCATGTATTGGGCTGAAGCTTAAGCAATTAAAAAAAAAGTAAAACTATAAAAAATATTCATACTCTATTTTTTTAAAAATACAAAGAAAATATATATTTTCTTAAATATTTGACTCAGTCAAAATGGAAAAAACGAAAGTGTTTTCCCCTTTTTTTCCCCTTCAAAAAGGTATTGGTTCCTTTGTGGGATATCTTATTATACTAATAAAAAAAAAGGTTTTTGCCACAAAGTGCCACTGTAGGAAAATTTTTAGAAAAACTAAAATGGTGTCGGAAACTAAAAAAATTTTTTTCTTAAAGCATTATTTGTATCTTAATTTTTTTGTATTGGTATTAAACTTACTTAGCTAATGAGTTTAACTTTATGTGTATATTATTATTAAAACATTAAAATTACATGCCTACCTTTCTTGTCGCATTATCGAAGCTAGCATTTGTTTTCGCTTTAATTTGTGAAAATCGGCTGCGTTTTGCCCTTTGTACGCATTTTTTTTAAAACTTTATTTTGTCAGTGATCTGTTGTTATTTCCATTTGCATTACATTTACCACCAGATGTTTTGCTTCTATTAGAAGAATAGTTTTTTAAAATAAATATTAAAAATAAACAAAAAAAAAAATTAATTTTTCCATAATTTTGTTATTGTGTGGACCTAAGATTTATTATAAAGAATATTAAAAAAGTTATGAAATCGAAGATTTTAGAAAATTTAGCTCAAAAAAAAACTTGAACTTTTTTTCCTTGAAAAACTTTTTATAATAAGTTTTATTATAAGTCCTTTGAAGCTTTTTTGCCATTCGGTCATGGTACTATGTAATAATTTTGAGAAAAATGAAAAATCGTTGTTGTTGTTGTTGGTTGTTGCCTTCATTGTCTTCATGTTGTCTGGTTGTTAACATACTTGGCCATAAGCTCAAATTTGTTTTCAATTCAAATAGTAAGAGGTCACAATAAAATTTAAAATTCTTTAAATTTTATTCTCTTCTATCGTTTGAATTAGTCGAAAGCATGATTGTTATCAATTATATCGTTGCTTCATATGTCGATTCACTTCTCTTACTGAGATGGGGTTTTGACTCCAGAAGCACCTCAATTTGAATTGTGCTCATAAAGACTTCCACTTCATGAAGATGATTGGACAACTATTCACATTCCATGCTATTATTTTTCAAAATATTTACATAACTTAGTCAAAGACAAAGATATTAAATTTAAACGAGTGTTTGATAGCGCGATATGCTTACCAAGCTTGACAGCTATTCTCTCTATTGTAAACTAACCTAAGTGCATAAATAATAAAACTTTTGCTACTTTAATCTTTATAATGTAGAAAAAGCAAACAAAATATTTTATAAAAATATATTTTGAACCATACAATGTATCGGTATTTTATTGCCGACTATATTATTGTGCCGTTATATCGTTCTAATTTGTAGCAACATAACAACGGTTAAAAGTGGCTAAAATATTTAAATTATTTAACACAAAGGCGAACAAAAATTATGTAGCTCAAATTTACATAATCTAGTTTGGATCTAGAGTCTTTTGTTTTTAGATACAAGTAAATTCTAGCTTATTTTAACGCTTTAGCAGCGTTAAAATGCATAAAGTTTGTTTGCCAGCAGGTTTGTGTCTTAAGTCTTTCGTTTAAACTACGCGTTGCTGCCAATAAGACACAAATAAGCAAATAAAGTTCAAGAAATACTTAAAAAAAAAACTTACAATTAGTCAATTAGTGAGATGCTATATAATAAAGCGCTTTTATTGGAAATAACAGCTTAGCAAACATAAAACAAAACTTAAAGGATAGTCCGACATACTAAGTCATGAATGGACAATAATTCTTGAGAAAACAAATACAAGCAATTTATTTAAAAGCTATTTTTAATGAAAAAATACCGGTTACCAAGAATATCAACATGTTTATTTTTGTTTCGAATGTTTTTCTTTAAGCTTCGCGGCTATTTTGAAGCTTGAACTGAACAGACAACAAAAATAAAAAAAAAAACAACAGCGTTGATGCTGAAACACTTTCGGTTTCTTCTGGGAATGCCTTGAATTTCAACATGAAGCTACTCTAACATATGTACGTCAATGTTTTAGGTTGACAGTCAAATATTTAATAATTGATAGCTTATTTTAGGCAAAAGTGACGCAATCTGTAATGAACGAACAACATCTGCTCGATGTTACAATAATAAAAATTTTTTGTTTTATGTTTCTGTCTAAGCGCAAATAATTGCTGCTTAAATTGTGCAAACACCCTGTAAGTGCTCATTGGCATATAAATAATTTACTATTTCCATTTCATGCTAATTCTTTAAATGACGCTGACAAAATCTAAGCAAGAAAGCCTTGAAGCATAAAAAGCTATAGTTATGAAAAAAGAAAAAAAAAAACAAACACACATACCATTAGTTCCATATACCTCTCTACGTATGTATGAAATAAGTACTATACCCGTACATGTTTGCGTTGTTTCTGTTTGATGTTGAAAATTAACACGCTAGCGTGCAAGTTAGACATATTTGTTTACTTTGTTAACTTTAAGTTAAACGTGAGCGGCTAACGTTACAGCAGTTAAATAAGTATACGTTGAACTTATCTTAAGCTCTTAATATACACACACACAAATACACACACATATATAGTTAAATCTATGCACTTATTTGCATAGACTTCATTATCACACGGTTGTCAATGTTCTTCTTGGTGTTGATTTTGAACATGAAAATATTTTCTGCTCAGCATTTAGTGTGTAGACAATTCTTCTACACATAAAATTAAAAAACGAGAAACAAAAGATTTTCTTAATTCATTCTTGTTAACTCGTTAAAAATGCAAATTAAGAATTATGATTTCTTGAATTTTGAAGTTTTTCCGTATTTTTTATTAGGACTATGAAAAAAGAAAGTTCTGCAAAGAGAAAATATTCATAAATTAACAATTACATGTTTAATAGTATAAAAAATTCTGCATCTGAGTAGAATTCATTCGCAAAGAAAGTTAAACATTCATTTAAAAAAAAAAACACTTTCTTGACAATCGCAGTTTTAAGAATTACTCATTTTTTGGTAATGTTTTATTTTATTTTTTTTTTGTTGTGTTTGCGGAGTGAACTTTTAAATGTTGTCTTTTGTAACTTTTATTTGGAAAGAACACTTATAAGCGAAATTAATAAAGAGACTTAAAGAAAACCATTCAAAATATGCCTATTTTATTTTTAAAAGATCATTTATTGACAGTTGTCAATTGTGAATTCAGTCAAGAGAATTGATACAGAATCAAACATTGAGTTGCAAAATATCATTATCAACATCAACATATTATCAACATAATTGTAAAAATAATTGGGAGTAAAATCAGTGAATCAATTCGCCGATGAAACACTTCGCCGTGAAACGCTTCGCCGTGTTTTTAACATTGTGCATATTACGCAAAATTAAATAATTATATTATAGTATGGACATTAGACCGTACCTCAAAAAAAAAGTTCGCCGTATACCAGCGATTATATTAATATTAATATTATATTATATTACCAGCGAAATTACGAAAATAAAACATTTTTTTACCGAACGTAGGGGTCGCGCATTGACATATAACTTCATATCTCTGGTGTTTACAGTCAGATTTTAAAGTTTCATTGACCTCAGGTGTACCGTTCTAGTACTTACCCTCCAGATCTCAGGTTCTACCATCCTAATGTACCACCCTAATATTAAAAAATAAAGCCCTTAAAATATCATTTATCTTTTGCTCAAGAAGTATATCAAAATTTCCAGCAGAAGTATTTTTAAAAAATTTTTGAAAATTTTTTTGCCGAACGTAGGCTCCCTTTTTTATTTTCATCATATCTTCGGTATTAAAAGTCTGTACTCTGCCAGCGTTTGGTATGAGCCAGATAGCGAGGGCGAAGAGGAATTTGAACAAAACGTAAGCGAATCACAGACGATACAAAAAAATTTTGCAGAATCATGTAGATTTTAATCCATCAAATTTTGACGTGATTCAAGTTGGCTATATTTCTGACGGCTCTCGAGTTTTGATAAAATGTGGCCCATGCGTTGTTCATGGGTTTTTTTGTATCGTCTGTGATTCGCTTACGTTTTGCTCAAATTCCTCTTCGCCCTCGCTATCTGGCTCGTACCCAACGCTGGCAGAGTACACCGCATTCGATGTTGCAGCAACTGACCTTACTTCTATAGTGGCAGTTCTTATCGACACTGTTTCATAGACATCATCTAATGCCATTGATCTTGGACCGCACTGATCAATATAGAAAATGTTTGCTGCGTCTGGAATTTTATTAGAAGTGTTGCAACTACATGGATTGTTGCTTTCAATGCTACACTTACAACGCGAAATTTTAAACAATTTATTTCAAGCATTCACGTTATATCTCAATCGATTTTTAGAAATTGTATAATAGTTATTCACAAGTACATCAACACGTTTCCGAACCGCCGCTAGGGTTATAATTGGTATGCCCGGCGTGTTGCCACAAAACGATTACATTTCTAACAGCTTCTTGTTTAAAAACATCCAACTTTCGACTTTTATCACTGTTATGCCGCAGATAAAATAAAAAAGTTACAACATCATACTCCGTTGGTAATTTGGTATTATTTAAGTCACTAACAATTTTTTATTCTTTTACGAGCTTTAAAATTCCTCAAAATCAATTTAAGGCCTTCCAAGGACATGTAGGAATATTTTTTTTTATTTTGGAGAAAATGTAATGATCTCTTTCAGACAAAAACATCCATATGTCATTCAATATGATCAGACTTTTAATACCGAAGATATGATGAAAATGAAAAGAGGGAGCCCTTCAAAAATTTTTTAAAAATACTTCTGCTGGAAATATGGATATACTTCCTGAGCAAAAGATTAATGATATTTTAAGAGCTTTATTTTTTTAATATTAGAATGGTACATTAGAATGGTAGAAACTGAGATCTGGAGGGTAAGTACTAGAACGGTACACTTGAGGTCAATGACCTTTATAGAGGTCATATTGGTCTCCTTGAGACAAAAATATTGATATACCAAACTTTAAAATCCGACTGTAAACACCAGAGATATTAAGTTATATGTCAATGCGCGACCCCTACGTTCGGTCAAAAACAAAAACAAAAATTTTTTCGTAATTGTCTTGCAAAAATACGTCATATTCGCTGGTATACGGTGCACTTTTTGTTTTTGCATAGGAGGTGGTACGGTCTAATGGACATAGTAGCTTTTCAACTGCATGGTTTATACATCCAGTAATTATAAAGGGGTTTCCATTAAGGACTTGAGAACTTTTTTTTAAAATAAAACGCAAACCATTTGAGATATTTCAAAAACTTTTTTTATCGACTTGAAGTACAATCAAAAAATTTATGAATGGTTTTCGACTTCGTATATATGGCCACCGCGGACACGTATGCAGCGGTTGATTCGTTGGACCCAATTTTCGATGACTCGGCCACACATTTCGGCTGAAACGGCCGCTATTTCGCATTCAATGTTGGCTCTGAGCTCTTCCAACGTCGTTGGCTTGTTCGCATAGCCTCAAAGTAAATAGTCTAGAGGCGTTATATCGCATGAACGAGGCGGCCAATTGACTGGCCCATTTCTTGAGATAACATGCTCATCAAACTTACTCTTCAATAAATCGATTGTAACGTGTGCTGTGCGGCTTGTGGCACAGTCCTGTTGGAACCACATGTTGTCCAAATCCATATCTTCCAATTCGGACCCAAAATAATCATTAACCATGGCGCGATAACGATGGCCATTCACATTAACGTTACGATCGTTATCGTCGACGAAAGAATATGGTCCAATGACGTCGCCGGCATGCAAACCGTACCAAACAGTTATTTTTTGTAGATAAAGTAGTGATTTATTAAGCACATGTGGATTTTCATCCGACCAATAACGCATATTTTGCTTATTGACGAACCCATTGAGCCAAAAATGAGCTTCGTCACTGAAGATGATTTTACGATGAAATTCATCATCTTGACGCATCTTTTCCAGAGCCCATCGGCTTCAATTCTTGAGTCAGTTTGATCTTGTATGAGTGTAAACCAAGATCCTTACGCAAAATTCGCCATAAAGTGGTCTGGGCGATGCCCAATTCTTGAGAACTGGCAAGACTGGTGGAATTGACTCATTTGTATTGTTTGTTACGGACACCTGGATAACTGGCCTTTGCTACAATTATCGTTAACTGGTATTCCCAACACCTATGTTAGCTATTTTTGTCCTTAATTTTGACAGTTCTTTAACGTTATTTGTAGCTAGCTTAACTACGAATATTTTAGCGTCGCTGACTAAAATAACAACGTTAAGTGATTGTTTTACATACGATTGTGATTTTATAATATATAAATAATATGCATAAAATGGCCACAACACGAAGAGTGTTAACCATCATGGTTAAATAAAATAAGATTAAATCAAAATAAAAATAATTTAATCTAAATATTTGTATACGGCCTTTTCATTATTTATATTGAAAACAAATTCTTCGAGCTCTAGGCCAAGCATGTTGACAACAAGACAACATGAAAAACAAAGAAGGCAACAACCATCAACAACAACAACGGCTCTGTATAGAGCAAATCACACAGCTTGACTATACAGACTGTTTCATTGGCCGCTACACCAACTCATCAGTAGCCTTGGTGAGCCGTTGAAGTCAATCGCTCAAACGAAATCGACAGCCTTTTAAGCACAGAAGCAATTCGGTCGGAAGCAATTGCTTGGATTAGCGCTGCCTCTGCTAATTGCTGCGATGCAGCTGTCTGCTGCTTGGCTGATTCGGCATGTATCTTACGAAAAGGTCGATCTAATCTGTCAGAAAAGCACAGTGCTACCATATTTTTTATTTCTGTTAACGACGTTTGTAGCTTATATTGTAAATGTTACATTTTAACAATTTTGTCGCTAAGCACTGTTTTGAGAATACAACATGCGTTATTGCAAACTACAAACGTCGTTAGTTAACCATAGCGATTTCGTATCGTTAACTTTTTGGGAATTCCACTACTAAGCGGCAGCGATATTTTCGACACTTCGACAAACCCGTTGTCTCACTTGCATGGCAACATCACACAACGAATATGTAGACTCAAATTTTTGCACTAAATTTGTTATTGTCTGTCTACTTAGTCGAGAATTACGACCGATTAATTAACGCTCTTAAAGCTGCGATCACCGACTCCAAATTTCGGTAATAAATTTTTATAATTTGTAGACGTTGATCGTTCGTGTACTTTACCATGATGAAAATGTTGAGTTTATTGAATAAATTGACAGTGACAGTTCGATGATTAGTTAAAGGAAATTTAAATTTAAAAAGACAAACACTGCTGCTAAGTAACAGAGTTCTAATGTACAATATTTTAAAGTATATTTCAAACCTTTGAGAGTAACAAAAGAGTATACAGAGTATATTTCTGTATTGCATTTATTTTCCTTATATCTCTATGTTTTTGATACAAAATTCTACATTCACATAGTTTTATGATACATATTAACCCTCTCCAGCCCTCCCTTAAAGCCTCCCTGTTCAGGTGTAGGGAATGAATATACAAAAATAATAAATTTTGTATGGGATCGCCCCTAAGGAGTGTTCGGAGGGAATAGGTCCCCAAGGGAAAAATGTTCCTTTTGCAAAATTAATGGGGGTTGAAAATACATATTAATCCTCTCCGGACCTCCCTTAAAGGCCCCCTGTTCAGTTGTAGGGAATAAATACACAAAAATCATAAAATTACTATGGGAGCCCCCCTAAGGAGTGGTCGGAGGGAATAGGTCCCTAAGGGAAAAATATTCATTTTGCAATAGTAATAATTTAATCTTGATATTTTATGAAATGGGACTCAATGGGAATCAATTAACCACTTAAAAATCAACTTCTTTGGGTTAAAGTTTCACTTCTATCGTGCGTGGTGGCCACAAACATACAGTGTTGTGCATATCAAAAGCAACCAAAAAAGCCATTGTCATTTATACCTAGAAACTAGCCTTCATGCTAAACTATGATCTGACAGTTTTGATGTTTAAGGCTCTCACCTTTTCGCCGATATACTGTGGCCATGCCATCGTTGGTAAAGAGATTAAATCTGGACTCGTCACTAAAAAGGACTGTCTTTCATTGTCATCAGTGGGTATGGGCACCACTACATTCAAAGCTTCTGTGTTTGTCTTTCGTCTTTGATTTGTTGTTGCATTTTGTGTAGCTACATAAGCATTTGCTCTCAGTTCTTGCGCTCAACGCTCCCAGAGCGCTCTCTGCCCATAGCTGGTCATCAGACCAATTTAATGAGTTCTTGCATAATTTAATTGGGAATATAAAAATTTTCATTTGATTAAAGCCAATAGATTATGTCTTAAAATCAAACCTTCGTTATAATTTTTTTTTTTTTTTTTTGTAAGCAATGGCTTCTTCGCTGGTCTGCAACTTCTTAAGTCAGCTTCCAAAGCACGCCGTACTCGACAGTACTCGAGTCCACGTTTAAATTTAGTTGATTAACAACAGACTGAGATGATAAAAAGGGATATTTTTGAAAAGCTAAGATTACATGTCGGTCCTCTCTCTGTGTTGTTTTAAG
Organism: Pherbina coryleti; assembly: GCA_943735915.1. NCBI lineage: Eukaryota > Metazoa > Arthropoda > Insecta > Diptera > Sciomyzidae > Pherbina > Pherbina coryleti. The sequence continues at coordinate 58,822,196 of OX030949.1, read as the reverse complement.
CTTCGGACCACCGAAGTGAAGGGTTTTCACAGTTTTTTTAGTCTCGAACTTTTTTATAAGACGTAAAATTATTGATTTATTTATTTTGTACTTTTTGGTAAAGAAATTAGTGATTTATACTCATCAATTATTGCTGTTTAAAGGGTATTTATCACGTGAAATGACGTTTTGATAATTTAAAATGTCTTCTTCACACAAAGAATTATTTGCAAATGACTCTTTTAAGTCTAAATCAGTAATAACTAAGCAAAAAATTAAAAAAAAATATAACCGACATTTACCGTTAATCGGAGCAAAAATTATTTAACTTAAGTAAGTTGCTTTTCTTATGCACAGTCAAAAATCGCTCTTTCCGTATACTACTCTTTTTACTTAATTTCTTTTGATGCTATTTTCAGCGCAATACATGATTAAGAAAAAATAACTATTTAAATTTTGGGGAAAGAAGTAAGACGATAAAAAAATATGAAGAAGTTTGTTACGCCAATTTAGGTGGCTTATGTTATTCACAACACTGTATTTTTTTATAAGAGACTCAAAGAAAAACATTAAAAATATGCCTATTTTATTTTTAAAAGTTCAAATATTGACAGTTGTCATTTGTGAATTCAGTGAAGAGAATTGATACAGAATCGAACATTAAGTTGCAAATCGTTATTATCAACATCAAGAGCTTATCAACGTGATTGTAAAAATAATTTGTTTTTAAATTATAAAGTGTTACACTTAACTTGAGCGGGTAAAACGTTTAGCTTTTTTTGGAAACCTGTGCGGGAAACTTAGCCCCTTTAAAGCTCAAATTTTGACAATTGAACTGTTATTATGAAAAACAATCAGCTATACATATATAAAAAAGTACCAGAAATATTCTTACATAAGTTTGTGACATAATTTAATAATTAATTAATAATAATTGCTTTTTCTTCCTCTTCTTGTATTCTCCATGTTCAGTGACAATTTTCAATGTCAAACTTTTAATGTTAATACCAAATATGTTCAATATGCCAACTAATAGTTTTGGAAAAAATTTACATTTTGTCATGGCTGTTGTTGGTTTTCTTTTAATAACTAATGCTTTTGTGACTGTTGTTGATTTTCTGATGAGCTTAAATAGAAATTGTTTTATGACATTGTTTCTTGTTGTTGTTAATATTTTTGTTTTATTTTTTTATTTGGCCTATACACCGCTCAAGACGTTGTAGTTCGCACGTGCTTGACATGCAAAACTTTTATTTTGCTTCTATAACTAAAGCCAAGCAATTTCCTAGAAACGCAGTGATATATTTGAATAAAAAAACATTATCAGCGATTAAGCACAATTTCTTTTTCTCAGCAGAATTTTGATGTAAAAAGTGAAAAATTTATTTCATCTGCAATGAAGTGAAAACAAAACAGAGCCGTTTCTTCTCAATTACTTTTTATTTAGTTATTTTTTTTTTTTTTTTATTTTTTGCATTAAAATAATTCCAAGTAAACGCGTTTAATTTCACTTTAGTGTTGTTTTAATATTTTACACAGTAATAGAATTTCACTCATCAAAGAAAATAATATACTGCTTGCTGCAAAATGTAATTTCACTGGCTTTTATTGAAGTTTCTAGCCGAAAATTGATGAGAGAAAAGGTAAAAATAGTGCTTGGAAATATGTATAACACAGCCATAATTTCTTTATTTAAATAAATTAAAGACCGCAAACTAGAGAGAACTCAGACGAAAACTTTTAAAACTTAAAGCTAATTACTAAAGAGATTAAAAATTTTAGAATGTCGGTCAGTGGAACGCTTGAAATTGATTAGAAGATGTGCAGCTACAATTTAACAAAGAACTATTTACGAACACACACAAAAGCAAACACATACGGTCAACTAACGAGGGCTGATTGAAAAGTTTCCTGCCTACACATGAAAGTTATATACAATGATTGTCTTGCAACCCTGAAAATATCAGCTGATTTCTCCAACAATTTTATTGGACAGTACAGCAGCCAAAATGTGAGTAAGAAGCCGTTAACTGTTTTTAATAAATTTGAGTCTCCTTATTACGAATTTGCCACTCCAATTTTCCATCAAGTCGGGATTTCGAACACATCGGGATTCAAAGTCCAAAATTTCCCTAAAGGGAGTCTGCATTAAGCGTCATAACAAAAGATGATACTTTTTTTACTTTGAGATAGGAATGTTTATAACAAATAAACAAAAAAAAAACTTTTTCAATACTTTACCAGGAAAATATGGCCTCTTTTTAGGTTGTCTTTACATCCTTATTTTTTGGTTGCTCAAAATGTTATTTTTTTTAATATTGCTAGATTCAGTCAAAGTATGTGGATCGTACAATGCCAATTTTAAGGGCCACGAGATACGAGGTTCAGATCCCAGCTGAGGCAGAACATTTTTTTAATTTGACTTTATTTTTCTGAGCTGTTAACACCTTTCTGCAGACATTGGTAATTCTCAGAGAGTAAACAATTGTCATGTTAAGCTTCTTGAGAACATGGACATTAGCCGTTCAGAGTCGGTATAAAAATAGAAGGTCCAGTTCTTGATCATTTGTTTGCAAACATTTAATAACACGCACAACACAATTTGATCTTAAGAAATCTATTCCAAAGTCCTTTCCATGGCTGACAAGGACAGTTTATTTTATTATTATTTTTTTTTTATATTTGATATTTAAAATATATAAAATATATATTAATATATTATCTATCTTCTATATAACATATATAAAAATAAGTTGCATTGTGTATGAAATTTTTGTTCTCTGTAATGCGTGAACCAATTTTGTTTCTGGAAAGGTGACCCGATTTCCCATGAAAGGTGACGTCAATACGAAGGTTTTTATGTGCAAACGATCTTTGTATGTGTATTGGTTCATGAGGTATAGGCATTTGAACATGTGTTTGTGCGTTTATACATCGTGGTTTGTTCGGATGCTTAAAACTTGAAAACGACTCGATCAAATTGGATACTTCCTTCTGTGAGTTTGTTCGTAATTGTTACGCAAAGGTTTTGGAAAAATTTCACGGAACATTGGACAAGGGAGCGTGGCCTCTTCCATACAACCCAAATCTACGATGGCGAATAGTTTTGAAATTATAGGTCGCATAGCATCGGAATTGCTATGCTCTACCTCAATTTACAAGTGCCGTTCCACAGGTAAAATTTTATGGGCGTTGGACATGGGGCGTGTCACCTTTTTCAGCAGATCAAATTTTCGGTATAACTTTTAAGCTATAAGTCACACATCAATGAAACTTAGTAAGAACGTACTATTTAGTCGCGTCCTTCGACTAGAAAAATTGAGCAAGAATTGGACAAGGAGGTGTGGCACCGCCCATATAATTCAAAAATATGATATCGAATAGCTTTGGAAATAAATGTTGCATAGCAACAAAACTCAGAATGGAATTACTATTGGGTGATGTCCTCGATTTTTAAAATTTTGAGCTCGATAGATTCGTGTTTTTGCCACACCTCCTTTTACAGCGCACAAATCAATAAAAATTCTATATTTCCGACGGTTTTGATCGTATTAGACTACAATTTGGTAATTTATTTTATAATTTAGTTTGTAATTTGCTCACTGTCGGCAAATGTACTAAAAATGGGTTGCCACACCCCTTTTACCGCCCACAAATGAATAAAAATTCTAAATCTCAGAAGGTTTTGGTGGTATTAGACTAAAATTTGGTAATTTAGATTGTATGCTCACTGTCGGAAACTGTACTAAAAATGGGTTGCCACACTCCCTTTTACCGCCCACAAATCAATAAAAATTCTATATTTAAGACTGTTTTGGTCGTAGTAGACTATTTGATAAATAAGTTCGTATGCTTACTGTCGGCAACTATACTAATACTGGGCGTGGACTAACTATTTATATACGCCCACTTTTTAGAAATCATAATTATTCCTGAGTTGTGCATGTTTTGATAATGAAACTTGATATGTAGATGCTATGGCCCCAAGAGGCAGTTACTATATATTTGAGCGAACATTAGACAAGGGGGACTTTGGCCACACAGGCCAAATTTATGATATCGAATTGCTTTGGAACTAAATGTCGTATAACAATGAAGGTCTTTCTACTGAAAAACTGTCACGGGCATTCAAAAACGGGGCGTGGCTCCACCCATATAAGCCAAATTTACGATACAGAATAGCTATAGAAGTAAAAGTCACAGAATATTGAAACTCAGAATGTAGATACCATTTGGTGATGTCCTTCTACTAGAAAAGGTGACATGCATTGGAGAAGGGGGTGTGTCCCAATATGTGTCTCCATATAAGCCATATTTATGGCACAGAAAAGCTATGGAAATAAAAGACAAAGAACATAGAAGTAATAATGAAGTTACTACTTGGTAATATACTGCTACTGGAAAATGAAAAATGCAAAAAATTTACAATAGAGAACGCTGCTATAGACTCCAAAACTACTGAGCGATTGACCGATTGAACTCAAATTTGCGCAGTAACTATGGGGTCCAATTACGTTACCAATTTAGAGAGAGAGAGATTTTAAAATGTACTACGATAAGTAACGAATGGGGGGAGGGGGTCTCAGATATAGTAATGTGACCAAAAATAAAAAAACTCAAAAAAATTGAAATGAATACAACCCAACATTTCAAACCATTTTCAACCTTACATCTTCATGTTTAACCGTCTAAATTGACTGTTAACTATTGGCAAGTGTAGAAAGGGCATAATTTTTCTTTGCTTACTTTTCGACAGGTATTCTTTCTATTTTCGAATATTTTTTAATCAATTACTTTTTTTATTTCATATACTACGTTACTTTCTGGGGGTGGAGGGGAGTGTTTTTTCAATGCACTACAAAGAGTACCGGAGAGGGGTATAAAAAAAATTGAAAATCGGTCACGTAATTTATGAACGACCCCTATGTTTCGAGTATGAGATGGTTTAGAAATAATAACGCTGAAGGCATTGCAACATTTTCCGGTACTTATCTAGATAAATACCGGGAAAAAGCTAGTATTAAATGTTCAAAAACGAATCATCCACATAAAAACACAGATAGGATCATGGAACCTCAGACCCCAGATATTATTTAACCTTTAATGTGCGATTTGATATTGTTCTGATTTCACTTATGTTCTATAAAAATTTAAGATACTGAATAAATGCTTCACATATATTATGAAACAATGAATTTGTCTGCTGGCTTGTTTTGGTGATAAGAGCCATTGCATTTATGTTGCATAAGTTCCTACCTCCGTGACCTATAAAATAAATAACTGGCCATTTCAGCCCTTGAAAGGACTTTGACCTAGCTTCTTATGATCAATTGTGTTGTGCGTGTTATTAAGTTTGTACACCATTGACTGAGAAATGGACCTACATGCTTAACGCCGACTCCGAACGGCGATGAACGGAATGTTCTTATTCTCAAGAAGCTTTACATGGCATTTTGATTACTCTCTGAGGTTTGCCATTGTCTGCAGAGAGGTGGCGGCCGTACAGAAAAATTATTTTAATTCAAATAATTTTCTGTCGCTGCTGAGATTCGAACCCGGGTCTCCAAGGTTCTTTGACATAGCGGCCACGCACTTTAACCAACTACGCCACGGACGCCACACCTCCGTGACCTGACGATGCTTTAATTTATTTCTTTATTTTTATCTTAAGGCCAAGAATAAATCATTAATTTCTATTTTATAACGTTTACCTTATCGCATAATTCCATTTTTCCATGCAACGTCGTTGCATGATTGTTACAGTTTCGAACTTCTATCGGTTTTTTATACGGCCTCATGGCGTCATGAATTCTTTATCTTATTTTGTCATGAAGGCTAAGTCCCAGTCTTTAGTGGCAGATAATACTTTCAACGTGCTATATATAGCACGTTATAATTCTATGTAACAAATTTGCAATTTCGTTGCTTAAGCATCTAGTTACCTCCGCGTCTCGAAAACGTCTTTATTTTTTATTTTATTATATTTTTTTTTAATTTTTGTCATAAATTTGTCTTTACTGTCATGGCATTACTCTTATCTAACAATTCCATGCAACACTGATGACTTTACGGTAAAACACAACGTTGTCACATCAAAAATGCTGAACTATTACTGGAAACTACTACGCAGCATTATAAAAAAAATAACAAGCATCAATCGGCGATAGAGGCCTCAATTTCAAAAGGTAAAAAATTTATTTCATCATGACAATGCGCAAGTATCTACGACCGCTGTTCTTCTATCTAATCATCATCTTGAATTAGGTGGATAAAATCGCCAGATCTTGCCCCAATCCAGTGTTATTTCCAACAAGCTGAAAGTTTCAAGCAGAGGGTAAAGATTTTCGTCAAATAAAGAGGTCATACCAGCCTTAAAGGGCTACTTAAAAGACCTTGACGCGAGTTCTTTTTAGGGGGAGGGGGACGGGAATTATATATTAGTTAGACATCGTCTCGTTCAAAAAAAAAAAAATATAATGAAGTACCACAACAGGTTAGTAACTTCTCAATTAACCCTCGTGAGCTTATTTTAATGTGCATTTCTTAATGATTGTGAAAAGTTTCCTTTTTCATGAAATTGCAAAGAATTAAGTAGCGTAGCAAGATTAGTTCACAAGTAGGTAGTTCAGAAGTTCATGAAAGAATTCACATTTCACAATTTAGCTCTTTACACGGCAAAGCTTTTTGTTATTAAAGGCGCTAATAATATTTGAGAACAATACGAATGATAATTGAAATAAAACTCTTCTATAGTCTCAACTTCGACATTTGCAACAATTTCAAAGTAAAAAAAAAATACAGGCAAAAAATTTCTATGCATAATTCCCGGCAAGTCATTTTACAGTTATACACACGCAAAAACTGTTGACACTTAAAAATTTAACAGTAATAAAATTAAATTCTTTGCGTCGAACATCTAAAATGTTGGTCATAAACATTTTATAAACATAAAGAAAAAGAGCTTAAAAAATTTAAAAATAAATAAAAGAGTATTTTTGATTATGATTTACTTACGTAGTTGAAAAAAAGTGCGCTGATCAGCAGTAGCAACTGCGCTGCTCTTCCTTTGGTTTGCGCTGTCATAGCGTTCGTTTCTTAAGTCTTTCGTTTGCAGCAACTTTGATCTTGTTACTAGCTCTGGTTTTATGATGTGTTGTGTGAATAATTTTGATAATTTTTATTTTTAAATACTTTTACACTAGATTAAAAAATAAAATTGTTAATATTAAAATTTTGTTTTAGCTGGTTCGATTTTTTTTTTTATATTATTTTATGGTGATTATCATTGTGCGTTGTCGTTATTAATATGCGAGTCACACATTCTTAGGCGTTCTTTGGAATTTTGAGAAATATAATTTATGCTCAACACGCTTGCGAATGAATGCAGTACAATGAAAATAACAAAAAACAAACAACATTCAATGTATTGAGTGCAGCATGCATACGGTTTGGTATCGTCACATTTTTTTTTTTTTTGTTATCTTCGAATATGTGCAAATTTCTGTTTAAATTGCTTCTGAGAACCTGTTCGAGTTACTCATAAATTTCGTAGTTGTTTGTTGCAATTAAGAAAACTCTGCTTTGTTCTACAGCAAATAAACTTTTGTCGATATGTAATGTATTTGTTATGATGTGGTCAACATTTTTTAGAGATGAGTCATGATTGTGAGTTGATAGCTAAAGTTTGTTGTATAGAGCTGCTACAAAATGAGTCTTTTCAAAAAACATAGAAATAGAAGGTTTAGAGTAGAGCTGGGCGTGTATGAGTACGAGTACATTCAGAGTACGAATACATATGCATTTTGAGTACGAGTACATGTACTTATACCCTACAATATGAAGTGCAAGTATTTCCGATGGATTGAGTAATTAACTCAGGTTCCGAACCTGATATTGAGGAATATTAAAAAGAATGTTGAACAATTAATAGAACGATTGCTTTCACATAAAACTTCAGTTCAAAGAAATTTGAATTTTCGGTTTTCGAATAGAAAGTAAATCTCAAAGCTTACTTAAGTTTAAAATATTTCTGGGAACACTTTGAAATTTTAATTTTAAATTTGTTGATTCTTTTTATATCGAAACTGAAAAAGGTCTCGATGATTTATCACTATTATTTTTTGTTTTGTTTTAATCAATAAAAATTATTTCTAAAATATCTTAACTTTAATCGAAGTAATTAAAATTAAAACATAGTTCATATGAAGACAATATGAATTGTTTTGTTCTATGACGTTCTGCAAAGTTATACCGGACTGTACAATAAGTTCATGTTTTGATACATACTAGATGACATATCTAGGCTGAAGTAGATACATATCTTAAGATTTTACAACTTTTGAACGATTACGGCAAAAATTAGAGCCAGTTTCGCGTACTACCTAGCTTATGAGCGGGTATGGGCATCATTACATTTAAAGCTTCCATGTTGTTTCTGTGTTTCTCTTTTTTCTTTGATTTGTTATTGCGTTTTGTGTTGCTGCATAAGCCTTTTCTCTCAATTCTTGCTCTTAAACGCTCTCAGAGCGCTCTCTGCCCATATCTGCTTATGAGTGATTGATATTTGAAATAATTAACTTTTTGATTCTTAATTCGTGATTCTGAAAAATATTTAGTCATTTCAAACCATGATTAGAAAAAATGTTTAATCAATTTGTAACCTATGATGAATCCTGGATTCACAACTATACTACAGCTGAATCAGTGCAAAAAGCAAAACAATGGATTGCGCCAAGTAGAAGTGCTCCGAAGCGATCAAAGGCACAATAATCGGCCGGAATTTTTTCGCGTAATATTTTTTCGGAATTATCAAGTCGTGTTATTTATCGAATATCTTGAAAAAAGGAAAAAATTTTAAATAACAGGCAAATTATGCAGCAGTATTGAAACTTTTGAAGGACACTCAAGACAATGCACCATCTCACAAGTCATTGAGAGCAATGGCAAAACTCAATAACTTACACTTTGAATTGCTTCCCCATCCACCATATTCTCCAGATGGGAAAGCTGGCACTTTTATTTATTTTCCCAAGGAAAATAAGTTACATCAAATGAAGAAGTTGAATTGGAAACCCATTTTTATTTTGACGAGAAATCAACTGATTCTATGTAAAATTCTCTATTTACTCTCTATTTACTGACTCTAAAATTCTATGTGATTTGAACCCGGTTATTCTCGGTTCATAAAATTGGCATAAAATAGTTCAGCCACGCTAATGCGTAAAGTCACTGCCATCAGACATTATTATTATCTAAAAATAATATGAACGAGATTGGACAATAAAGTAAGACGAGAAAAATTGTTTTACGGGCTTTCTAACAATGTTTTGTGGACTTTTAGGAATTAAAAAATTAATGTTGCTTTAGATCAGTGATGTTCACGTAATACCACGCGTGGTGAGACTCGAAAGCTTTATTCGAGAATCGAAACACGTACACGATCGAATGAACGAAGTTCTCTCAATCAGTTGGCGCTGAAACTTCAAGTTAGAAAGTTTACGTCTCTTGATTCTGTGTTTTGCACTGCACGAAATATTTGAGGCATATAAAAATGCGTTATTTGCAGAATTATAACAATAATAATAATGATGATAATGACAATCATAATGATAGTGATAATGATAATGATACTGATAATGATAATGATGATGACAATGATAATTATAACACAATTCTTACTTTATACCTGCACAACAATTTTTGTCAGTGCAGAGAGCTACAAACACAAGCAAAAAAGTCGAAAATCTAAAGCAGTGGTGTTCACACGTATACTACTACAATTTTCGACTTTTGTGCTTGTGTTTGTAGCTCTCTAGCTCTCTGCACTGACAAAAATTGTCGTGCAGGTATTAAGAAAGAATTGTGTTATGATTATAATTGTCGTCATCATTATCATTATTAGTATCATTGTCACTATCATTATCATTGTCATTACCATAATAATTATTATTATTATTATTCTGCAAATAAGGCATTTTCATATGCCTCAAACATTTCGTGCAGTGCAAAGCACACGACCAAGAGGCGCAAACCTTATTGCTTGAAGTTTCAGCGCCAACTGATTGAGAGAACTTCGTGCGTTCGATAGTGTACGTGTTTCGATTCTCGAATAAAACTTTCGAGTCTCACCACGCGTGGTACTACGTGAACATCACTGCTTTAGATATAAAAAGGCAAAAACAGTTTTTCGAAAATTTTGGCCAAGAAGGTGGGGAGATGGGATCATGGGAGGTGCCCATAGAACTTAAATATATTTTCGCCATCCCAGCAAACATTATGACTCTTAAAAGACTCTTTTAAGACTCATATAAATGAATTTTAAAGATCGTCATAATGCGCTCAAAAAAAGACTCTTTTATGAGTACATTTTCGTAGGTTGTGGGCTTCAAAATATGATTCATAATGATGACTGCTTTATGTCCCATTTTAAACTCAAAATGAAGACTCTTTTAAGATTCATAATAAAGACTCTTTAAAGACTCATAGAAATATTTTAGAACTCATATAAATTAGTCTTTTGGAACTCAAAATTAAGACTCTTTTAAGAGTCATACTTAATACTCTTTTTCAGAATCATGTAATGGAACCTTTAAAAACTTATATGAAGACTCTTTCAGAACTCACAGAAGTTATTATATCAAGAGTCATAAGTCTCATGTTAAAGGCTCTTTAATGGTTTAAAAACTCTTGGTAAACATTAATTTCTGACATTGATATGATGTTAATAAAACCTCAGAAACGGCTTTTTGCCACTCTGGTGTACTACAAAAGACTTCGTACAACATTATCTAAATAAATAATAAAAAAACCCTTTGCACGAAATTATCGTGTGTGCCATTTTTTCCATTTATTTAATAATATTAATAATAAAAATAAATATATCTCCATATTTTGCCATTCATCCTACTCATAAAACACGCATAAAAAATACTCTTTTTAGTCTCATAGTCTTAATACTCTTACTCTAGTCTAAATACTCTTAGTCTTATTTCTGAGGAATCATTTTGGAATCATATAAAAGACTCCTTTAGTATTCTTTTTCTTGCATACTCATAAAACACGCATAAAAAATACTCTTTTTAGAGTCTTATTTTTGAGCAATCATTTTATAATCATATCAGACTCCTTTATGAGTCTTTTTATTGCGTACTCATAAAACACGCATAAAAAATACTTTTTTTAGAGTCATTTCTTTTGAGGCACTCAGAAAATGTTTGTAGGGATGTTTTGAAAACAGATCAAGTAACAAAATCATACAAAATTTGGACGCAATTGAAAAAGTAGGACTGGCACCTCTTTTGAAAATTCAATATATTTGGGCCATTTCTTGAAAAATTCTAGTATTTTATAGCTCAAAATGGTAAAAAAAAAAACAGGTGCGTCGTTGGACATAGTAGAGATGCGTAGTTTTTTTTCGCAGTTTCATATATTTGATAATTTAATGGATTTTATTTTTTTTTCTTCTTTTGCTGTTTAGATACCCAAGACGCAATCCTTTTAATAGGAATTTTACGATATGAAGGATAGCCAATACACAACCCTTCTAATAGATATTTTACGTTATAAAGGATAGCGAATGCACAATCCTTTTAATATAAATTTCACAATATGACGGATAGCCAATACACAAACCTTCAAATAGATATCTTACTATATGAAGGATAGCCAATGCACAATCCTTATAATAGCTATTGTACGGTATGAAGGATAGTCAACACACAATTCATTTAATAGATTATTGTGATCTGCTACAACATAGCTTATATAAATACTAAATATTGAATCAGCTACGTTTCGTAACGATACTTATGGTTTGATGGTCAGGGTAAACAACCATCAATCGATGGGAGATGAGTTCAATTCCCACGGCAAACAAAGAAATATTTTCAATTCTACATTTTCTTGTTGTAATAATGGAAGTAAAAAGCAACATCAATTCTAAGAAGAAAGTGTCAGAAAAATGAGTCGGTTTTGGGATTTCACTTAAGCAAAATTACAAAACGAGCCGTAAAAAGCTTCGCTTGAAAAAAAAATTTTCGGACACATAATTTTATATATTCCTTAGATTTTCATGGACCATTTGTCAAATTTTACAATTTAAAGAATATTTGTCGGTTTGAACCATTGCATAGCAAATATAATGAAGAGGTTCGCTATTTAAGCTATTTTATCTTGAAAGAACATAATGTTTTTCAACAAAACTTGTCCGTTTTCAAGCGTCCTTGAATATTGAGCTCTCATGGATCACAAAATTCAGATATATCGGGTGTTTTTTTAGAGGTATAGAATTATAGAAATAGGGATAGTTGTCAAAGCAGTTGTCACAGTACATACATATATGTGTTTGAAATTTATGTTCAGTATAATTTGGTGGCAGTGGCACAATGGGTAGAGTACGGACCCATACGCAAGAGAACCCTGGTTCAATTCCATCTGACACAGAAAATTTTTTCAATTGAATTAATTTTTCTGTTCGGCTGCCAGCTCTCTGCAGACAATGGCAAACCTCAGAGAGTAAAATAATGCCATATAAAGCTTCTTGAGAACATGCACATGAGCCGTTCGGAGTCGGCATAACTCGCACAACACAATTTGATCATAAGAAGTTCGGTTAAAGTCCTTTCAAGGGCTGAAATGGCCAGTTTATTTTTTTATTTTTTATACTTTGGCAAATTACCGTGCAAAGATTTACACCGGAACAACGTTTACAAATCGGGAAAATTTATTTGCAAGATTGGCGTTCTGTGTGGAAAACTTACAGAGCACTTGGCACACAACACGGTACGCCTAATCGTCCATCTGAGCAGGTTATACGCAATACCATGGATGGATTTATTTCTACGTTTACTCTTATGAACAATATTCATCCAATACGAGCTCATGTTGTGAGTACCGAAGAAGCCAACGCCGCTGTAGCAGTGAGTGTGACTGAGGACCCAAATTTATCGATTTGAGAACTCCGTTCTCAACAAGTCGGCATTTGCCCGACAATTACGTGAAAGATTTTGAGGAAAGACACTGGCTTACACGAGTGTGAAATCCAACTGGGGCAGAAATTGAAGTCATCAGACCATCGTTTGCGTTGTACTTTCGGTGAATGGGCTGAATATTTTTACCGTCAAGTCGTTTTCAGCAATAAGGCACATTTCTAGCTCAAATAAGCAAAATTGTCATATTTTGAATGAGAAGAATCCTGTAGAGACTATTACATCCCGAAAAAGTTACTGTCTGGTGTGATTTCCGTGCCAAAGGCATCATTGGTCCATACTTTTTCAAAACTGAAGATGAAGCCAACTTAACCGTCAATGGTGAGTGCTACATTGTTTTTTTTTTAGCTTTGAACCAAGGATTTCAGGTGAAATACCTATTCAGTCAAGTCTGCTTTGGTTCGAAATGGGGTGATAGAAAAGTGGGAAGGAAAGACAATCAAGTGAAACAAGTGAAGGCTGTTCTAAGTGTGGTGGAAAGCCAAATAAACATGTGCATTTGAATCAGAGGAAAGTGTTATGTTTTTACCTCAGTCAATTCAAGTTATAACGCAAACTCACCATCACTTCTCTACACTAAAGAAAAAAATATTAAATTTATCCAAAAACTTTTTTAATTTATCCAAAAAGCGAGTCAATTTTGCACCAATAACGCATTTGCATAAATCGACTACGTAAATATTTAAAATTTATTTGAATAATTTTTTAATTAAATAAAATATTTAAATATTTAAACAGAATTAATAAAAAATATATTGAAATTATCCACGAATTTTTTTAAAATATCTTTTAAATATTTAATATTTGAAAAGAAAACTATCGCATTTAAAGAAAATTTATATAAAAATATTGAATTTAAAAAATAACATATTTAAATTCAATAAGAATGAGAATTTATAAGAAGCAAGATATGCAGGCAAATGACAACCGGTGCAAGACATCCGTCAGAAAATATCGAGCCGTCACTCCACCCTACATCATTTCATCAAACGATCACCCATCGCACTCACAAATCATCTTGGCTTAACATCCAGGCTATATTACCCTTGCAACAAAAACTAAACGAGAACTATAAGAAACCTGAAACTGCAAGAAATAAACTGCAGGAACAGAGTGTGATGCTGTTGCTGCTTGTGGGATATTTCAGCTGTATGGATATGTGTGTAGGTGTGTGGTATAAATAAAATTTAAATACGGGAAAAAAACGAGTTGTAAGGAAAATATTTGATTTATCCACGTAAATATTTAAATAAAATCTTTACTCAGGCGTGGATAATGTTAATATGCGTTATTTCTCTTAGTGTACCCATCAACTACAACTTCAAGTCGTAAATATCGATGAATTTTCAGTTTGAGTTGATTAGAAATGAGGATAGAAAATTGCAAAATGCGAAAGGTTTAAAGCGAAGGACCATGGCCTGGCTGGGAATCGAACCCGTGACCTATGGGGTAGCAGTTGAGCATGCTACCTACTCGACTACTGAGGCCGCCTAAATGGTTTCAGCAGGATGGTGCAACAAGCTATACAACGCGTGAAACCAACACTTTATTGGGACGAATTTTTGATGATCGAATCATAACAAGATACGTTGCTGTCAATTGGCCACCTTGTGACATAGGTCCATGTGATTTTACACCGTTAGGCTACTTTTTGTGGAAGTACGTACAAGTTATGACCTATGCTGATAAACGGTTAAAAACCAACATTCGGCGCGTTATAACTATAGTGGCGAGATGACACCGGTTATGATGGAAAAATTGGTCTTCATAAGACTCAGTCTTTGTGGCCACATGTCCGAAATTTTGTTCAAAAACTAAATGCCATGAAATTTGCGAACTAATAAAGCCAAAATATTGGCCATTTCATTAATTTTTCTGTATTTTATATGAAAGAAAGAAAGTTGTATGCCTCTAAAAACACCCGTTCATCAGTTTTTGTGTCAACATTGAGCATTTTTTTTTTTTTTTGTACCAAGCAAGTGGAGGAAAAAACAACCCTGCAAACATTTTCTGAGTGCCTCAAAAAAATGACTCGAAAAAGAGTATTTCGTATGCGTGTTTTATGAGTACGCAATAACAAGACTCATAAAGGAGTCTTTGATATGATTCTAAAATGATTGCTCAAAAATAAGACTATAAAAAGAGTATTTTCTTATGCGTGTTTTATGAGCACGCAATAAAAAGACTCATAAAGGAGTCTTTTATATGATTGTAAAATGACTTTAAATTTTTCTACTATTACTTTTTATTTGAAATGTTAAAAAAAAGATATTGTTGTCATTTTTTTTTATTTTTCAACTATCAAATATTTTAAATAAATTTGAATCTTAAAATATATTTCAGCTTAAACGGATCATAATTACTTCTATGAGTTCTGAAAGAGTCCTCAGTATAAGTCCATGATTCTTAAATATGACTATCAAAAGTGTCTTAATTTTGAGTCCAAAAGACATTTATATGGTTCTAAAAAAGTATTTATTTAAAGTCTTTATTATGAATCTTAAAACAAATTTTTTAAAATGAGTCTTACAATTAATTTAAAGATTTTTTAAAATGAGTGTCTTAATTTTGAGTCCAAAAGGACTCATTTATATGAGTTTTAAAAGAGTCTTTATTATAAGTCTTTAAAGAGTCTTCATTGTGAGTCTTAAAAGAGTATTTAATATGAGTCTTAAATGAGTCTTAATTTTGAGTCCAAAAACACTAATTTATATGAGTTCTTAAAGAGTCTTTATTATAAGTCTTAAAAGAGTATTAAATATGAGTCTTAAAAGAGTCTAAATTTTGAGTCTTAAATGATGCATAACGCAGTCATTATTATGAATCATATTTTGAGGCCCGAAACCTACGAAAATGTACTCAAAAAAGTATCTTTTTTGAGCGCATTTTGACGATAAAAGCTCATTTATATGAGTCTTAGAAGACTCTTTTAAGATTCATAATGTTTGCTGGGAAAAATTATTATTGAGATCAGTGAACATATATTGACAATTTGAAATGCTCAGAGTTTTAAAATTCGATTTTGATATTTTCTCGTCTAACTGCTATTTAACGATATAATATGTGGGGCCGGTATATGAGCTATTATTTTTTATATGAGTTAGATCAAGCATATTTTGCAGTTAGATTTCCAAATATTCAGAATGGGCGTATCACAAGGATAACCTTGAGATTCATTAATTTTTGCGAATGCTTATTTGGAAGTAAAATTATTCATTTTTGTCGTAAAATACCAGCTCGAATTTATCAAATTTAACCTTGAATAATGAAAGTATCTACGCACTGACTTAGATGTATCCAGAACACATTCGAACATTCGATGAAATTAGTTTTTATTTCTATTTTTATTTTAAGTGTTTTTTAAATTGAAGCGCACTAGGAGCTGTTCGTGTTGAAAAATCTATTCATAAAGAATCTTTTTTGTCACATTCGGGAAACAATAACAATGCTCAATTGAATAAATATTTTTGTAATTATCTGCAGTTGTTTTTATTTATTTTCACAGCTGTGAGTTCTATACACTATAAACTAAATCTACCCATACATTTACCTATTTTTCAGCAATTGTTGACAAATGTTTTTGTTAAAATCAGTTGGCATGACGAACAATTTTCGCCACATTGTTACACATGTACAGCAGATAAATGCAGATAAAAATCAGGGCCCTTAAAAAAAACTCACTCACAGCAAAAACTCGAAATACTTTCAGCTATCGCAGAAGCGGCTACAGTTAGCTCTTATGTCATATAATTCAGGGTGGCAGACTTAACTAAGCACGTAATCGTTGTTGCTGCAGCAGAGTATCTAGTATATTGTATCTCATATATTTAAGCAGTTATAAGTATGGCCATGTTTAGCTGCGTTGGTTGTCAATTTTAAGCAATCTGCTCGTATGCGTTGCGAATTAAACAGTTTATGCACAAATTTGTAGAAACCATGAGACGGACGAGATATGCAACAGAAAAGTTTAAAAAAAAAACTGTTAAGAAAAAAAGTGTAAAACTTGATGTCAGCTTGAGCTGTCATCGTTGGGAATGCAAAAGTAGCAAAAACAACACAAAATAAAAAAAAAACAATATAAACTTGTTTTATAAGCTGGAAATGCGCAAGAAAACAAAAAAAGAAAAAAGAGCAGCGCGCAAAGTTTGGCAAGATCAGAGTTTAAGTCAACGCTCACACAGCTTGTTTTATTTTAAAGACACCTACAAGCGAATTGAATTATTTTTTTATAGCTAAAAAACAATTTTTCATGATTATAAATCGAATTGATTAGTATCTTAAAATATATCAGTTGTTAACAGGCTGTTTTTATTTCTTTTTTCCTGATTTTGAGTATCTTCAGGATTGCTGATTGCTTTATTGCACTCATTCATTTACAAGTGTGTTGGTGAGAACTTTTTGTTGTTTTTTTTGTTTTTTGGTATTTGTTTTAACTTTATATATTTTGTTTTTATAGTTAATTCTCATTTTTTCAAAACAATAAATGCACTGATTCTAGTAGTTTTTATTTATTTTTTTTCTATTTTTACAATTAAACCAAAAAGTATCTCGGTACTACCTTTAGCTTGCTAATTCAAATATTTATATTATGAGAAATTTTTTTCTACAATTAAAGTTGCGCGTCTGGTATCTATACCGTTCGAAAGTCTCGTTTAAACTGATCGCAGTTTAAGCCACATTCGAATACGTTAGCCTTGCTCGTTTGTATCTTAACCAATTTTGTTTGTCTCTTGCTACTTGTATCTAATGTTGTTGTAGTCAATTTTTGTTGTTGCTTTTAACGCTCTTTCTTCTTTATGTTCTTGTATTAAGCCTCTGTGTGTAGAGCTGAATAAACTGCTAGATATTCAGCATATGTCAACATGCTGACTTTGGCGTTGCCCATTTTTACAATTTATACTAGCGTATAAACCAGACGTTATTCGGGGTGATATTTTTAGTTTTTTTAATATAGTGTCTAAACTTCGTCTTAAATTTCTTTCAAACAACAGAAGTTTACTAAGAGAAAGCAAAATCAAAAGCAAAAGAGAAAGCAAATGCAAAAACGAAAGCAAGAGCAAAAGCAAATGCAAATGAAAATGAAAATGAAAATGAAAATAAAAATGAAAATGAAACTAAAAATAAAAATAAAAATATAAAAATAAAACTATAAATAAAAATAAAAAAAAAAAAAAAGCTCAAGCCTGTGTTAGATAACACGGGCGCATAGGTCAGACGTAGAATACGTTAGTCATTAACAGCCTTATTCAATAGATTTCCTTAAACAACCTTTAAACGCTTGTTTAGTTACGCACTGTTTAAGGCTTTACGCAGCTTCTATGCAACCTTGCTAACATTGTTATTCATAAACATTTTTTCATTTTCTGCTTATGATTGTAAGGTTTGTGTCTGAACTATAGAAAATCTCTACAAAAATTAAGAATTCCTATGGATTTACAATGGCCGCCGCATAAAAAAATGCTGCAAAGGGCACATATGGAGCATGACTTTGATATTAAAAGAAAAGACAAACAAAAATCATGGTTGTATTTACGTAACCTTTAAACGCCAATTTCGGCGTTTAAGTTACGCAGCTCTTAAACAACTACGAAAAATGTTTATGAATAACGTTTGCTTGTTTAAAGCCCGTTTAAAGTTACGCTGCCTCTAAAATGTGTTTATGAATAAGGCTGTAAGACATTGAGGATGTCTTAAAGACGTGGCCAACTGGGTAAGCACAATTTTGTTTCTCTGCTTCGCTTATCAATGTTGTGTATGTACACATCGTTCGCTACTTGGTCATTATACTTCTTCTCTTTCTCACACTGGTTCTGTGATGAACACACAGATAATCGTACTGCTCTTACACATGATGTTATAATACATAAAATACAAAGCATATGAAAATTAATACAAAATTTGAAGGAGTTTAATTTTGATTTACTTATAGAATCAAAAAAATTATATGTAGGAATATGATTATTTAAATACAAATCAAAAGAAGACATGATTAAATATGTTACGACCATACTTGAATTTTCTTCAATGCATGCATAAAGTATTAAAAACTTATAATGAAAGTGACAAACATTTTCTCAAAATTTTGTGCTCCAGATCAACACCCCCGTATAACGTATTCTACGTTAAAATAAAAATAAAACTATAAAAATATAAAAATATAAAAATTATAAAAATATAGAAATATAAAAATATACAGATATAAAAATATAAAAATATAAAAAATACAAAAATATAAAAATATAAAAACATAAAAATATAAAAATAAAAATATAAAAATATAAAAATAAAAATATAAATAAAAATAAAAATATAAAAATAAAAATAATATAAAAATGAAAATAAAAATAAAAATTATATGAAAGTGAAAATGAAAATAAAAACGAAAATTAAAATGAAAATAAAAATGAAAATGAAGATGAAAATGAAAATGAAAATGAAAATGAAAATGAAAATGCAAATGAAAATGAAAACGAAAAAAAAAATGAAAATGAAACTAAAAATAAAAATAAAAATATAAAAATAAAAATAAAAATAAAAATAAAAATAAAAATAAAAATAAAAATATAAATAAAAATAAAAATATAAAAATAAAAATTAATATGAAAATGAAAATAAAAACGAAAATTAAAATGAAAATTAAAATGAAAATGAAGATGAAACTGAAACTGAAAATGAAAATGAAACTAAAAATAAAAATAAAATTATAAAAAAATATAATAAAAATAAAAATAAAAATATAAAAATATAAAAATATAAAAATATAAAAATATAAAAATATAAAAATATAAAAATATAAAAATATAAAAATATAAAAATACAAATATAAAAATATAAAAACAAAAATAAAAATAAAAATAAAAATAAAAATAAAAATATAAATACAAATAAAAATATAAAAATATAAAAATATAAAGATATAAAAATATAAAAATAAAAATTAATATGAAAATGAAAATAAAAATAAAAATTAAATGAAAGTGGAAATGAAAATGAAAACGAAACTTAAAATGAAAATTAAAATGAAAATGAAGATGAAAATGAAAATGAAAATGCAAATGAAAATAAAAACGAAAATGAAAATGAAAATGAAACTAAAAATAAAAATAAAAATATAAAAATAAAAATAAAAATATAAAAATAAAAATAAAAATATAAATTAAAATAAAATTAAAAATATAAAAATAAAAATTAATATGAAAATGAAAATGAAAATAAAAACGAAAATTAAAATGAAAATTAAAATGAAAATGAAGATGAAAATGAAAATGAAAATGAAACTAAAAATAAAAATATAAAAATAAAAATATAATAAAAATAAAAATAAAAATATAAAAATATAAAAATAAAAGTATAAAAATATAAAAATAAAAATATAAAAATATAAAAATAAAAATTAATATGAAAATGAAAATAAAAATAAAAATTAAATGAAAGTGAAAATGAAAATAAAAACGAAAATTAAAATGAAAATTAAAATGAAAATGAAGATGAAAATGAAAATGAAAATGAAAATGAAAATGAAAATAAAAATGAAAATGATAATGATAATGAATATGAAAATGAAAATAAAAATTAAATTGAAAATGACAATGAAACAAAAATAAAAGAAATAAAAATATAAACACACAAAAATAAAAATAAAAATAAAAATATAAATAAAAATATAAAAATAAAAACGAATTTGAAAATTAAAATCAACTTTAAAATTCAAATGAAAATGAAGGTGAAAACGAAAATGCAAATGCAAATGAAAATGAAAATAAAAATGAAAATAAAATTGAAACTGAAAATGAAACTAAGAATAAAAAAAATAAAAACACAAAAGTAAAAACAAAAACGAAAATAAAAATAAAAGTAGAAATAAAAATAAATTTAAAAATAGAAATAAAAAAAAAAATAAAATAAAATAAAAATTAAAATGAAAATAAAAATGAAAATAAAAATAAAAATATAAAGGAAAATGAAAATAAGAATTAAAATGAAAAAATAATAAAATGAAATTAAAATAAAAAAAGAAAACGAAATAAATACAATAAAGAAAATAAGAAAAGTAAGTTTAAAAGAAAAAATTATTAAAAAACTCTCTTCGACTGGGCCAAAGTTAAAATACCCTCACGGCTGAACCAAAGAGTATTCAAAGCTTTAAGCAGTCAATAAAATGTTTTTTGAAAAATTTTCGTCATAGTTTTAATAGAAAATATTCGCTTTTGCTTTTTTATAAAGTTTTTTTGTATGACAGGTAGGCGTGGTTTTCATACGATTTGATTCATTTACGAACTTGATCTTTATTTTATAGGTACAGGCTTAAATATCGAATTTCGTGATGATAGCTTGAAAATCGAGATCACAGCTGTAATCGAGATCACAAATAGACAGACAGACAGACGGACAGACAGACAGACATAGCTAAATCGACTCGAGTAGTGATGTCGATTAAGAATATATATACTTTTGCATACCTATCATGCCTCCTTAAGGGCGTTACACGCTATGTGACTTTTTTAAACGCCCCCAAAACATTTTGGATATTAAAACAAGAATTTGAACAGGGATGAGGACAAGAGTAGGATAAATATTTGGGCAAATATAAAAATAATGATAAGGATGAATAAAAGAGACGAACAGGAATATATCGATAAGAATAAAGACAAGGATAAAAATGCGTTTTCACGTCAAAAACCTTTAGGGTGTGTTTTTGACACAAGCAACTAGTTTTTGTACAGTGTTAAATATACAGTATTAAATGAAAATCATAAAACAAACTTTTTTACCACTTTTCGTTCTTCCAGGTTTTCCTGTCAACGAGCTTTTTTTCAAACGGTAGAACACGGTAGATCATGTAAAATTTAAGTCAATATTACATTTTTTTTTTTAGTTTTAGTCATTTTTTTAAATGTCATTTATTCTGGACATTTATTGTATCCCAACATATCTTGTTCTCCGGTACAAATTAAATTTATGAACTTTTAAGGCTTAACCCCTACTTTTTTAAAGATCCCCTACTTTTTTAAACCTGAGATTTGTCCAAAGGATGCAGATAATATTATTTCAAGAAAAGTATTTTACTTTCATGTGCAGGTTTCATTGCAAATATATAAACATTTTTTTCCCCTATCGAATTTCTCAAAATAGGTTTGTGAAAACGTACATATTAACGTAAATACAAATAGATTTCTTAAATATTCTGAATGCGGGTTTATTTTAAATTTATTTCATAAGATTATAATGTGCACGTTAGCGAATAAATAATCGTAGAGAATAATCAATAGCGCAAAGCCGAATTAATTAAGTGACGGACAGCAGGTGTCCCAAGCAGTCTTGCCATGTTGCCATAAAGTCAGATAAACTCGACTCCAATTAGGCGATATTTTGCAATTGTGCATATTCCGTTTGGAATCAGACACTAAATTTTATGTAAATTTATTGTTTTTTGTGATGATATTAAAAGTATTTAAATGAATGTGGAATAATTTGCAATCACTTTCTCATTATTTTTGCTGTTATCCAGAATTTAGCAGAACCGACGAAAGTTCAAGAGTGCAAAAGTTACGTTTTCAAATATTACTTCATGGTTTTGCATAAACTGTATGGGAATTATATGCTTAAATGTCTTCTCAATGCAATGCAATCCTGCAATATTCTAAAGTGATATTGAAGCTGGACGTATTGTTAAGAAAGGTCAAAGCAATTATAATAGACTTTATAGAAATATTTTTCATCCAAAGTCATGTCACTAGACATTAATTGCGTGATGTTATCATAAAACTTAACATAAAACTTAATTTGAACAGTACTCGTAAAGACAGCCAAATATTTCGTTAACACATTTGCTTGCCGAAGACGAAACTAAGCTCAAAGTTAAGCTGTTTGATAAAATTTGACGTAAAATAATGTAGGCATCCAAAATACTCCGCTCCTTATGTCCCATCGACATTACGTTCATTATAATCACTTGTATAAGCAAAGCATTTATTGAAACGATAAATGACATAACGCTCCGCTGTAGTGACATTAGACGACTAACATTACGTTACTTGATTACATCTATTATAATTGAATCTTAAGCAGCTTAAAATAAGTGCGAAGTGTTAAGTAAAAAGAATAGTACAAACAGTTAGTAAGTGCTTAACAAACATTTTGAAGCAGACAAACTTTAAAAAAAAAAATAAAATAAAAATAGTATTTGCAATAAATTTAAAAAAAATGTATTTAAAGAATTTAGAATTTCAACTCAACATTAAAAAATGTCTCAGGTTGCTCCGGTACAAGCACAAACCATTGACAAAAACCTGGTTAAAACCCTGAGTGAATGTTTTTCAGTCGCCACAAAAATGAATAGCGACGACATTAACCATGACTGTCTGAAGCATATGCACAAACCATTGTGCTTACAATCTAATTTGGTTGTCAACATTTCTCTTACAATCGTCATAGCAGCATGTTGCATATTAGCTTGTTGCCATAATATGCTAACAATAAGTGTTGATGGCGTAATTTTTGCGTTTTTAACAACTAAGGTTAATAAAATGTGAAAATAAAACAAACACGAATAATTGATTTTATGTCACACAAAACAAAGATTACCCTACGTCACCTTTACCACCACCACCACCACCACCACCACCACCACCATTACCACCCACTCATTAGAACAACAATCCTATACAGTCATATTTCTTAAATAAATTAAACAAATCAACCCCACATGCCTCAACAAACTGTCACCCATCAATATCAGTTGGCATTAGAGTGGCATTTGTAAATGCCACCCACCAAAAGCAGCTGCGATAGCAACAATCGTCCCAATTTTGCTTGTACCACAGCACTTTCCCGCAGTCACCTATACCAACAACACCTTCGGAACTTTAACGTTGCGTTAGAGCCTGAACAGAATCAAAAATCGTTGCGACCAACGTTCCTCTCTGGTCGTCGAACGCAGAGAATGTGTCCAGAATGATGCGTTTGCGATTAACGATTCAAAGTTGCTTTTATTTAGTATTTTTTTATTTATTTTTTCTATTTCATTTCAATGTATTGGTCTCTTCAATTGTGTGAATACAACACACACAAACAAGAAATGTCAGAAGATAACAAAAAACCAAGCAAATTTCATGAAACACAGCCAATTCTTAGCAAAAATATGGCAACACAAATGGCACTCAGAGAGAGAATCGTCGGTCGCAAGAGAAGAAATAGAATAGATTCTAATTGTGCGATTTATCGTTGCGGAAAAAGAGCTGCGTTTTTTTCTACATTTTGCATGTATTTTCCAACAACAAAGATCGGACGCCGCAACGATTTTTGATTCTGTTCAGGCTCTTAAGCTGGATTCACTGATCACCTTCAGCATGTTTTCAAGTTTTTTTTATATGGAGTTTATGCGCTCTATTTTTTTCCACACTCAATGAGAGAGTAACAAAAACTTGCTGCATCTCTTGAACTTGATTAACTTTATTTTAATTTTCTTGCTGAATGTTTTTGAGCGGAACTGCCAGAATGAAGTTTGTCAAGTTGAAATAGGTATATTTAATTTTTCATGTCTTTATAATAAAGGAACATTGTATCTGGCAATGCTGAATGACATTGAAAAAACAACAAACTTGCAGAATGTTTTACATGTCAGTGAATCAAAATTGCCACATTCTCTTGTTGAGAGCAATAGAGCTTGCGCAAAAAACATGCTGAAGGTGATCAGTGAATCCAGCTTTACGCACGTTCTTCTCAACGTTTCATCTGTCTTTACACCACTTTCCACCCAGTTTTATTTAGTTCAGTTTTTGTTATTTATTTTTTTTTCTCCTTGTTTGATCTTCTTATTTTTTTGGTTTGTCACATTTTCATGGATAAAAACAAAAACAAAAACAACAAATCGATATATGTACGTTCAAAAGGATTAGAGGTGGTCATGCGCAGCAACTATTGTTGTTATTGTAACAGTGAGAATGTTGAGTGGGTACACAGTAGAGAAAGAGAGAGCGAGTACAACTTGTAATGATAACATTGTTCTCTTTTAAAGGTGAAGTAGAAAAATCCGTGTTTGAACCGAATATCTCTTCAAAGGCGCAATACTTATTAATGGTTACATTTATAAATTATTGAGAACAGGCTGAAAAATTAGTTTAAAGCTTCAATTTATTACAACGACCAATGAAAGGTTTCATTTGTCAAAGCCATAACAAATTTATGTTTGCCACAGTTATAAATTTAATATGTTGAAGAAAGTTGCGGATTCAAGAGACGGCTGAAACCTGCCTGTACTATAAAAATTTGGTTATACAGTAGACTTGCGGTAATCCGGACCCTATCTAATCCGTAACCTCCTGCAATCCGACATGCCTATAGCAATACCGACAATCCACATTTATTATGATAAATCTATGACAATCCTTGCAATGTTTAAGTTTTGACTTTAAAATTTTTGTAAGTACTAGTATTGCCTGTAGTCGGAATTCGACCAACCAATATCGATTTTTTTCTTGTTTGTTATTTTTTTTTTTGTTTTTTTTTAAAAAAAAAGCTTGGCAAAGTTGAAAAGAAGATGGCTTTATCGTTGACGCATCAGTAAATTTTGACGTGACAGTGTATCTTTATTTTTGTCATTATCCTTGAATTCGTTCCGAAACTTATCTTTATTCATATTCTTATTCTTATATGTGTTCTAATAATTGACCTACTTCCGGTCCAAATTCTTGTTTAAATCCATGTCTAAAGCTCTGACCTTAGTCTTGTTCAAATCCTTTCCTAATCCTTGTCCCACTTCCTTTTTAAAGCTTTATACTAATTGTACTTATCTTTGTCCTATTTCTTGTCATTATACTTTTCCCAATCTTGCCCCAAATATTGTTTTGGGTATGTCTCAATCTTCCTTGTCCTTGTCGAAGTAATCTTCCCAATTCTTGGCAGAACTCTTGTCCTAATACTTGTCCAATCCTATACTCTAATCTTTGTCCTACTCCTTATCTTATTTCTGGTCCTAATCTTTGTCCACATCTTTGTTCTTATCCTTTTTCTAATCCTTATTATAATCCTTGTTCTAATACTTGTCCTTATTTTAATTTTAATTTAATTTTTTTTCTTGCTTTTACATTTAGTGCATTCTGGTTACTTTAATCAAGGGGTTCCCTGAAAGACCCTGATTCAATTCATTTTTTATTGTTCCTAACAGTATAATTTTTGTTTTATCATATTTGTCGTGCCTCATATACACTCCAAGTAATAATTCTATGCAACGCCCGTTGAATGATTGATGAATTTTGGTTCTTGCAGCGGCTCTCTCCGCAGTATCGGAACGGTATGAATATTTTGGAATTTCTTTCGCTTAAGAAAGGCAGAGAGATTCAAAATACAGCCATGAGTATGAGAATGCATACATTTATTTTAAAATGTAATAATCACATAATATATTAAATTTTTTTGTTATTTTTATTATTCGGCATATCTGTGGCACAGTACCTTTCGAATAATGTAAGTTTCATTCCCTGTTTTTTATTATAAATATTAAAAATGTGTACGACTACATTCGATGTTTGCGTATTAATATACAATAGATAATATATAAAGTAGATAAGGAAATGGCTTAAAACATAGATTTGTGTATATAACTCTGGAGTGGTTTGAAATATTTGAAAAATTTTTTCACAGAAATTATTTTTTAAGCTGTAGAACTTTATAAAAAATACAAAAACAACATTTTGAAAAATGTAATTTTCATCAAAAAAATCATAGGGGGTAGTTCATGATTTTCGATGATAGAAACACTTAATTAAATGATGTGTCAAAATGAAGCAATTTTTGCAAATAAATGATATGGTATATGAAAGAGTGTGAGAGAAGAAAATAGAAAAACAAAAATAAAATTACAAAAAAAGAATGTCTGGTCTAGTTTTAAGCAAAAATTTAATATTTTAGAGTTTTTTTGAAAATAACATAAGAAATTGAATTAGTGGGATAACGGCAAATCTTTTCTTATTTCTCAAAAGTTATTTAATTAAACTTTCAGACAAAGAAAATTTAGGGAAAATCGATTGAAAAATGACTGAGATATTTGCATGCAAATTCAAAATTTCGAATATCAATTGTTTTTTTCTCATTCTGAGGCAATGAAATTGCTTTAAGAAATGCATTGCATGGAAAAAATCTACAGGTTTCGAAATATCGCAATACTTTTGATGTCATAATAACGGGAAATTTAATAAAATACTATTCGTGGAAAATATTAGGAAAAAACTTCGCATACCGTTATTTTTCTCAACCAACGCATGTTCATACAAAAAACGTTGTACTGAGAACATCTATAGTTTTCGAGATATCATAATAATTTTGATGTCAAAATAATGGAAATTTTTCAATATTTACTATTTGTAAGCAATTTTACCATCACAATATATATTGACACTTGTTACATGAAAAAGTGCTTATTGTAGAGTAACCGTAAACGATGGTGAAAAATATCAAAATATTTTTTGCACATCTTATGAATGTCTACATTTCTCTCTTATATCATGTTTTTCAATCTCTTACAGTTTAGCTTTTATTTAATAAATGCTCTTTTTCCGCTCATATTTGAAGTCAGAGGTCACCAATCTAATATTCAATAATATTGTTCAGCTAGACCATTCATCCGATACCTCATTCTTCATTCTACCTCTTCCCAGTTCTGAGATCCTTAACTATAATTAATATAAACTTTCAACGTTAATATTTCGGTTCAAAGGTCATCAATTTAAAATCAAACCTAATTCGGCACATCTATGGTGCAGTACCTTTCGAATGATATACGTTTCATTGTCTTTATTCTAAAATAAATATTGAAAAAGTGTAAACGAAAAGAAAAAACAACATTCGATGTTTGCGTATTAATATATAAAATATATATATAATATATAAGATGTTTTTAATAAGTCACATTACAAGGTACTACTTTTCAAAAAAGTTTGTAGTCCGGAACTTATTCCGGCTTGCTATTAGTATTCTTTAGTCCGACAAATTCCTTGCAAAATATATTTTTCAGATTACCACAGGTCCACCGTAGTACCTTTATATTATTGAAGTATTTAAATAATTTTCAATTTATTAAGATCTTCTTGAAGTTAACAGACACTTTAAGAAACATCGTCAATAGTAAACATTTTAAATTTAGCTTGCTCTAAGGCGTTTTCGTTTCTACCAAAAAATGTTGCCTTTTCATTGCCCTCTTCTTTTTTCGTGTTCGATTGTAAAATATGTGCAAGCGGGTGAAAAAATCTGTGTTCGTTTCTCAAAATGTAACATTTATATAGGGCAAAAAAGGCACATTTCTTGCCCTGCAAAACTTTATGAGGGAAGAATGTTGCCCTGAAAATCAGCTAATTGCTTTAAACGAAAATATTATGAAATGCGTGTGTTAGGCAAGGATAAATATATGCATTCATAATTTGACACTTTTTAATATTTTTAATATAGCAAATTTTTTATTTTTGGCGCACACAAATAAATCAGCTGATTGAGTAAGCAGGGCAGTGCTTTGTGTTCAAACCCTGCACTTTTTCAGGGTTGAGTGCAACACTTGAAAAATGTTGCACTGTGGTAGAGCAACATTTTTTTTGTAGAAACGAAAACACCAAAAGACAACACGGGCATTTTTAATGTCATTTAAAATTTTTCAAGACATTCAAGAATATTTAACTCTTAAAAGCAATTAGCATTTCCTTTCTTTTTTTTATATTCCAAACATATACCAGACCTTAATGAATGACTAAAAGAAGAAAAATTATTGTTATAATAAATTTAAAAATTGAAAATTAGAGCAATATATAATATATATATAAGTTTTTATTTCTATTTTTTTATGAAATTTTGTTAAAATTAAGGGTTGAGTAAAAATATTTATCCATTCCACAATGTTAGAGGACAGATCTATGATAGCAGACGTAACTAACAAAATTTGTTCGAGCCCGAAGCTGTTGTTTCTTCCAAAAACTGGTTATGTGGCCACGTTACAACTTGAGACAAGTAGAAGAGTTAATTCGAAATGGTTGTGTACCGAATTCCATTTTTTAGAAGTGTTTCATGTTCCAAGAACTATTCTTCATCAAGACAATGATGATGATCCCATACATCAGCTCAAACAAGGGCGTTTTTGAGAACTCAAGACATTGAATTAATGAGTCAGTCTTGATTTGGTTTCTTTTTGTTCCTGCACATCAAGGACAACTGCGTGGACAACGATTTTCGATGCCAAAAAAAGCCGTTGATGCGTTCAAAAACAATGTTATGGAGGTGTCTACAACGAAATGGGATAAATGATATGACTAATGGTTTAAATCAGTGTCGGCCAAAAAAAAAATACATACACAGTTTTTTTAGTTTTGTAGTAGTGTGCGCCCAAGTGAGAGCAAAGAATCTCTCTTTGGCTGTGGTTTAGCCCCATACAAAAAATGTCAATAAATAGAAATAATAGTCGTAGAGTCATAAAATTTTGCATGGAAGTTAGATTTTAAAATATAAAACCATAAAGCAAAAAAAATTTAAGACCGTCCACAACCACGCCCACCTTCCATACTACAAGAAAATTTAAAATGTCATATTTTCTTTCATATTAGCCCGAGTTCGAAATAACTCGATACGGAGATATAAATTTTTACGCGGAATTGAAAAAAAATATTTTCGGTCACGCCCACCAAAATTTTTCTTAGTTTTATCGCGACATTGTATCTTAATGATATTAAGTAGAGGTTGTCGTTGTTTTAGAAAAATATTTATTCGACTCTTATAACAAAAATAAAAAAAAATTATGTCAAAAGATGTTTTCTTTTAATTAATGGCCTAATTCTGTATCCCTAACGAGCGACTCAACTAACGAGTGCTTGGCGAACGATGTTGTGTTCTAATTGAAATCTGTATCTCTAACGAACTTGCTCGCCAACCCTTACGGCAAGCTGAAGTTTCTTACGTCATTGAAACTGTTATACACAATAAGTTGTCAAATTTAGCACTGCCATATCAACCAATATATAAGTTTTCTGCTATTTTTTTAATTTTCTGTAAAGATTTCTAAAGTTTTTGGGCTTTTTTTCGTTTGTTGGCAATGCTTTTTTTGAGTTGTTTATAAATATTTGACATGTTTTTTTTATTGAATCAATGTGATTTCAAAAATATATTTATTGTTGTTATTGCAAGCAAATATGTTTTTAGATGTTAAAGAAGTTTTATGTGATTGTTTGATTGAAGTGATAAGTGCTTTAAATAAAATGCATGCAGAAACTTTTTTTTTTTTTTTGTATTTTGAGCAAGTTGATGTGATATGGAAGTGAGTTGTGAATGCACATGTGGTGAATGCGAGGCTTAAGAAATATTCTAGAGCTAGCAGACCCTGAGAAAGTTCTTGCACAACTCATCGACAGATACCCTACAAGCTCCCAACTTTGGGGCGTATCTTCCTAAATCCAATTTACCCTCTAGCTGCTTCATAAGAACTCCAACATATCACAACGATAGCATAAAAGTATTCGTGTGATTTTGACGTTTCAATTCGTCATTTGGTTGATCGTTAGAGATACAAATTTGAAAAATGTTACTGTTTTACGGCATCGTTCGCCAGCTCGTCAGCTGTTATCTGTTCGAATTAGAAATCTCAAAATCACGAACGAGCAGTGTTTTGCACGAGACGAGTGTTCGGATAGGGATACAGAATTAGGCCATAAATAACAACTAAGCGAACCTAAACTGTTTTGAATCAATTTGCATATACTTTTTGCAAGTTTTCAGTGCATATTTTTGGGCATAGATTTTACTTTTCAGATCTCGTATTTTTTATGTTGCATACTTTGTATTGCTCTTATGCCGGTGGTTTTAATGATGCGGAATTAAATGTTTCTTGTTGAAAATTTGTTAAATTATTCAATATTTTGTTTGAAATAAATAAATTCTTGTAGGGTAGGGTGTTAACAAAACAAAAAACATGTTGTGTTTGTTGTTGTGACCAAAAAATAAACAAAAGCAGTTGAATTTGCTCTGCTTAGCACTCCCTTTCAAAGTAAGCCTAAAAGCATGCTGCAAAAAATTGCAATTTAAATCAATAAAACTCAATTTTTTACACAAAACGCATTTAGTTTTTCATTCATAAAAACAGTTTCGGCTGGTCTTGGCAGCTAATTTTTTTTTTTTTGTAAGTTTTAGTATAAGTCCAATAATGATGTTAATCTAAACGAGAGCACACCGGTCAACGCCGGAAGATAGTTATTCTCTGCCAAAAATGACTTTAAACTGTTTGTAGAGTTTGAAATATAAAACGTTATTTGGTTTAAAAAAAAATACAATGAATTCTAAGTCTAACTACGCAAGTTTGTTATTTCATATTATTTCTTTAAGACTAAAAAAACCAAATCATATTTTTTTCAGTGGTTCACATGTTATTTAGTTTAAAATATACCTCTTGTTACAGAGAGTTTATTGAGCTCTTTATTATAAATCAATTTTGATGTTTTCTGTACAATAATCCTGTAAAGATTTCACCAAGACCTTTTGGAAACATGCTAATTGGACAATTCTTAAAAAAAAAAGCTCAAGCCTGTGTTAGATAACACGGGCGCAAAGGTCAGACGTAGAATACGTTAGTCATTAACAGCCTTATTCAATAGATTTCCTTAAACAACCTTTAAACGCTTGTTTAGTTACGCACTGTTTAAGGCTTTACGCAGCTTCTATGCAACCTTACTAACATTGTTAAGCCCAGTATGCTGTAGAAGCGGAAAGAAACTTTCCATAAGGAATGCATTAAGTTTTTGACAGCGAAAAGGCAGCGGAATTTTTTTTTTTTTTTTCGCTACTTAGTACGCTGTAGAGGTGAAAAATTTGTTCAATGCTAGAAAGTACAACTACCATGTGGAGAGTTGAAATGTCAAAATTTCGCTGTCGATTATATGTCCGGGCATTTAATTGCCACCAAAATTCTGACATTTCAATAAGAAAACAGTACGACCTCGCTTTACGCAACACTCGATTATCGCAATACTCAAAAATTTATATTGTTGACTCAATAAACGCAACTTAAAAAAAAAATGCACAACTATCGCAACTTCCATTTGCGTATACTTCCATAAACTTTTATATTATTTACTTTCAGTTCTTCTTTTCTTGTAAAATACATTTTTGATGTACGAAAAATCTCTTAAAACAATATTTAAGGAAACAAAGTGCATATCTTAATACATAAAACCACAATATCTAGGATTCAGAGCCATAAAGCTTTAGGTTTAGAAGTTTAATTGCGTTTCTTCAACATTAACTACGTCAACTGGCCCAATTTCTATTAGTTGCATTGAGCTAGGTCGTACTGTAGTTGCTTTTTTCTCCACACAAACATTTTTAACTCTACACTAATATTTCGGGTGTAGAATTATATGCCAACAAATTTTCGTTTCTACAGCATACTAGGCTTTATTCATAAACATTTTTTCATTTTCTGCTTATGATTGTAAGGTTTGTGTCTGAACTATAGAAAATCTCTACAAAAATTAAGAATTCCTATGGATTACAATGGCCGCCACATAAAAAAATGCTGCAAAGGGCGCATATGGAGCATGTCTTTGATATTAAAAGAAAATACAAACAAAAATCATGGTTGTATTTACGTACACATCGTTCGCTACTTGGTCATTATACTTCTTCTCTTTCTCACACTGGTTCTGTGATGAACACACAGATAATCGTACTGCTCTTACACATGATGTTATAATTCATAAAATACAAAGCATATGAAAATTAATACAAAATTTGAAGGAGTTAAATTTTGATTTACTTATAGAATCAAAAAAATTATATGTAGCAATATAATTATTTAAATACAAATCAAAAGAAGACATATTAAATATGTTACGACCATACATACTTGAATTTTTTTCAATGCATGCATAAAGTATTAAAAACTTATAATGAAAGTGACAAACATTTTCTCAAAATTTTGTGCTCCAGATTAACACCCCCGTATTACGTATTCTACGTTAAAAAAATTAATATTAGCCATAGGAAGCCATACATTTTCGTATTTAAGTTCACTTTTAAACCACTGTGCCCTGTAGACATGTGAAGCTTCTTGAGAACGTGCACATTAGCCGTTCGGAGTCGACATAAAACTAGTAGGTCCAGTTCTCGATCAATTGTGTACAAACATTTAATAACACGCCCAACACAATTTGATAATAAGAAACTCGGTCAAAGTCCTTTCTAGAGCTGAAATGGCCAGTTTATTTAAAATTCTTTTTTATTTTTAATGAAGAAAAATTCGTTCTTTATATATTTATTCCCAAAATATATGTAACAAGCCTCGTACCCCTTAAATCAATTGTTCAAACTTTTTCTTTTTTCTTAAAAATATATTTAACATAATTTCTTTTCACTTGCTAGGGTTAACGTGTTTACAAGATATTTATTTATTTTATTTTGATATCCTTAATTAATATTTTTACGACTCAACTCCAATCAAGTTTATTTTGAGTTGAAGCTACATTTTTTTCGGGATTTCTATGCTAACTTTTGAACAAACCGACTACATAAATAACCGTTCTGCTCATCATCACTTTTCTACCCCCACAACTGAGTTCACAGTTGATATGAGTCGCTCTTCAATGTGAGCTTTTACTGCGCCCCTTCTTGCTGTATAGCTATTTCAGTTGAATGAAAAATCGAAGAACAGCGTGCTCAACCGCTCAGTGAAAATTTCATCATCGTGGTAGTCAGTTCAGTTTTATGGAAATCATTCAGTTGTGAATTCTTTATCCTTAATTCGGCTGCATTTTTTCATTTCATATCAAAAAATTTAACAAAGGATAGAAAATATTGAAGAAAATTGTAATTGTTTGCTTGCACAGTGTAGCGGAGCTAAGAAAAGGTGAACTTTGTTTTTTTATTTTTTTATTTTTTCTCCTTGTCAGTGAACTCAACGAACTTTTTCACAAAAATTACAAATCAAATTTTTTTTTTCTTCTTCTCTACATACACAGCCATTCATGGATACCGAAACAAATCTATATAAATAAATTTGTGTTAATCGTTTAATTGAACGTTTTTAATATTTATTCATAAATAATTTAAATTGAAGAAAAAAAAATATTTATTTCGCAAATAACCGCGAGCAAAATATTAGCAGAAAGTATTCAGAGGGTAAGTAAAAATGTATCCATAGGAATTTCATACAAAGCCAAAAGCAGTAGAGCACAAAAAAAAAAAAACGCATGCCTTCAAAGTAGTACCGTTAAAGGCTCGTCTTGCTTATATAAAAAGTCCTGCTAGCTACTTCTTTGACCCGAGGCTTTTTGACTTAAAAGAAACTTAATACTGCACAAGTATTAGTGAGTTTGTATTTCGCCTGTATGGGAGCAACATAAGTGTGAGTGTGTTTGTGTGAATGTGTGCGTGTGCGATGTTCGCCTACCACTACTTAAACACTTTGCACGCTTTTTTATTGGGGCTGAACCGCCACTAGTACCACAACGAATGCGTAGCCAATACTTTTATATTTCTGAATGAGCCTCATCCTTTGTTAATCAGTATGTAAGGCCGTATACATTGTATGGCATTTGTTGTAATAAGCTATGCTAAGCGGTTAAAATAGCGGCTTAAAAATAATAATTAAAACAAGTGCTACAACTTATTTCAATACAATGCGAAACAATTCCTAATGGATGTTCTCTAGAATTATATAATAAGGTAAGATTTAACTTCACACCCCTTTGTAGCTTCTTCCAACATTTATTGAACAACTTTAGCACTTTAGCACAACAGTAAAATGGCTAATTCCTCTTCTTTGACGTCGCAACATCCTTCAATTTCACAAAATATAATATTTCAAAATTAATGGTTATTTCTGTCTAACACTTGTGGTTGTCTTATGACAATTCTACAACAAAATGATGAGCCACAAGAAAACAATAAATTATTTGCGACAACTTAGAGACAGAGAAAATACGTGAGGCCCTCAATAAAATTGTAATGTATTGTCTTTACTGCGTAGAGAGCATTTACGAAAGTTATTTAAACTTAAGGAAGATGATGTTTATCTATTTCTAAATACTTTCCGCCTACGTAGAACCTATAGAAATTTTACCATTATATCATGTTTGTTAAACTTTGGCCTTACCTTTGAAAAAAGTTCAAAGAACAATCAAAACAAAAGAATTAAATCTGAACTCTGAATTAGCTGCTCTTGGGTTGAAAAGCTTTATCACCAAGGACAAAGTTTTACAATAAAAAAACTTTTTAACCCATGAAGTGTAGAATTCGTCGGTAATGTGAAATTTGAATGTTTTTAAAATGTTGAATTCAACATGTTAAGCGGATGAAGTGGGAAGGTAGGTTTATGACTACGTTTAATTTTTAGAATTTTTCATGATCTGTTTTTTTTTTTACAAATAACGAATGCATACAATTTTTTCAAACTATGACAACATTTTTTTTGTGGCGTCCGTGGCGTAGTTGGTTAAAGTGCGTGGCCGCTATGTCAAAGAACCTTGGAGACCCGGGTTCGAATCCCCGCAGCGACAGAAAATTATTTGAATTAAAATAATTTTTCTGTACGGCCGCCACCTCTCTGCAGACAATGGCAAACCTCAGAGAGTAATCAAAATGCCATGTAAAGCTTCTTGAGAATAAGAACATTCCGTTCATCGCCGTTCGGAGTCGGCGTTAAGCATGTAGGTCCATTTCTCGGTCAATTGTGTACAAACTTAATAACACGCACAACACAATTGATCATAAGAAGCTAGGTCAAAGTCCTTTCAAGGGCTGAAATGGCCAGTTATTTATTTTTTTTTTGTATGACAACATTTTATATATACACTAAGGGAAATAATGCATATGAACATTATCCACGCCTGAGTATCAATTTTATTTAAATATTAACGTGGATAAATCAAATATTTTCCCTACAATTCGTTTTTTTCCCGTATTTGAATTTTATTTATACCACAAACGTACACACATATTCCATACAAGCAAGCAGCAACAGCATCGCACACTTACACACATACTCCGACAAGCAGCAACAGCATCGCACTCTGTTTCTGCAGTTTATTATTTGCAGTTCTTATAGTTCTCATAGTTCTCATTTAGTTATTGTTTCAGGAGTAATATATTATGCATGTTTGGCAAAGAAATTAAATTATGTAGGGTGGAGTGACAACTCGGTAATTTCAGGAATATCTTGGACCGATTGTCATTTATCTGCATAATTTGCTTCTGCCTAAACAATTTTGTACATTACTTTTTGCACTAATATTGCACCAACTGTCAAACATAGTATAAATTACAGAACGAAAAAAGTGAAGCGATAATAAATTATACAGGCAATGGCATTTGATGAACGCAATATGAAGAAAATAATACCATAAAACCATTAATAACATATTCAATTTAAATATGTTTTTTTTTAATTTCAATATTTTTATTCAAATTTTCTTTAAATGCGATCGTTTATTTTCAAATAGTAAATATTTGAAAGATATTTTAAAAAAATTCGTGCATAATTTTAATATATTTTTTATTAATTCTGTTTAAATATTTAAATATTTAATTTAATTAAAAAGTATTCAAATAAATTTTAAATATTTACGTAGTCGATTTATTCAAATGCGTTATTGGTGCAAAAATGACTCGCTTTTTGGATAAATTAAAAAAGTTTTTGGATAAATTTAATATTTTTTTCCCTTAGTGTATATATACATACATATATTTAAGCAAAAATTGTCAACCGTATTCATTAAAATATCTTAAAATAGCTTTGAAACGTTCAATAGTTAAAAAACTTTTAAATGTTAAAAAGTCTTTTAAAATTTTGTTACTCATAAACATGTACACTAAGGGAAATAACGCATATTAACATTATCCACGCCTGAGTATATATTCCATTTAAATATTTACGTGGACAAATCAAATATTTTCCTTACAACTCGTTTTTTTCCCGTATTTAAATTTTATTTATGCCACACACTGACACACATATTCCATACAGCCAAGCAGCAGCAGCATCGCACTCTGTTCCTGTGCGTTGAGTTTCTTCGTACCAGCAGTTGAAAGTCTTATAGTTCTCATTTAGTTAATATTTCAAGGGTAATATATCGTGAATATTTGGCAAATGTGATTTGTGAGTGCGGTGGTGAGTGCGAAGCATGATGAATTCATGTAAGTTGGAGTGACAACTCGGTATTTTCTGAAGAATGTCACTCCACTCTACATGATTTCATCATGCATCGCACTCACCACCGTACTCAAAAATAATATTTTCACAAAAAGAAAATAAAATATACCACTAAATGGCGTTTGATATGGGCGCAGCTCGTGGGAAATATTCAAATAAATTGTTTTTCAATTTCAATATTTTTGTATAAATTTTCCTTAAATGCGATAGTTTTATTTTCAAATAGTAAATATTTGAAAGATATTTAAATATATTCTTGCATAATTTTAATATATTTTTTTATTAATTCTGTTTAAATATTTTAATATTTTATATAATTAAAAAAGTATTTAAATAAATTTTAAATATTTACGTGGTCGATTTAAATGAATGCGTTATTGGTGCAAAAATGACTCGCTTTTTGGATAAATTAAAAAAGTTTTTGGATAAATTTAATATTTTTTTCCCTTAGTGTAGCTGCTTTGTATTTAAAATATGAACAATTTCGATCTGAAGTGGGAAGAGTGCCAATATTAGTTTGTGTGTTAGATAAATTCAAAGACCTTTAATTAATTTGTCACAATTTCGTCAACATTTGGTCTGTTCGCGTACTTCTCCAGTGAAAATATCCAGCAGCAACTTGTAAGAGAGTAACGCACAATTCTCTCTCAAATAGAAAAATATCCAAAGAATACGCGCACGCAAAATTTGCAAAAACTTGCAAGCCTCGATAACAGCTGATTAAATTTCAAGTGGAATGAAAAATAAAAAGAAATTGGACATGAAGTATCCAATTTTTAAATTTTTTGGAAGGAGATTTTCAACACAAAGAAATAACAGAAGTCATAAATACCCAATGGCAACGTTTTCTACAAAAATTTAAGATACCTTTTATATTTTGACGATTGTAGCAGTCAATATTCCGGTTTATGAACTTCAATTTTATTAAATTTGTTTGATTGTTTAAATTGCAACTGTCTTAAATCAGCTGTTTTCTTGCTTGCAAATTCTCGACAGTAAAAATTTTTCCAGAAGGAATTTGCAACTTACCCTCCAAGTCAACTGTCACTTTGCGCTCTCAATTTCTCTCATTTTGCAAGTTTTTTTACGTACGTGAAAACCAAAATTTGATATTTAAACATCAAAATATTTTCGAAGCTACCCTCTGCACTGAAAAAATTGTCATTTTATTATCTTTTTTTTTTCAAAGTTTTTAAATGTTTTGACAAATTGAATTTTTTGACATATTTTCCAAATGTTTGAAATATTTTGAATAATTTTTGACAATATATGTGCTCAAATGAGAGCAAATAATTTTAAATATGCTTTATGAGGGGTTTATAGCATCCCAGCAGAAAAGTGGACCAAATTTGAAATAGTTCTGAACTAGTTTCAAAAAGGACCAGTACTAGTTCCACTACATTACCCTTTAACATTAAACGAATTGACGCTTTTTGCGGGTTGATGTCAAAGGAAAAGACAATTGTCCTCATAAACACTCCTTTGTCCCCATATTTGAACTAGTAGCATTAGGAACATTTTTAAACTGGTTGCTTTCGCATTAGCCTAAAAATGGTTCTTTTTTAACTAGTTTTAAAGTTAACATTTTAAAAGTGTTAACGTTTAGTGTACTGGAGCAAAGGTCCTATAGACCTGATTTGTACGATCTGTTTCATCCACAATTCAGAAGAAATTTTGTTTATAAATGTCTACAAACAT
This sequence comes from Pherbina coryleti, assembly GCA_943735915.1. Classification (NCBI taxonomy): domain Eukaryota; kingdom Metazoa; phylum Arthropoda; class Insecta; order Diptera; family Sciomyzidae; genus Pherbina; species Pherbina coryleti. The sequence continues at coordinate 58,783,364 of OX030949.1, read as the reverse complement.
TTTTTTTTTTTGTTATTATTTTTCTAGTGCGCAGCAAATTTAAAAAAAAGCCAGAACGCGTTTATTTTTTTTAAGCAATTCTTTTGAAAACAAAAGCAAAGTGAACTGTTCTACACTGAACGCCTTTTGTACTCTTTCAGAGCTACTTCGAACTGCGCTAGAAATTAACTAGTTCACTTTTTCAATTGACTCCAAAATAACTGCTGGGATAGTATAATAATAGAGGTAGTCGCAGCGCTGATTGTGCTCTCTTTTGTCATTACTGCCGATATTGTCAGTATCAGCTGTGTACTTACTGCTGTACTTTTGTTGTTGTTTAGTTGTGCTCCCTGCTTGCGGTTAATAGGTTTTTGTGCTTAATTTTCAATGATGTTTGGCTGGAAACAATTTTAAATTAGTTTAATATCAATAAAAACACGAAAAATAACCATATACTACAATTTTAATTAATACAACAAGACAGCTTCAACTGTTTAATTTTGTTTACATTTCGCCAATTCTAGCTTTCTTTTGTCATTCTTATAGCTTCGAGATTTTATATGAGCTGTCAACTTCGTTTTGACATTCGAGGCAGTACGCTCTCATCTAGCGAGTTTACCTCTATAATTATACCATTGTTTATAGCACGATACAATTACAAGGTAGGCTCATATGCTCTCTGAGGAGCTCTCCGAACTGCGCTAGTTCTCAAAATCAGCTGGTAATTTTGAGTTTTTCTAATTGTTGTTGTTGCTTTTGTCGTTTGACGTTGTTGTTGCAAAATTTCACAATTGATCAGCCATTTTAAAATGAGCCTACCTTGTAATTGTATCATGGTTTATAGCACGTTTTACATTTGCGTACATTCTCATTTAAATTTATAGCATGTTCAAACCAATTTCATTTAACACGCTACTCGAAAAAAAGCTTTTTTTTTAACATGATCGTTCATACATTGTGGCGTCCGTGGCGTAGTTGGTTAAAGTGCGTGGCCGCTATGTCAACGAACTTTGGAAACCCAGGTTCGAACCCCAGCAGCGACAGAAAATTATTTGAATTAAAATAATTTTTCTGTACGGCCGCCACCTCTCTGCAGACAATGGCAAACCTCAGAGAGTAATCAAAATGCCATGTAAAGCTTCTTGAGAACGAGAACATTCCGTTCAGCGCCGTTCGGAGTCGGCGTTAAGCATGTAGGTCCGGTTCTCGGTCAATTGTGTACAAACTTAATAACACGCACAACACAATTGATCATAAGAAGCTAGGTCAAAGTCCTTTCAAGGGCTGAAATGGCCAGTTATTTATTTATTTTTTTTCGTTCATACCGCCTTAACTTGTTTCAAAATGTCAGTTTGTTTGTATTTTGAAAGAAAAACAAAATTGTTTTTTAAAAAATATAAAAAAAAATGAAAAAAAAAATTAAAAAAAATCAAATAAATTCAAAAATTTGTCAAAGAATTAAGAAAAAAAAGCTCTTTTCAGATTTGGATGCGTTTAAAAAGCAAAAAAAGCTTTTCTGACGTTAGCAAGAACACAAACCAGTGATTTATCGGGGTTCGAAACATGTTAAATGCTTTAACACATTAAATTTCCAACAACAATTGTACGCATATAACTTCATAACAACTTCATTTGAGAACTCGTTTTTCGATTTAACTTCATTAAATTGATTTAACAAAAAACTTTTTCACAAAAAAAAACGACTTTAAAATCACTACAAAGTAAAAATAAAAAAATGCCCGGAGTTCTTCAATAAGTAATGTCCACTGTAAGCAATACACATATTAATTAACACTTACTTTAATCTTGAAAACAATTTTCATAGACTGCTTTTTTTTAATCACCTTCAGCTCCTTTTGCCAATTCTTCTTTATCACTTCAATCGTCCCACAAGGCTTTCCGCGAAGTAGTAACTTGAGTCGTGGGAGTAAGTAGGAAAAAGTCACAAGGTGTCACATATCGAGTAAATATAGAAATTGCGGAATGGTATGAACGTTGTGTTTGGTCAAATAGTCGCGTACAAGATGAGATGTAAGATGTGTGAGCCAGTGCCTAGAGTGAAGAAACCAGGAGTTGTTTCTTCACGATTCTGATATTTCTCCACAATTTCCCACATCTTGTGTTAGAAACAATAATTTTCAAACAAACTCTTTGCTCAACTAAATTCAACATTGCGAAATGCGCAGAACACTACAAATACTAATTTGTTTATAAAGCTGTCGCACCTAAGCTGCCGACAAATGGCGCTCGAACAAATATTTGAGCACCAGATGACAGATGTACCAACAAGATGACAGATGAAAAAAAAACATTTTTGTTTTTAAATATCTCAAGAGCGGTTTGTTTGAATGGGCACAATTCCGGGTATTTTTTATCAGAAGATAGTACTATAAGCTTATGCCTTGGTAGATCATTTAATGGATTTTTTCAACTGACCCAAAATAGTTGTCATCTCGTTCACATTATAATCAAAACTTCTGTGCAAGCAAAGCACTTTTAATGCTTCAAGCATCACATTCTCTCCTACTTCAAAATTTCCAACACTGTGTCAATGGACTAAAAAGAGAAGAAATCAACACCGACTCCACACCAATGACACTTTAAAAGGTACACGAGCTCGAGGAAGCAGCTACAGCTTACTTACTTATACATTTCCTGATGCTGCACTAAAACCAAAGGAAATGAGTTTGCAGCGATAAAAATATTTTTGCACTCTACTCACTATTTCTCGAGCTCTCTCTTCAGTTCGTTTTTTCCCACACTAGCCTTTCATTCACTCACATGCACGGAAAAAAAAAATTACGAAAAAAAAAACAAAATTGAGGTCGTAGACATCTAAGAGATGCTTTGTACGGCACTTGAATGAATGCAACACTGAGTAGTGCAGCCATTTGCAATACGTTGTCAAAAACAAAGCAAACAAATACAAATGCAGAAAAAAATTACAAATACATTTACTATCATGTGTTGGTAGCGGATAACCAATACACACTACTAAAATCTGCTACTGCTACTGTTTGAATACAAAAATATTAAATTGCAACCATGGCAGTGTGATTGAAAAAAGCGCAGCACGAGTTGTACATCCTTGAATTTGCAGATGGCAACTCAGCGTGTTTATCAGAAAACTTTCGTTGCATAACTTATGGCGCCAAGTTGTTGTCTGTTCTTGATAAATTAATGAATTTTCGAATGAGTTTTAGATGAGTTTGATTAATGAAGGATGACAGCGTGTGCTGCACGCAAACTGATTTTGTGCTGCAAGTTGAAGAAATTCAAAAGAAATTATTTCGAATAAAGAATGTTACGAAACGTTGTTTTAGACAGCTCTGGCTAAATAATGCTAAAAAATTACCTTGTAGTTAAGATTAACTTAAGAATCAAGTGTTGGGCAACCTGACAACTCTTGGTGTTTCCAACTGGCGCACAGTGGGAGATTTCGTGGCCAGAAATAGAAAAAAGTATAAATTTTGAAATTGTAAAAAATTTTTTTACTAATCGACAGTTTATACTTCAGATAAGAAACACCCAAAAAATCACTCAGAAATCTTTTAAGGTTTAATCAGAAAATGGCTCGAAATTTCAACTTTTTTAATGACAAAAATTTTAGAATATCACTTGTTTTTACTACCTGCAGTTGTAAGTGTTCCATTTTTTTTGTTTTTATAAGAATGGAATTGAAATGAAGAAATAATAAAAGTATGATATTTATTGTTTCATAAAATGTAGGTTTTTTGTTGTTGTTAAAATAAATTTATTTTTTGTGATTTTTTAAAAATAAGCATTTTTAGTGCAAAAAAGCTAAAAAGTTTGAAAACTTTAGCAGTAAAAAAAAACGTTTTATTTCCATTTTTTTCAAAATAGTATCCAGAAATATATATATTTATAGAAAAATATGGTTCTTGCTGCTCGAACTTGCCCCAAATGGGTTTAATGTGATTTTTTTCTCGTTGAATGTCAATTAAAAAATATTTTATTTTATTATATTCAGCGTATTTTCAAATGAAAATTACATTAAAAGTAACAAATAGTAGGCCGATTTGGCTCAATTTTTTGCAGTTGTTCATAATTACCAGGAAAAGGATTTTACGAAAGAAAATTTTTGAAAAACCCTCCGGAAAAGTCGGGAAATTGGAAAAGTCGAAAATTTATTTATTTGTATGGAATTTTGGGTGCAATTGTGAGGCATAGAAGATTACTGATGATTGTTAAATTCATTGTGATAAAAGACGTTTTGCATGCATTTTTTGTGGAAAAGTAACGAGATAAATAATAGATGGCGCTGTGTTGGGATCAATGTCACCACCCGATAGATGGCGTTATACGTTGACTTAGACTGCGCAATTTGATAGAAGGAAATTCCATTTTGAGTAACGCAGACATCTAACATATAGGCCTTTTTCCACGTTGCCCCATGGCAATGGGGTCGAGGTTCATGGAATTGATGCCTAGGAGATAAATCTTCAGGACGTCAGTGCCATGCTAATGAATCTAGGACGTCCGTCATACCTCTCCTAGGCGTCACTTCCATAACTCCAGACGCGACCAACGCCCTGTCATAGTAGTTTCAACTTATACTTAAGTTGTATATTTAAATTAATAAATATACTGTATGAATAGCACCAATTCTGGAACGCAACATTACCAATTATGGATGATTAGTTGGGTCACCATCCACATTTATTGGTGGAAATCGAGACCCATCTAACATCTCTTGCAATGTAGGGCATTGCCACCCGGTTGTATAGCGCAACTCCACGCCGATCACAGACCTGTTCGCGATATTGAACTACCACAGTTAGCACGATACTCCCCGAAGGGCCAGCCCATCGATAGTCTCCCCGGGCAAAGGTCTTTACTTCGACACGCATTTATCACAACACCAACACATTCGCATTCATCACTCTTGACTGTGAAGAAAAAAGCCACCACTACTTGGACGTGCTACAGCGTAGACCACATCGCATTTGACTGTGTGTGATACAAGGTCACCACTATACAGGGTGTTTCAGGAAGTTCTGGCCAAATTTTTCCAGCGTATTCCTTGGCTCATTTCTTGAAGAAAAGTCCACTAGGACCATGTCCGAAAATGCACGGCTGCGAAATGGCAGCGGGTTCAAAATTTTCGGATTGGTGGTCGGAGGGTAATAGGGTAAAATTGCTGACTTCTGAGCCAGTGGTCGGATTTGTTTGTTTTTGGGCTTGTTGGCAATTCACGAGAGACGGCATAACTAATTTCCATAATTTCCATGAATGGGCCAACGAAAATCCTCACAACAAGAAAGAAAACGCATTTCAACGCAGATTTGACGTCTCCGTTTGGGCTGGAATCATCGACAACACCTTGATTGGGCCAAAAGTACTTCCGACCAGGTTAAATTCGCAAAATTATTTGGAGTTTTTGCGAGAAGTCATGCCAGAAATCCTCGAGGAAGTACCCCTTGCGGTACGAAATCATTTTTTCTACCAACAATATGGTGCTCCAGCGCATTACGAGCTTATTGTGGGGTTATTTTGCTTCCAAAAAAAATTTTTGCATTTCAGTCAAATGGTCATAACTGGAACGGTAAGACCTTCGGGCTTTGTTTTGGTATTTTTAGAAAGGTAAAAGGTATTGCTATCTTTTAAAAGAAAAAAAAACATAAGTTACCTGCCATCTGGGTGAGCAAATTGAGGTTATGTTAATTTTTTTTTCATTTTTTTTCGGAAAGCTCTGTATCTCGGCTATTTCATCTTTTTCTAATTATTGTTTTATTTTATACGGAAAGGTCTTTTAAAGACCTTTCCAACAAGCCCAAAAACAAACAAATCCGACCACTGGCTCAGAAGTTAGCAATTTTACCCTATTACCCTCCGACCACCAATCCGAAAATTTTGAACCTGCTGCCATTTCGCACCCGTGCATTTTCGGACATGGTCCTAGTGGACTTTTCTTCAAGAAATGAGCCAAGGAATACGCTGGAAAAATTTGGCTAGAACTTCCTGAAACACCCTGTATACTCCATTTCAATACTGGTACTCAAGACTACCGGGATGAACACTTAGCCACCTGCAGCACTAGTTGACTAATATACCTCATCACTCTTGTACTCCGAGGCTACTAAGATAAAACTTTTCACACTCGGAGTACTCATGACACTCCTTGAATACACCTCATCAATCTTGTACTCCGAGGCTACTAAGATAAATTGTTCACACTCGGAGTACTCAATATGACACTCCTTGATACACCTCATCAATCACACCTTGGGACACCTCGTCAATCTAGTACTCAAGGCCACCAAAATGAACACCCAGCACTCGCCCAACACCCAGCACCCCAGACACTCGCAGCAACCAATATCACCATCTTTTCAAACCGGCACTCCGAGGCTACTAAGATAAACTTTTCAACACTCGGAGTACCCAATCTGACACCTCTTGATTACATCGTTTAAACCAGCCTTATAAGTCTAACAAGACCTATAAGACTATCCAGGAGACTAATGCGAAATGTATCAGCGGGGACTTGCAACAATACGTGTGTCGAGAGAAACGACTATCCCCGTGCTAACAAATTTTTTAGGATTATTGCTATTCCCTCGTAGGCATACGCTATCGTTGATCATGTCAAACGGTCCACCTACTACCCAAATTAGGCGACTAACTCCAGGATTTGGGAAGTCCCTTCTCATTTACACAGGATAGGGCGAACCCTGGCTTTGGACAGGCTGCTCGTGAGAACAGGCTGAGTTGCGCAATTTGACAGTTGTCCTTTTGGCATTAACATTTTCTTATATTCCGATCCTCTTGTCAGCCATTTGCGACTGAAGAAAAACAAAAAATACAAAGAGCTGTCAGTAGAAGCTCGAGAACTTATACAAAATGAGCTTTATGAGCAATAAAAAATATTTTTTAAATTATAAACTAGCTTTTTCAATTTTATGCCGACTCCGTACAGCAAGCTTATTATGCTTATGTTCTCAAGAAAAATGTTAAAACATATAGAATTTAAACTTGTATACGAAGAGTTTAATAAGTGTTATATGGAAAGAAAGAAGATTAGGATAAAAGGTGGGAGTGTCTGTCGGCAAATTTTGCTCAAATTCGGAAATAAAATTTTTTTTCCAATACATTATACGAGAATATTTTGTAAAGACTAACTTCAAGATTACAACTTTTGTTAAAAAAAGAAAGTGGGCGTATCTGCTGGCGGATTTGATCCAAACTTATATATAATTCATACTTAAGTATGCAAAGCATTATACCAAATTTGAAAGATCTACGTTTATTTTTACTATTTATGCCCAAAACTTGTATGAAGTCCTCCCACTGTGTGGCGCCAGCAAGAGCAAAACAAAAATAGATGGCGCAAATTCTTAGATGAGGCCAAAACCGATCAACGGTTGTAAGCCACAGATAAGAAAGCAAATATGCAAATTAAGCTTAACCTACTTAAAGGGCATAATATTCCTGAGATACAGTCATATTCAATAAAGCGATTTAAAAAGTAATCGATTTTGCATGTTATACATTTTATACTGGCACCTGAAGATTATTTTATAAAGACCCTCACCCCTGGAAAATGCTGGCTATATGCCCGCCAGTTGTGGTATTTATATAAAATGTTATTGATTCTAAGAAGAGAAATATTTAATTGAAATAAATCCAAAAGAAAATTTAAAGAAAAATTTCCGCTTGTTATGAGTCAAAGAGCAAACATAAAAAATTGCCATCAATCAATTTCCCCGAGTAGAACAGATTTTCCTCTTATTCGCGATCGTTGAAGCGGATACATTGAAGCAAACTTCGACCAGCAAGCCTTATGCCGACATCATGTCTGCCACAATTTAAACCAACCAAAAGCGCTACAGTTACACATTAACCACCAACACAAGCGCACCAAGTAAAATAAAGCTATATAACATACAGATACACATGTTTGTGCTTATTTGCTGATGTTGGTAGAAAATCAATGGGCACAGCCATGGAGCTTACGTCTGAAAGCGCATAAAAACCAAAAATAACAGTCGTACATATGTAATTTATATAAAAAATAAAAAAGAAAAAAAAAAACAAAAAAAACAAAAACTAAAAACAAATCTATGTATATACATAAAAATCAATGAAAGACAAACCAACAAAAACAAAAACAAACTAACTTGTCATTATATAACAGAGCTATAAGCGAATGTTTATAGCAGACGACATAAAAAACAGGCACATTCATGTATGGGTAAATTTGGTAGTTATGTGTAGGTGTAGGAATTCAGTTTGACTTTTGACATTTTTTGAATGATTTTTCCGAGTAATCATTAAACGCTTTCATAAATCTTCGCGATGACATAAACGAAGCATTTGTCCATAAAGCAAAGACAACCTTGAAGGTGCCTGGCAAAAGTGACTTTTAGCTCAATAAAATGAAGTGCAATATTATTCGAGAATAAACTAATTATTTCTGTTGAAAATGTTTCCGTTTTCTTTTTTTTTCAAAATTCAGGCGAGCTTGGGAGAAAAGTGTCCTCTTAGGAAAAATTACCTTTTCATAAGATTTTCAAACAAGATAATAATTCTTAGAATCAATTTTCCCTGCCGATGAAAAACTGGTATTAAAACAAGGTGTTTCAGATAAAACAGAATATAAAATATGACAAAGGTCTTACCGCGCACGTTTTCAAAATAGTTGAAAAAAAGCATTTTTACAAAATGCATCGGCGTTGCATGGAATTGATATTCAATGAGTATGGTTGATGAAATAAAAGCAATATTAATACGCAAACATCAAATGTTGTTGTACACTTTTTCAATATTGATTTTAGAATAAGGACAATGAAACGTATATCATTCGAAAGGTACTGCACCATAGATGTGCCGAATTATGTTAGATTTTAAATTGATGACCTTTGACCCGAAATATTAACGTTGAAAGTTTATACCAATTTTAGTTAGGGATCTCAGAACTGGGAAGAGGTAGAATGAAGAATGTGGTATCAGATGAAAGGTCTGGCTACACAATATGATTGAATATAAGATTGGTGACCTTTGACCTCAAATATGAGCGGAAAAAGAGCATTTATTAAATAAAAGCTAAACTACAAAAGATGGAAAAACATGATATAAGAAAGATGTGCAAAAAAGACATTCATAAGATGTGCAAAAAATTTAATATTTTCCACCATCGTTTACGGTTACCCTACAATAAGCACTTTTTCATGTAACAAGTGTATTGTGAAAAATTTTCGTTATTTTGACATCAAAATTATTGTGATATCTCGAAAACTATAGATGTTTTCAGTACAACGTTTTTTGTAGAAAATTCGTTGGTTGAGAAAAATAACGGTATACGAAAACTTTTTTGCTAATATTTTCCACGAATAGTATATTAAAAAAATTTCCCGTTATTATGACATCAAAAGTATTGCGATATTTCGAAACCTGTAGATTTTTTCCATGCAATGCATTTCTTAAAGCAATGTCATTGCCTCAGAATGAGAAAAAAACAATTGATATTTCAAATTTTGATTTTGCATGCAAATATCTCAGACATTTTTCAATTGATTTTCCCTAAATTTTCTTTGTCTGAAAGTTTAATTAAATAACTTTTGAGAAATAAGAAAAGATTTACCGTTATCTCACTACTTCAATTTCTTATGTTGTTTTCAAAAAAACTCTAAAATATTCAATTTTTGCTTAAAAATTAGACCAGACATTCTTTTTTTGTAATTTTATTTCTGTTTTTTTATTTTCTTCTCTCACACTCTTTCATATACCATATCATTTATTTTCAAAAATTGCTTCATTTTGACACATCATTTAATTAAGTGTTTCTATCATCGAACATCATGAGCTACCCCCTATGATTTTATTGATGAAAATTACATTTTTCAAAATGTTGTTTTTGTATTTTTTTATAAAATTCTACAGCTAAAAAAATAATTTCTGTGAAAAAGTTTTTCAAATATTTCAAACCACTCCAAAGTTACATACACATATATATGTTTTAAGCCATTTCCTTATCTACTTTATATATTATACATATTATTATTATATATCTACATATATATAAATAGGTGTACGCAGAACAGTAAAAAAACATTTTCTACCGTGTTTCTCAACCAATTTTGATAATTTTTTTTTTAAATCAATACGAGTAGGGAAAAGGAGTGCACCGAATATCTCTCAAATCAGACGTTCCACTCCACTGGTTACATTTGATGGGCGTTGAAATAGAGGCGAGGCACTTTTCATCAGCCCAAATTTTCGGTATAACTTTTGAACTTATAAGTCACAAATCAATGAAACTTGGTAAGAACTTCCTTCCTTGATAAAGGGGCGTGGAAACACTCATATAACTTAAAGTTGTTTTATCAAATAGCTTTAAAAGTATTTCTACTAGAAAGTAGAATAAGGGAAGTAGGGTACTGTGACAAACATTGGACAAAGGGGTGTGGCTCCGCATATATTAGCCACATTTTTGATATTGAATAGCTTTAAAAGTAAAAATCACAGAACATGGAAAATCAGAATTGAGTGTGATTTCCTGCTGGTGGTGCGTTTGTTGCTAAAAATACAAAAAAAAATCAATTTTTAAATGGTCGAATCTCGACCAAAGGTGATACTAGTAAAAGCAATCATCAGTATCATCAGGACGCAGAAGGAGCTGCCTTTGCAACGAAACTGTAAATATGATATATGGAATTATAAAATGCTATGTACTTAGTACTCTCATATGTTTTGGTACACGCACTGACCATGCTCACTGTGAGTTAATTTGACATTAAGCATTTGTGCTTTTTTTTCGCGAAAAAGTTTTCGGCGGCAGTTGTTTATAATCATGGAATGAAGCTCGATCGAAAATCGTGTTGTTATAGTTGATCTCAAAAAATTTGGCATGAAAAGAGTCGATATCTTTCGGACCTTACGACCACTCGGAGTCACTCGTAATTTTGTGTATCGTACTGTGAAGTTGTTTGAGGATACTAGTGGAACAATCGATCGTCCAAAATCCAGCCATCCGCGTGTTGTCAGAACACCACGAGCCACAGTTAAATACCAAAATTTATGGCTTGCTATGGCCGATATTAAATTTTTTATTTTTTAAGAAGTGACCAATTAGCATGTTTCCAAAAAGTCTTGGTGAAATCTTCACAGGATTATTGTACAGAAACCATCAAAGTTGATATACAGTAAAGAGTTAAATTCTCTTTAACAAAAGGTATATTTTAAATTAAATAACATGTGAACCACTGAAAAAATATGGTTTGGTTTTTTTAGTCCTAAAGAAATAATATAAATAACAAACTTGCAAAGTTAGACTTAGAATTCATTGTATTTTTTTTAAGCCAAATACAATTTTATATGCGTCAATTGCAAAAAAAACGTACACAAAGAGGTTTTCATGTGTTGTTTTTAAAGTTTTTTAAATTTTTCCGTTAGAGTGGTCAAGTTAAGTGAAAATTAATGGAGAATTTGAAGTTGTTTTTAGGCCCTGCAAAAAATAATTTTTTCTTTGGTTTTTATACTATTTTTGTATTGAACGTCACATAGCAGATATGCAAGAAAAATCACTAAAAATTTAAAAATATTGCAAATTAAAGCTTGCTGTGATGTTTGTAACGTTATTTCATCAGTTAAATCAGCTTTTGAAAAAATCTCCATTTCAATTACAGAAATAATATATTTTTACCAAAAATACCTACTTATTTTACAATTTTAACGGGAAAAACTTGAAATTTTTCACCAAAAAGGCATCAACGTAGAGGTTATTTTCAAAGTAATAGACTTGCAGCAATGCATAATAGAAAAGTGTTAAATAATAAGCAATTTTAGAAAAAACAACAGGGTGACGTTCAATACATTTTGTGATGTTCAATACATTTTGTTGCGCTTAACCAAATAATATAAATAAAATTGGGAGTTTAACAAAAAACAGGTTTATTCTTTTGAATAAAAAAAAAATATAAAAAGTATATAATTCAGCTATACATAAAATTATCAACCAATTTTTTTTCTTTATTTTTTTACAAAAAATTAAAAATTCAATAGCTAGTTTAATTTGTGTTGAAAGTTTATTAAGACTTCACGTTTTACAATATAACTTCTGAACCCTTTAAATCCACATCTTCATTTTATATCATTGGAAAGGTATAACCTAACGTAAAAACGTAAAAAAATGAAAATTATAAAAAAGAAAAAAATTATAGCACGTGTCGCTGGCATGGTATTAAACTTAAACAAATGAAGAATGAGTCAACTTATTGCAATATTTTCAAAAATTTTGAACTTTTCCTCAAAATAGATGAAATAACTTTTCCAATAATACTATATTACCGGTAATCGGTCTTAAGTTGATTGAGCTACGTTGTCTCAAAATATACTCTATTTTGGCCGCGAGAAATTATTCTAAAAACTTATAACTTCGAATTTGGTTTTCAAATCAATAGACCAATACACGAAAAATATTTGAGCGAAATCGGAGATGATCAGCGCAACTGATCACTTCAATGTGAAATGGGCGAATTCAGTTAGTAAAAATACAAATCAGGTCAAAGTCAAACATAGGTACCATTCTTTTAGCTTTCGTTTATATTATTCATTTCGTTCCTTATCTAGCTTTATTTTTTCCCGATATCTTCATGCTCTTTCAACAGGCGTTAATTTTGCTATTTTGCTCTTAAATATACAAAAACGAAATACAAAAGTAATACTTCAGCCGGTGGTGTGACATATCTAAAAAGTGATATTCAATACAGTTACCTCTTTTTAGTTTTTTTTCATAGGAATTTTATTTTGCAAATATACTAAAACAAGGAAATCAATCAAAACCAATGAAACAATGATTTTAAACTTTTTTTACTTACTATTTTTGCTTTAATAAAACTCCGCGTGACGTTCAATACATTTTTACACATACTTATCATAATGAACTGAGAGAACACACAGAAATGTACTTTAGTATTATTTATTCGTCTTAATTTTTAGAATTTCATGAAAACTAATCCCTGCCCTTCCTTAATATAACTTAATTGTCATCTATAACACTCCTAAATTAAAACTAACGAAGTGTAAAAAAAAATGTGACGTTCAATACGCTTGGGGACTAAATGTAAATCGAAAGCCAAATTCGCGATGACAATGTTTTGAGAATAACAACAAAATAAAACATAAGAAATAAATGCTATCATTACAAAACAGTTATTATTTGTTAAATTTTTGCATTTTTTTCAACTTTTTTTTCACGTTTTTCATCAAAAAGTGTAACTGGGGACACATGTTTTTGTATGAAGCGAGCACGAGAGACCAATATAACATTCTTCAAAACAAATATGCAAACAATTTTAGGATTCTGAAAAATATATTTTATCAATAAATATTCTTCAGTGATCACTTTCTCATTTTTTATTTGTTTTTTGCTTTATGTTTTTACCTAAAAACAGAGTTAAAAGAGCGGGGACAAAAAAAGAGCGTTTTGTTTGCAATTGACCCATATATCAAACTCCACAAACAATTTAAAGTCATTTTTGGTAGAGAATAACTATCTTCCGGCGTTGACCGGTGTGCGCTCGTTTAGATTAACATCATTATTGGACTTATACTAAGACTAAAAAAAAATAGCTGCCAATAACTGCCAAAACAGTTTTTATGAATGAAAAACTATATGAGTTTTGTGTAAAAAAATCGAGTTTTATTGATTTAAATTGCAATTTTTTGCAGCATGCTTTTAGGCTTACTTTGAAAGGGCGAGCTAAGCAGAGCAAATGCAACTGCTTTTGTTTATTTTTTTGGTCACAACAACAAACACAACAAGCTTCTTGTTTTGTTAACACCACACAGAAGAAAGAGGGTATATTATTTTATAATATTTTAAGTAAAATAGAAGCTGTATTACATATAGCGAAAATTTAAACGTATGTTATGAGTAATAATAAACGTTTAAAAATTCACAAAACGGATTATAGTTGGTTTTTAGTCCGAGAATGTGCACGAACTTTTTAAAATTTTTGAATCCGCTGAAACTGAAACTCTATACAAAAAGTAACAAGGACTGCAGACAGTATCGGCTAAGTAACTCAAGATAATATGGCAGAAGAGAGAGAATGAAGACATAATGCACCACTTATTAGCATCTTCCGACCCGTATATAAAGGGTGTTTTTTTTTAGAGGAATAGAACTTCAAATTGAAATAAAACATAAGAAAATCGTTTTAATGTCCATCAATTTGGCTTTATTGGAAGGATAATTTTATGCCATTAATGTTTAAATATGATTTCGGGCATGTGGCCGCCGCGGCTGGCTCGAATAAAGCCAATTCTACAGGTCCAATTTTCAACCACTTTTTCGAGCATATGGGGTCGTATGTCGGCAATAACGCCACGGATGTTGGCCTCCAAGTCCCCTAACGTTTCTGGTTTGTTGGCGTAGACGAGCGACTTCACATATCCCCAAAGAAAATAATCCAATGGTGTCAAATCACACGATCTTGGTGGCCAATTGACAGGTCCATTCCGCGAAATTATGTTGAATGTTTCCTTCAATAAATCGATTGTGACGTGCGCTGTGTGGCATGTAGCGCCGTCTTGTTGGAACCACAACTCATCCACATTCATGCCATCCAATTCGGGAACAAAATAGTCGGTTATCATGGCTCTATACCGGTCTCCATTAACGGTAACTGACTCTCCAGCATTATTTCGGAAGAAGTATAGCCCAATGACTCCACCAGCCCATAGAGCACACCAAACAGTCAGTTTTTGTGGATGTAATGGCGTCTCAAGGATCTCATGTGGACTCTCTTCACTCCAAATGCGGCAATTTTGCTTGTTGACGTAGCCATTCAACCAAAAATGAGCCTCATCACTGAACAAAATTTTGCGATGAAAATCAGCATCGAGATCAATCTCATTTTCGGCCCATACACCAAAATCACGACGCATTGCATGGTCTCGTGGCTTTAATTCTTGCACAAGCTGGATCTTGTAAGGTCGCAAGCCAAGATCTTTGCGCAAAATCTTCCATAAAGTTGATGGACAAAGCTCCAATTGCTGTGCACGGTGGCGAATCGATTCATTCGGGTCCTCTTCAACATTTTGCTCTACAGCGGCAATTGTTTCTTCGGTGCGCACTGTTTGACGTCTCTGCGGATGCGTATTATCACATAGAGTAAACGTAGTGCGAAAACGACCCATGGTTAACCGAATTAATTGCTCTGATGGACGATTATGTCGACCATAAAATGGACGGAGCTTGCGGTAAACTTCGCGAACTGAACCATTATTTTCGAAATAAATTTGCACGATTTGCAAGCGTTGTTCTTTTGTCAACCTGTTCATGATGAAATGGCAAACCAAACTGAACATAAATGACATTAGAGTTGCCAGATTTGACCAAAAAATGCCGGTTTTATCTCTATTCGAAAAACAAACCCCTAAAAAAAACACCCATTAAATATCTTAAGAAAAGATCCACCAAAAAGTATCTAAATTTAAATGAAGATGTGCAAAATTTGCTGCAATAGTGTGGAAGCTGCAACATTAAATTTTCTATCGATCTTATTACAGTACATAAATCCCATTTGCTTTTTTTTGTTTTAAATGTAAAAATTGTAAATTTATATTTGTTTATATATGTTTATAAGTTTTTTTAATATATTTTGTAAATATGCAATTTTTCAGCTGGTTAAGCTATTGTTTGGATTGTATTATGATTATTCACCTTTTAAAATAAAGAATTTATTTATTTCAAACAAAATATTAAATAATTTAACAAATTTTCAACAAGAAACAATTAATTCCGCATCATTAAAACCACCGGCATAAAAGCAATACAAAGTATGCAACATAAAAAATACTAGCTCTGAAAAGTAAAATCTATGCCCAAAAATATGCACCAAAAAATTGCAAAAAGTCTATGCAAATTGATTCGAAACAGTTTAGGTTCGCTTAGTTGTTATTTAATTAAATGAAAACGATAAGTATTTTGACATAATTTTTTTATATTTTTTTATAAGAGTCGAATAAATATTTTTCTAGAACAACGACAACCTCTTTTTCCTATTGTTAAGATGCAATGTCACGATAAAGCTGCAATTTATAAAAAGTACGCGTGAGAAAAATTTTATGTGGGAGGTGGGCGTGACCGAAAATATTTTTTTTTCAATTCTGCGCAAAAATATATATCTCCGGACCGAGTTATTTTAAGAAAATATGACGTTTTAAATTTTCTTATAGTGTGGAAGGTGGGCGTGGTTGTCGACGGTCTTAAATTTTTTTTTGCTTTATGGTTTTATATTTTAAAATCTAACTTCCATGCAAAATTTTATGACTCTACGACTATCATTTCTATTTATTGGCATCTTTTGTATGGGGCTAAACCACTGTGCGAGCCATCAAGGCGGTGAAGTCTCGAATCAAGCAAAACTGCTGCGAAAGCAGAAAATCTTGTCGCGGCAGATGAATATGCACCGAGATATTCAATCGATCTCTCGTATTCTTAAATATGACTTGGAGCTCAGAGCATACAAAAAACACACCGGGCACCTTTCCACGATAGCGTTAAAGCAACAACGTAAGCGAAAATCGAAAGCGTTACTTCTCAAGCATGCGGATAATGCCCACAGACATTGAATCATTATTCAATAAACAGAATTATAGAGCATATATAAACATGCAGCAGAACTCGTTCCGAAAGTTCAGAGAGGTCACCACTTAGCTTCTGTGATGTTATGGTGGGGAGTCGCCTGTGGTGGGGTCACCAAGCTCCATTTTTGTGAAGAAGAAGTCAAAACTTCGGCGAAAATGTATGAATGCGATATTTTGGCATTGGTTGAGGCTGCACAACCAACATCGACATTATTCCAAAACAAGCCGTGAACCTTTCAACAAGATTTTGCTCCGACTCATAAAGCTAAATTGACTCAAGAGTGGCTCAAAAACAATGTAACGTACTTCATTTTCACGAATCAGTGGCCGATGGGTAGCCCAGACCTGAACCCATTGGATTACAAATTGTAGTAAATGGTGGCCATTTCGAATAAGTTGTACTACAATTTGTAAATTTTTTTCGATATAGCTCATTTTAATTTAATAAAATTTAGTTCCATGAGAAAATTCTTATAAATTTTATTAAAAAATTTTCAAAAAAAAAAGCATTTGAAATACAAACATTTTCAATACTTTCAGTTAAATAATCGATTTTCCTAGCAGCAATTTAATGTAATTTTAACGTGTAAAATAACATTGTATACTTGTAGGCTTACCTTTTTTAATGCTCATTTCCAGAAAACATTGCATGAATTATAGAAAAATGCTTCTCATTTACGAGGACGCAGATGGTCGCAGCTAAACTTTGCAAAAATTAAAAGCAGATAGTCTCACTTTCATGCTAATACCCACTCACCATGGAGTGTGCACATGCGCAACACAAAGATAACTCTTATAAATGATTGAATTCTTTCAATTTTAATTTAATTCTCGTAAATTACAACTGTTAGTAATTTTCCAACGTTTTAAAAATAGAATCAAAGTTAAGGATAATATATTTTCGATTTTGTCTTTAAGAAATTTTATTGCACTTCTGGGAAAAAAATTTATTTAAACGTCAAATTTTATGCTTTTTATTAAGTTGCTATCGGTAATGACCAACGTTTTGTTAATTTTTAAAAAAGTATGCATATAAAAACAAAAAAAAATTCATCAGATTTTCTTATCTGGATATAGAACTATCAAAATATTTACTTAAATTTGAGAGAAAAGCATATTGAAGATGTTATTTATTGCCTTAAAAATACCACTGTGTGCTGTTAGGTCTCAGAGGTAGCAGCTTATGCAACAAAAATGCAATATTGGGGCATGACATTATTACTCTCGTGAGTAAAAGGTGGTACGATAAAAATCTGTAATGACGAAAAATTCGTTGCATGAAATTAAAACTCCGATAAAGGTACGTTACGCTTAATTTAATGGAACGACAGAAAAGTTGAGGTTTATATGTATATTTAAAAAAAAAAAAAAATGACAAGCAATTGGATAAGGATTAGAAATAGAATGAAGGCAATAAGAAAAGTCTTTGCAATTCATGCAAAGACTAGAACCAGAAATAAGAAAAGGAGTGGGAAAAAATGTGAAAAAAGTATATAACATAGAATTGGACAAGGATTAGGACAAGAGTTCAGACTATGAATAGGATTGGGAAAAGGATAAGAACTAAGACTTAATTTAGACACACCTGAACCAATTTTAGGACAAGATTTTAGAAGGAATAGAACAATGATTTGTACACACTAAGATTGAGACCAATAGCTCCATTCTCTATCTCTAACGAAGCATTCAACGATCGATTGCTCTGCGAACGAAGTTGTAAACAAATGGAAGTCTGTATCTCAAACAATGCTGATTGCCAACTCTTACGGCAAGATTACGTTTCTTACGTCATTGAAACTGTTATACACAAGCAGTTGTCAAATTTAGCACTGCCAGATCAATAAATGTAGAAGTTTTGTGTATTTTGTGTATTTTCTTTTAAGATTTCATGAATTTTTTGCACTGTTTTGTGTTTGTTGGCAATGCCTGCTTTGGTTCTTGCCTGTGTTGAAGGCAGAATTGCAGGTTGTGCTGTAACCTATTTTGCAGGTTGTTCTATTGGTTGTTCAATTCTGTTGCCTTCGACATAAGCAGAATGATATCAATGGCCTGCTTTTATTTATTTATTATTTGCAATTAACCGAAAAGATTCACCACCTTTTGTTTGGATGTTGCTATTTTTGTCTGCAATTTTTTTTTATATTCAGATCTGCCCAAATTTCAATTGGAAGATTAATAAATAAAAAGTCTGAATTGGCCTCCAGCTGCTTCTCAAGCACTAAAAAATATTGCTCGGTTTTTAGTATTAAAATTTTATTAATGACTAAATTTTATTTAATTTTATAATTCTAATATTGATTTCATCAAATATTAACATTTATTAAATATTCATTTTAAAATAAATTTTACTCAACGAATACATCACAACAATTACATGAAAGTTGTCGTTTGATTTTGACATTTCATTTCGTGGTTTCATTGATCCTTAGAGATACAGTTCCGTGCACATAATTAAGAACGATTTCATCGTATTCATTTTTGACCTGAATTGCAATTTAATTTAAACTGAACCTAACTCTTACTCTTACCACAATGTACCCAAGAGACGAAGTTTGAGGAAATATTATTTTGTTGTTGTCTAATGCACAAACAAATTCTCAGGAGATTTGCTAACATGTTGCTAATTTGAAGCGTGCACATAATTAAGAACGATCAGTATATTCAGTTGATAAGGTAATTTCAGTTGATTTAAATGTACTGCACGGCTATTCAATTGATTTCAATAAAAGTTAAAAATAAGAAAAAAAATTTGGGAAAAAAGAAGTCATGTGACCCTGTGACTCGCGAGTTGACTGTAAAACTGTTTAATGAAAAAAAAGTCGTATAGTGAAATCGCCAATATTATAAAATGTTCAAAAACGATGGTTTTTAATGTTATTCGATATTTTCAAAAATATTCAACTCCAAAGAATGTATCCCGAAAGCGTAAACAACGTAAAACGACTAAAATGGAGGATAAACTGATTGTTCGTTAGTCAAAAAACTTTCCGCACAAATCAGCTAAACAGATTTTATTAGCTGTTTTTGGTGAAAATGCGTCTGGACCTTCCGTGGATACAGTTAAATGTCGTTTGAGAGAAGCTGGTTTATTTGGACGTGTTTGCAGGAAGACCCCTTTAATGGCCAAGCAGAATCGTAAAAAAAGAATCAATTTTGCTAAAAAATATGGGCACTGGACTGTTCAAGAGTGGAAAAAAGTATTATTTTCTGATGAAACGAAGATTAATTGAGTATGGTCAGATAGCAGATCATATGTTAGACGCCCGGTACAAACTGAGTTTAGCCCAAGGTACACACTCCCAACACTTAAGCACTACGGAGGTAACATCACTAGCCAAAATTGAGGGTCGTATGGACAAGTTCCAATACACAGACATCTTGCAGAACAATTTGATACCATATGCAGATGAAAACTTACCCGTGTGTTGGATACTACAACAAGATAATGACCCAAAACATACTGCTGGTCATACGAAGAAGTGGTTTACAGACAATAAGGTAACAGTATTGGATTGGCCATCGTGTAGTCCGGATCCCAATCCGATTGAGAACCTCTGGCAAGTGGTGAAGGAGAGAGTTGGTGCTCTAAAAATATCAAATTTCACACAACTTTATGCTGAAGTACAAAAGGCCTGGACAAGCATTCCCAAGCGAGTATGTGAAGATCTAGTGGGCTCAATGCCTCGGCGATGTGCAGCGGTTCTTAAAAGCAATGGATATCCAACCAAATATTAACTAAATAAAATTGAAATAAAATATTGTATAGCAAAAAATCAAGTTCTTGTATATCGTTCTTAATTATGTGCACGTTTAATTCTTTTCTGATATCGTAAAAAGATGCCCTACTTCTTAACAGGTAAGCTACCGATAAAGATTTTACAAAGCATATAATAACGGATTCTTCAACATTCGAATGGGTAAGAATTTGCTTGAATTTTTTACTTGTATTATACAAAAAGTTAATAGAAAAAGAAACAAAGCAATCGTTCTTAATTGTGTGCACGGAACTGTACAGACTGCAGAAATATAACTGTGTTACGGCGTCGTTCGCAAGTTGAACATGTCTTATCGTTCGAATTACAAACTTTAGAAACGGGAACGAACAGTGTTTTGCACGAAACGATTGATCGGATAGGCATACAAAATGAAGCCGTAAGACAAGATTAAAGCCAAAGATTAACAAATTAAGTGGGACAAAGATTAGGAAAGGGATTCGAATAAGAATGAGACCAGGAATTTGGACATGGATTAAAATAAGAGTTAAGACAAAAATAGGACAATTATAAGAACAAATATAAGAATATGGAAACGGATGAAGATAAGTTTGGGAACAAAGGAAAGGGGCGGAATTAAGACCAAGGATAAAGATTGACAAAATCAAGTCTGTTTTGGTTCGAAATGGGGGTGATAAATTAGTGGGAAGGAAGGAACCATCAAGTGAAACATGTGTAGAATATTATAAGTGTGGCGGAAAATCCTAGAAATATGTGCATTCTAATCTGAGGTAAGTGTTATACCTTTCCCGCAGTCAATTCAAGTTATAAGACAATCTCATCCACAATCTTCTCTACCACCAACTAAAACTTTAAGTCGTGAATATTGATGAAATTTTAATTTGAGTTGATTAGAAATGAAGAGAGAAATGCAGTAAAATTACACCATAGCACCTAAGACTGGCCGCGATTCGAACCCAGGACCTCTGGGATGGCAGTCGGCAGTCAAACACGCTACATACTCGACTACCCAGGCAGCCAAGTATTCAATTTTTAAATTTAAAGAAAGCATGTATAAAAAAACTTGTATTAATAATCATCTCATGCTGATGTAAAAATTACAAAAACCTGTTGAAATTGCTTTGTTCCAACTAAATCTACTTCTCCAGGTATGAATGCATAGTTTTTTAGTGAATGTGCAAACCACGGCAAAAAATTCTCATCATTTTTACTTCACATGCGCTATGCGTCCGTGTCGGCTTTCTTTCTTCTATTCTCTGCAATTCTGTCGCATGGTTTCTGCCAATTTTAGTCGCATGCTGCCAAACCTCAGAAAATATATAAAAAAAAAAAAATCCAGCAAAATACTTTGCATGGAATTTAATTTTCCCTTCCGCACTTGGAGGAAGTGCTTCATAAAAGAAGCGCTCAACTATCTCGCTCTCAATGTGGCATCACATAGAGCTTGTGTCGCTCGCCTAAGCCACTGTTATGTAAGGTTATGTTGCCGTAGCAGTAGCAGCAGCAGCAGTAGCAGGTTTCATTACGTAAATGCATCAAGATATTTGTGTAAATCTCCTGCAGCAGTAACCTAATTTTTTTGTTCACTACACAGTCATGCCGGCAAAAGTATTTCCGGCTTTTTTTTGCACACGAATATGTGTGTGGGTTTAGTTTGGAAAAAGATGATATGCTGGAAAATTCTAGCTATTTTCTTAATTAACTTTGTTTGAAATAAACAAAAAATTCAGTTTATTTTCTTCAACTTTTCATAGTCAATGTTTGAACTTGATGCATTTAAAAAGTTCAGAAAAAAAATTTAGTTTCTGTATTTTGCAGATTTCATCATGTATCTATGGCATAGCAATTATTTTACGTACAAGTATTGAAGAGCTTCTTAAGGACTTCAGTTTTTTGTGCTTCAATGACATTTTCCAGGAATATCTACTTTGATTATGCTCATTGCTGCTGGATGACGGCAGCATGAGAAAACAGGATTCATGTATTTTTCATTGCAAATATTGAAACATAAAGTACCGCAGCCATAACAAAATAAATTCATGATTTATATTCATCGTTACTAAGAAATGTTACTTTACTCAACAAGATGATATCCGAGAACAAAAAAGCTAGTGGGTAGAACAGGAAAGAGAGAGAAAACTTTTTAATTATTTCGAACATACAAACATTGCTATATAGTACTCGTATTTTTCAATATCCTGACATAATAGACTTCATTATTTTTATTATGTAAAGCTTAGCTACATCAACAAGCTTACATGTCTACCTAAAATTTTTATTTTTAACATTGTCTGTACTTTCTGAAGATTTCATAAAAGCTTGGCGTAATTGTCTATAATACATACTGATATTATTTTCCGAACTTAAGCGTTGAGATAATTCAAAATCAATTTATTTATCAACTTATTATGCCTGTACATTGAATAATATTTATGAGCACTTAAACAGAGCACAATTTCACTTTAAGTCAAGCCTTATAAGCTACGCAGCCTAAGCCCGTCCTATTATGCTCAAGCATTGATGGCACAACCAAGGCCACTTAAATAATAACCAATACCACTCGAAACTGTTCTCATATTTCAAGTTTGTTTACAAACAAATTTAAATTTTCGTGTTGAGGCAATGAATAATGACGGTAAAAGTAAGATTGCCGGAAGGTGTCAAAGAGCAAATTTGATTATTGCGACAATAGACGCTCGTTAGAAGCAATAAACTTCCATGGAAATTGAAGAAAACGAAAAATTTATACAAAGGCTCACAACAAATAAAATAAAAAGAAAAAGATAAAACCAGCAAACTTTAAGATGGAGATAAGAGTAGACAAAAAAAAAAAAAAAAACAAAAAAAAGTTTTTTAATTTTAAAACCTATCAAGCTTAACAATGTGACAGCCTACTCTAATCGTAATTGTGAATTCGAATTGAGTCAATTGAGTGGTTCGACAAGTATTTGATGAAAATTGATGAAAAACCAAAAATGCACAGAGAGAAAGATTTTTAAATAAAATAGCATTGTCATTTTTTATTAGGGTCAAAACAGTGTAAAGTGTTACAAAAGCTTTAAGGGGCCCAAAGGACGTCTTAGTAGTGCCACTTAAGAGTATAACAGCTATTCAAGCAAGAAATAATTCGCATATGTACGCAGATATAGATGCAGCCTTTAGAAAGATAATTGCCGTTGGCTTAATTGAAGATTCCCCGCATATTTTAGGCAATGAAAAACCTAAGTTAGACTTATGAACAGAAATTAAATTTAAATTTAAAATAATTAAATTTATATTCATAAAGTGGTAATTTTAATTTTCTGAAAAGAGATTTATAGGCTCAGTAGAGGGATATACTTACAATACAGGGTGGGCCATGTAGTGGTTTCTTTCCCAGAGAATTTAGTTTGAGTTTCCAGCACAAAGTTGAGTTTTGCCATTGATCGCAAAATAAACTCTTGAGTATTCCAGTACAATTTTGCTGCATGAAACTCAACTAAACTCAACTTTGTTTCTGTGTTTATCAAAATTCAATTTGAGAAATCCCTAAAAGTATGCTAATGTTCTTATAAAACGGGCACGTTCAGATCCAACTTTTTGGCTGAATTCCAAAACGTATCTATATAAAGCAGTGTCGGCCGACACCACTGATGTTAACGGCACAGTAATTACTGTTTTCTACAGTAATTTGACTGCTCATACAGTACGACAGTAATTTTTCGAAAAATCAAGTAATTTCAATGGCCGGCCAAAAATATAACGTTTATTTAGAAAAAATTTATTAAAATCACATTTATAACATCTCTGTTCTTTTCATAATGTAACCATCCCTGGAATTGCTAATTGCGTTGCTAACTTTGCAAATAATAGTGTATACATGGCTAACAGTTCTAAAGAACGCATTTTGAGCTTTTAAAAAGATCTAGTAAGATCATTTAGATGAATAATATCTTAAATTCTTAATTTTTTGTAATGTATTAAGTATCCAAGCATATGTTGCTACATTTGTATATTATATTTATAACAGCTGAAGACTCAGAAATATATTTATGTGGCAGTCGTGGCCGAGTGCGTTAAAGTGCCTGAACCACTCGGTGAACATTTTCGAGTCACGAGGTCCGAGGTTCGAATCCGCAACTAGACACAGAAAATATTTTCAATTGAAATAAATTTTTTTGATCTGTCGTCACCTCTCTGCAGACAATGGCAAACTTCAGAGAGTAAATAAAGCCATATAAAGCTTATTGAGAACATGTAGACTCGGCATAAAACTAGGAGATCCATTTAGACCAGATTAACTAGGCCTGTGCGAGTAATTCGAACGTCGAGTAATTCGTTGCGATTCGAGTCGAATAGCTTGACTCGAAACTCGACTTAAAAATCTCGTATTTTCGAGTAACTCGTTTGAGCAAAAAATTCGAAAATTATCGAATAACTCGCGCATTTCGAGTTTCTCCGAATAATTTTTGAAACAAATTTTCATATATTTCAAAACATAAAAACTCGAAACACAAAAAATACCACGAGTTATTCGTAAACTCGAGGCAATCGAAAATGTGAATTATTCGACTCGAGTTCGAGTCCAGTTTCACTATTCGACCCGGCTCGTGATCGATACTATTCGCACAGGCCTAAAATTTACAATTCAATAGTCTCGTAACCCGAAACTCTTTCTTCAGCATTCATATGAATTTTTTTATATTGTTTAATTTAGTCGTTAAGTGATCTGGATACACAAAATAATCGTATTAGTTCTCGCGTTCTTATTCTTAGCAGCAGAGGAATTTATTTGAACCGATCCCAGCGACCCAAAATTTTTGTTACATTCCCGTTCTAAGAACTAATAAGTTAACTTATAAAGTTAAGTTACAGTCACTAGGTCCAATTTATGAAATGAAAAACTACTGTTGGACTTTGTCGTTTTGAAATTTATTAACAGAAAAAAGGTTCCGAACGTCAGTTATATAAATATAATTAAACAACTGTATGAAAATTAACATTTTAATTGATTTTATATTTATTTCAGTTATACAGTAATTCCACAGTAATTTTTGTTCCAATTCAGAGTAATTTTGCATCAAAACCAGTAATTTTTCGTGCCTAACACAGTAATTTCAACAAATTATGTTAACATCACTGGCCGACACCTATGCACGCGTGCTTCGTGAAACTTCGTATTTTTACACCGACATAAAACCGGCTGTCGTGCTTTTACACCGACGCTACCCAAGAATGATATATTACCAGATTGCGCATTGCGCATGTCGTCCATCTTTGTTATGAAGTTGGCTGCGAAAAATCGTGACGTAGCTCGGGTTTGTCAAAGTGGCTGAATGTAAACGTAGTCACAATTTATTTATATGGGGTTATTTATTTGTAAAGATGAAAAAACGTCGACATTTTCTTATTGAAACTTGCGAGTTGAAATGGAATTTGTCATTATAAATATTTTTATAAATAAATTAAAGTATATATATTTTTCAGTACTATTTCTTAAAAAAAAAATGCACGTATAATAGGGGTGTGTTCTCGCATTCGCACCGCTTCACACAAAAAGCAGCTACGTTGCTTGATGTGTTTGACAGCACTTGTACTGCTTCTTTCTTTTCATTTTGTTTTCATGTTCTTCTTGTTTGCTATTTCGTAAAGACTTAGAGCCGCCGCACACTACAGACTTTTAGTCGGCCGATAGTTTAATTTGTTTTCATGTGGAAATGGTGCATGGTTGAATAAATAAAGTTGTCTCAGGCTGATCGAAAAAAGCAAAAAAGCAAAGCAACAACAACAACTTTATTGGCTTTACATGTTATCACTTTTCGCTTTAAGATTTTGTATGACCTGTCAACTTCGATTTGACATTTATGGGAACTCGCTCTCACCCATGCGAGAACCTTATTTATTTAACCATGTGGTGTCTTATGGAAGTGCGCACTACTAACAATCGAATCAAACCCAGCTAAAAAATCAAATGGGAGGTCAGATTTCCACTTGATTTTAAAGTCTGGCAGCTATTTGCAGACTGCCAAGTGGGTATGGCGTGCTATGGAAGTCCTCACACTAGCCGATCAAATAGTTTGCCAACTGGTGGACATTTTGTTTGTTTTTGTTGTACTTTTATTTTTCATTGAAAAGTGCTGCATGCCATCTGTCAAAATCTATTGCAAGCAATGGAAATATTTCATGGATGGGTTTTTGATGTTGTGCTATTTCATTTTTAAAATGGCGCCGAACAAATTAATACGCTGCTCGCACGCGCTTGATGCTTTAAATCAGTGGTGTCGTGGCAGTGAGCTAGATTAAAAATTAAAAAAAAAATATACAGTAGTTTCGACTTTGTCGTAACACAAGACGTAGAATTATTCAATTCGCTTTTGATGACATCTTTTTTAAAAATATTTATTCCATACACCTGAGGATATGACCTTTAAGAGAGTGCCGGAGAGGGTTAATATGTATGACTGACCCCCATTACTTTTGCAAAAGGAACATTTTTGCCTTTGACACCTATTCCCTCCGACCACTCCTTAGGGGCGCTCCCATACAAATTTTATGCTTTTGTCGATAAAACCGGAAACTGTCCATAAATAGGTAGAAAACTTAAACAAGCAAACAAAATTTGTTCAATGCTACCAAGTTCAACAACCCATGTGTCAAAATTTCACTGTCGATAATATGCCCGGATATTTGATTGGCTGCGGAATTTTGACATTTCAATAACAGATTCTGTTAAAAAGCATGCCCCTCAAAATTACTCAGTATTACTGGGATACGCGAGTCTGTTAAAAACAACATGCCCCCAAAAGTATGCTTTTTTTTAATTATAAGAATTATGTCTTCACGCTAGATGGCGCTGTCTTCGCCGTCGAAAAAACCGGAAGCCGTCGATAATAGGTAGCAAGTTTAAGCAAACAAAAACATCAAATGTTGGCTTTATATTTCATGTAATTGTGTAAAATTGATATAAGTTAGACAGTTCTAACATGAATTTTTGTCGCATTGAGGATCAAGCAGACCAACAAGTGCTAAGATCAACATTGTACGATTAGTACTTTAGGCCCACCAAAGGCTCAAAAAGTAATGTAAATACCGACACCTGATCACTATCAACGACCCTACTTACCTCCGAGAACGACGTATTCTACGTCAAAAAAAAAAATTAGATCTTCGATGGCGATGAAAAAATGAAAAACAAAAACAACATGTTCTAATGTAGTCCTTAAAAAATAAAAAATAAGTAAAATTGAAAATGTCACAACAAAAAAACTAGCCACCACTTGAGTGTGCGCTATTAGAAAATACCAACAAAATATACACAGCATCAATAACCTTAATATCTTTCGACGCGAGCAAACAACAACAATGCTATGCACACTTTTTTTCTTGCTGTCACAGCGCGATGCGCCGACATTCATTTCTTCGAGTTACAACAAACACTGAAATATTGAAGTTGTTGTAAGTGAGTTAAAAGAGCTAATTGAGCTATGGGATTTACAACTCTGCTTTAAATCAGCCGGTATGATTTTATTATTTTATAAATTTCTTCTCCACGCCACTCCATTTTCAAGAACTTCATTCAATTTTTTAAATTTCTAGCCCTAACTTCAATCTCTTAAATTTTTGCAGTACCTTTAATTGTCAGCACATATAAAAATGACTGCCAAACAAGAAAAATGACAGCTCATTGCCAAATTCGTGTTGGCAATATATGTCTTGCAATATTCGGCAACTTCGGCACTTGAGTGGTCTTCATTGGCAATATTTGATGTTTGACAGATGGTATGCAATGAATTATTGCTAGTCGAGACGCCCGGTTACATAATAATCTAATAAAAAATTGTTTAATATTCACACCCGCACCAAAATCAACAAAAAATATGTCAGTAACAAACAATTTTATAAAACTCAAAACAGCCAAATAATTTTAAAACTCCCCATGAGAATGTTTCTGAAATGCAATTGGCAAACTATTCGGGCACAGTGTGCGCACCTACAACCAACTTAATAGTTGGCTTGTCAGTTGCGGCCAATCAAGCATCAAACTATCGACCGACTAAAAGTCTGTAGTGTGCGGCGGCTCTTAAATACTTGCGCTGCTTGTGCTTGCTATTTGCTTTTTGATATTTTCTTTTGTATGTATTCATAAAGTGTCACAGTTGAGAACCCGGATGACGTAGGCTGCGCAGTAAATTTTTTTCTCGACGGTTGGACTGCGCAATCCTTTTATCTATCATTCTTGGACGCTACCGATTATTCGTAGCAAGAGCGCTCAGTCGGTGTTTCGCTTTTGGCTAGTTAACATCACGCTTCTATACGCGCAATTTATTACGTAAATTTATAAAAGCTTACACGTAAAAAAAATGTTCAACCAAATGTGGGAATTAGCATATTTATTCTTTAAAAATTGTTTTGGGGAAGCTAAGACTGAATTTGTCAGAAGAAAGTAGGGTGCGTTACCAGTGCTTTTTTATTTTGAAGTAATACGCAATATAAATAATATTAGTACTATTAGGAGTCGGCAAAATGTTATTAGTAAAATATTACTTTCCAAATAAATATGTAATATTAGCCGTGTTTTATTCGTACTGGTTTAACCAAAAATGTTCTAAATTACAAGCAGAACACTAACAAAAAGATGAACCTGCTCAGTAGCTGGATCATCTTGTTAAACTTTTTTTCGTTCCGCTACTGCTCTATAGATGTCGTTGTTTACTTGTGTTTTCATTGATTTATAGTCACCTTTTGCAGTCAAATGAAACAGCTGTGCTTAGTTTTTTCCAATAAATAAATAAAAATGGATGCAAAAGACTCGTAGTTTTATTGCCCCAAGCGGTCAATGCTCCAAGCTCCAGTGTCCCAAGCGGTCAGGGCTCCAAGCTCCAATGTCCCAAGCGGTCAAGAGAAAAACTTAAAAAAGTTTAACTAATGCGATCTATTCGTTCATCAGGTTAAACCAGAACGAATAAAACGCGGCTATTGATATTAATAATAAATATATGCATATTGATATTATTACTTAAATATTAATGTTACTAATAATTATTAATAACGCGGCCCCTAGACAATAAATAATATTGCACATAAGAAATTTAGTAAGAAATTTATTTAATTTCAATTCACTTTCATATACCTGCATTCATTTAGAATGCCGCTTAATGTTAATAATAAAAAATTTCTTTAAACCTCCTGCGAAGTAAACTTTTTACAGTGTAAGCCAAAAGAGATTCTTTGCTCTCACTTGGACGCACACTACTACAAAACTGAAAGAACTGTGCATTTATTTTTTTGGCCGACACTAATATAAAGCATCAGTGTGGTTTTTCTTAGAATTTTTACTTGGTAGATTCACTAAAACTGCGCAACTGGGTTGTTATTTTTAAGCATGCTTTGGTTGCGAAGTTTTGGTGAATCTACTAAGCATCATTTCAAAGAAAATTCACACTGATGCTATGTATAAACACGTTTTGGAACTCAGCCTTTATTTTTGTGGTGAGAAATATCAAAAACAGCTGTCCTAAAATTGTGCAATTTAATTTGCAAGAAATTAACAAAAAAGCGAAGAAAAGAACTTGGGCAAGTGTAGAAGATGAGGTCTTCATATCAGTATGGGCTGATAAAATTTCCGATTTGAGCAGCGCAAGAAAGAATTGGCATGTGTACGCAGAGATAGCTGCAGCCTTGTTCTCAAGTGGAATTGATGTCACGGTGGTGGATGTGCCGAAAAAAATATGGGAACACAAAAGTAATCAAAAAAATGCTACACTAAACAGAATTCTGTCGACGCATCTCTGTGTGAACAACTATGGTCATTATTGTTGATAGTCAAATAGTCAAATATTCTTGATAAACCTAGAGATACTTCTACAAGAGATATGTTAAATATATTAGATTGGCTAAGCATAAAACAAACGATTTTTTATTATCTTATCTATTAATACGCAAACATCGAATGTTGTCGTACACTTTTTCAATATTTATTTTAGAATAAGGACAATGAAACGTATATTATTCGAAAGGTACTGCACCATAGATGTGCCGAATTATGTTAGATTTTAAATTTATGACCTTTGACCCGAAATATTAACGTTGAAAGTTTATATTAACTAGTATCACCTTTGGTCGAGATTCGACCATTTAAAAATGAATTTTTTTCTTTGTATTTTTATTGGAAACATTTTTTTTTTTTTTTCTTTACTCATATGCAAACGTAACCGAACTCATACCGCACCAAACGCACCATCAGCAGGAAATCACAAAACAGTAACTCAATTCTGATTTTCCATGTTCTGTGATTTTTACTTTCAAAGCTATTCGATATCAAAAATGTGGCTTATATATGCGGAGCCACACCCCATTGTTCAATGCACGTCACAGTACCCTACTTCCCTTATTCTACTTTCTAGTATAAATGCTTCAAAAGCTATTTGATATAACAACTTTGAGTTGTATTATGAGTTTTTCCACGCCCCTTTGTCAAAGAAGGAAGTTCTTATCAAGTTATATTGATTTGTGACTTATAGTTCAAAAGTTATACCTAAAATTTGGGCTGATGAAAAGTGCCTCGCCCTTATTTCAACGCTCATGAAATGTAACCAGTGGATTGGAATGTCTGATTTATAAAAGTTATTTATAAAGGTTATACCTAAAATTTGGGCTGATGAAAAGTGTCTCGCCTTTATTTCAACGCTCATGAAATGTAACCAGTGGATTGGAACGTCTGATTTGAGGTCGAATTGCCCACCATAGATATTCGATGCACTCCTTTTCCCTATTCTTATTGATTTAAAAAAAAATTATAAAAATTGGTTAAGAAACACGGGAGAAAATGTTTCTTAACTGTTCTGCGTACACCTATTTATATATAGATATATAATAATAATATGTATAATATATGAAGTAGATAAGGAAATGGCTTAAAACATATATTTGTGTATATAGCTTTAGAGTGGTTTGAAATATTTGAAACATTTTTTCACAGAAATAATTTTTTAAGCTGTAGAACTTTGTAAAAAAATACAAAAACAACATTTTGAAAAATGTAATTTTCATCAATAAAATCATAGGGGGTAGCTCATGATTTTCGATGATAGAAACACTTTAATAAATTATATATCAAAATGAAGCAATTTTTGCAAATAAATGATATATTATATGAAAGAGTGTGAGAGAAGAAAATAGAAATAAAAAAATAAAATTACAAAAAAAGAATATCTGGTCTAATTTTTGAGCAAAAATTGAATATTTTAGAGTTATTTTGAAAACAACATAAGAAATAGAATTGAAGATATAACGGTAAATATTTTCTTACTTCTCCAAAGTAATTTAATTAGAATTTCAGACAAAGAAAATTTAAAGAAAATCGATTGAAAAATGGCTGAGATATTTACATGCAAAATCAAAATTTGAAAAATCAATTTTTTTTTCTCATCTCATTGTGAAGCAATGACATTGCTTTAAGAAATGCATTGCATGGAAAAAATCTACAGGTTTCGAAATATCGCAATACTTTTGATGTCATAATAACGGGACATTTTTTAACATACTATTCGTGGAAAATATTAGCAAAAAAGTTTTCGTATAAAGATATTTTTCTCAACCAACGAATTTTCATACAAAAAACGTTGTACTGAAAACATCTATAGTTTTCGAGATATCACAATAATTTTTATGTCAAAATAACGGAAATTTTTCAAAATTTACTCTTTTTAAGCAATTTCACCATCACAATATATATTGACACTTGTTAAATGAAAAAGTGCTTATTGTAGGGTAACCGTAAACGATGGTGAAAAATATCAAAATATTTTTTGCACATCTTATGAAGGTCTAAATTTTTCTCTTAT
This sequence comes from Pherbina coryleti, assembly GCA_943735915.1. Taxonomy (NCBI): domain Eukaryota; kingdom Metazoa; phylum Arthropoda; class Insecta; order Diptera; family Sciomyzidae; genus Pherbina; species Pherbina coryleti. The sequence continues at coordinate 58,751,212 of OX030949.1, read as the reverse complement.
ATCATGTTTTTCCATCTCATACAGTTTAGCTTTTATTTAATAAATGCTCTTTTTCCGCTCATATTTGAGGTCAAAGGTCACCAATCTAATATTCAAATTTTATTGTGCAGCCAGATCTTTCATCCGATACCTCATTCTTCATTCTACCTCTTCCCAGTTCTGTGATCCCTAACTAAAATTAATATAAACTTTCAACGTTAATATTTCGGGTCAAAGGTTATAAATTTAAAATCTAACATAATTCGGCACATCTATGGTGCAGTACCTTTCGAATGATATACGTTTCATTGTCCTTATTCTAAAATAAATATTGAAAAAGTATGCGACAACATTCGATGTTTGCGTATTAATATATAAGATTTAAAAATAAACAGTAGAACATTTCGTATTTTTTAACCTTTTTATAATTTTAAAATTTTAATAAAGTTGATTTAAGTATTTTTTGTAAATAAATAATGTAAAACAATAATTATACCATGATTATTTTACAGTTTGGCTTTTAACATGATCAAAAAATTAAGATACTCAACACAATTTCAAACATAGTATAAAGAAATTCTGATCTCTTTTGTTTTGACGTAGAATACGTCATTCTCGGAGGTAAGTAGGGTGGTTGATAGTGATCAGGTGTCGGTATTTACATTACTTTTTGAGCCTTTGGTGGGCCTAAAGTACTGATCGTACAATGTTGATGTTAGCACTTGTTGGTCTGTTTGATCCTCAATGCGACAAAAATTAATGTTAGAACTCTCTAACTTATATAAATTTTACACAATTACATGAAATATAAAGCCAACATTTGATGTTTTTGTTTGCTTAAACTTGCTACGTATTTATCGACAGTTTCCGGTTTTATCGACAAAACCATAAAATTTGTATGGGAGCCCCCCTAAGGAGTGGTCTGAGGGAATAGGTGTCAAAGGCAAAAATGTTCCTTTTGCAAAAGTAATGGGGGTCAGTCATACATATTAACCCTCTCCGGCACTCTCTTAAAGGTCATATGCTCAGGTGTATGGAATAAATAAACAAAAACCATAAAATTTGTATGGGAGCCCCCCTAAGGAGTGGTCGGAGGAAATAGGTGTTAAAGGCAAAAATGTTCCTTTTGCAAAAGTAATGGGGGTCGGTGATACATCTTAACCCTTTCCGGCACAAACACAATAAAATTTGTATGGGAGCCCCCCTAAGGAGTGGTCGGAGGGAATAGGTGTCAAAGGCAAAAATGTTCCTTTTGCAAAAATAATGGGGTCGGTGATACATATTAACCCTTTCCGGCACTCTTTTAAAGGTCATATGCTCAGGTGTATGGAATAAATAAACAAAAGCCGTAAAATTTGTATGGGGGCCCCCTAAGGAGTGGTCGGAGGCAATAGGTGTCAAAGAAAAAAAATGCTCCTTTTGTAAAAGTAATGGGGGTCAGTGATACATATTAACCCTTTCCGGCACAAAAACCATAAAATTTGTATGGGAGCCCCCCTAAGGAGTGGTCGGAGAGAATAGGTGTCCAAGGCAAAAATGTTCCTTTTGCAAAAATAATGGGGGTCAGTCCTACCTATGAACCCTTTCCGGCACTCTCTTAAAGGTCATATGCTCAGGTGTATGGAATAAATATACAAAAACCATAATATTTGTAAGGAAGCCCCCTTAAGGAGTGATCGGAGGGAATAGGTGTCAAACGCAAAAATGTTCCTTTTGCAAAAGTAATGGGGGTCGGTCATACATATTAACCCTCTGCGGCACTCTTTTAAATGTCATATGCTCAGGTGTGTGGAATAAATATTTTGCTAAATAGTTTTTAAAAAAGATGTCATCAAAAGCAAATTGACTAATTCTACGTCTTGTGTTACGACATAGTCGAAACTACTGTATCTTTTTTTAGTTTTCAACTAATAAATCTATAATATCTTCGTTTTCATCGACACTTTCTGTTTTTCTTTTATTTTTTACGTCGTGATGTCGTAATGACGTTATAAGTGGATCCGATTCATAAGCATTGTCATTAAATCCGTATTTTGATTATTTTTCCTTGTATGGCTTAGCCTATAATTTTTATAATCTTTGTTTTAGGGCTTCTTGTGCCTCTTCCGATAACTCGCCAATTGGGAAGAAATAGTATTTAATTATTTCTTTCCCATGGCAAAATACCTTATGGAGAGTTGGTGTAAGATCTCTCCAACTATATAATTGTTTTTATAAAGTTTGGATCTCTGAAACGAATTTTCCAAATTTCTCAGCATCGATTACCTGGCGAGAATTTATGGCACATGAAATTCTTTTGAACCCGTACAAAAGATCGGCATTAATTTTAGTTATTGCTGCTGTTGTTTCAACATCTTCAAAGAATCTCCTCGCAGTGTTGCCATCGTTAGGATTTCCAAACCCTTGCTCAGGAAAATCAACCCGGAGACCACTAATTATTTTGAATTCCTCTTCCTTGAATTCTTTTTTTTTTTCTTTAGCTATGAACTCACTTCTAATTCCCCTATCATGGGCATTCCCCTATTATATATATTAAGATTAACAAGAAGGATAACAATAATACAAATTGATGTAATGCAGGGTAAATCGCATTTCAGCGTGACCAACCAATTTTGTCTTTCACATGTTTGTTAATTTTTATGTTGAATGCAACAAACAAAAAGATATAGCATACTTATAGGCATGCCGAATATATAACAACTTGGAGTACATACTAACAATAGTAAACAAAAAGATTTGTTTATTATTAACTATAATCAATATCTGTTCATAAAATATAAAAAGAAATGTTTATTAGGATTTTTGTAACTATATTTTCTTAATTTGAGGAAGGATAAAGGAAACTGTTAAAGGAAACATCATATAAATACAAAAAAATCTCAAAAATCACTGTGTTTTTAGATGAAATTCAAAACTTTGTTCAAGGGCCGGCTCAAAATCATATGGCGCATGAAACAAGATATATCAGGGTTTCTTATGGTGTATGTCATTTTCGATTCCTATGGATTCCGATTAATAAAAGCTTACCTAAATTTGAAAATTCATAAAAAAAAATGCTTTTTCATTCGTAATATTTGTAAATTTATCATAAAAGCTACGGTAATTTCGTTTAATATTATCGATATTCTATATACTCTTTATTAAGACAAAAACTAACTTTTTTTAAAAGTACTTAAACACTTTCCCCCGAGCTGGTTTCAAAATCGGAGAAAATTTCACTTTCGACAATTTTGTACAATTTTGAAAAAAGTTACATATTTGACATCCTATAAATTATTAAAAAAAATTATTTAATTCTAAGCATGTTTTTTTTAAATTTTACTTATTTTCGGACAGATAACTGCTTTAAAAAGCGCACTGTTCGCCGTAATGGTTTATTGTTTCCATTAAGTAAGAAATAAGAAATTGAAGTGCTCGTTCAAAATTTCCTCGTTTGTAGATCTACCCATTAATATCTATATTTTTATGCAGACTAGACGACTCCTTGAGTTTTTGGTCGTTTAGCCGCGCAACGCCGATGAGTTTTGCGCGTTTAACGTTTCAAACGTAACGCTTCCACTATAATGGCTGAATTACAATACTGCGTTAGGTCGGTCGGCCTTTGACAGCTCGACTAGAAACAATGGGTTCTTATGAAGCAACACAAAATATGACCTCATGCATTGCGTCGACCTCATCCCGTAAATACGAATTTGAGGGGGTGACGTACGATCAACGCTATGAGTAGCGACATGCTCAAGCTAGGTCGTGCTTTTGACATTCCATATTAACGCTGGGTTGCATTTTCGTTGAGCAATGCTAAAATGTGGGTATTCTTGGATTCCGATGGACAACTAAGATTTTCATAGGATTATCGTGGGAATTTATATTTTGATGCGAGTTTTTTTTAAATTGATCAAATTTTTTAAATTAACATGCTGCTTAAGTTGCATAAAAATGATTTTGATGAATTTAGCATGATATTAATATTATTCAATTGTATTTCATATTAAAATTTATGCATTTTTTAGTATATTATAAATAATATTATAAGGGTATTCATGCAAAATGGCAAACTTGTATATTGGTCAATTAGATATTTTAATGAGGTTGGTTGAGGACGAATACCCTTAATATCATTGTTTGAATAATATAACACACAAAGGAATGTTGTGGTAAGGTAGATTGGCAAATGCCGTTCACTTTGTTTTTGTAAAGTTGTACCCAAGTACTCACTAATTACAAGTGATTCAGCGAGCATTGTACAAGGGGGCGTGGCAACTCGAATCTGCAATATTGAATAACTTTGGAATTATAGGTCGCACAACATTGGAATTAGGTTTTCGGCCTCGATTTACATGTGCCGTTCCACTGGCAAAATTTTATGGGCGTTGGGAAAAGGGTGTGGCACTTTTTCGGCTTCCCAAATTGTGGATATAACTTTCGAACTATTAGTCACACATCAATGAAACTCGGTAAGAATGTACTATTTAGTCTTGTCCTTTGACTGGAAAAATTGAGTGAGCATTGGACAAGGGGGCATGGCACCGCCCATATAAGTCAAACTTTTGGTATCAAATAGCTTTGGAGTTAAATGCCGCATAATAATGAAACTTGGTATGAAGTTGCCACTTGGTAATGTCCATCTACTAGAAAACCGAGACGGGCATTGTACAAGGGGTGTTAATGTCCATCTACTAGAAAACCGAGACGGGCATTGTACAAGGGGTGTGGCTCCGCCCATACAATTACAATTTTTGATATCGAATAGGCTATGAAAGTAAGTCACAAAATGTTGAATTTTAGAATAGAATTACTATTTGGTGATGCATTTCTACTAAAAAATTTGGACAGGCATTGGTCAAGGGGGTGTGGCTCCGCCCATACATGGAAATTAAAGTCGCATAACATTGAAACTCACAATAAAGTACCACTTGGTGATATCCTTCTACGCCTATGGTAGGCATATTGTAGTTTTAGGCGATTTTGTAAAAAGTTTGTACTACAGCACCAACTGGTGTCCAAGTTGGATCAAAGAAGATAGCGCCAAAATACTCACCGTACCTCAAAACCACAATATACCTATTTTCATTCTAATCGCATAAAGAATTGTACTACAGCGCCCTCTGGTGTTCAATATGGTTCAAAAAAGATAGCAGCCCAACACTCAACGTACATGAAAACCACTATATACCGATTTTCTTAAAATTTGAACTTAAGCGTCCTCTGGTGTTCAAGGTGGATAAAAATTGATTGAAATTGCCCCAAAACACGCACCGTACCAAAAAACTTCCATACACAAATTTACATGAATATTTCCATACGTATTTCCAACTTGCTTTCGTTGACGAAATTTCCTACATTTTGCTCTCAAAATTTGCAAAAATCTCGGCAAAAATTAACAGTAATAATAATAATAAATAGCAGTAATTTTGACAAAAACAAGAAAAATAATGACATCAAGTAATCACATTTTATAAAAAAAAACAATATACATATATATATATATTAGGTCTGTTCCCGTACTTTTTGGGCTAAAAATGGTAAAACTGTCAAAAACGCGAGAGTAAGGAAAAATCTCTCAAAAATATTGAAAAACACAAAAAAGTACGGGAACGCTTTTTGGACTAAAATTGTGTAAACTGTCAAATAAAATCGTTTGTTGATATGTGGAGCATTGGCAGCGCAGACGACATGCTTTTGAATATATAAAAATTAAATCTCAAATAAACATTTATATTTAGTTTTTACACAATTTACCATGTTTTTAGTTTCCATTCCAACAGTTTTTTATTTATTTCAAAGAACTTTTATTGCTTTGCAATTTCTTTGCTAACATGTAAACATATGATTTTTAGCAGTTTGACACTTTAACCATTTTTGCCAGAAGAAATTTCCCGGACTAAAACTTGCAGCTTTTGACAGGGAGGGGAAATTTTTTAATCTCTCGATTGCACTCTCTTTTACCATTCTTTCGAGTACGGGAACGCTTCTCGGACTAAAACCTGTAAAAATGGTAAATTGGACTAAAACTTTAGAGTACGGGAACAGACCTATTATATATATAAAAACTAGCTGGTACCCGACGCGTTGCTGTCGTAGCGGAAATAATTTCTATCTCTATCTGAATCTCAAACTCAGTCTCAATCTCAATCTCAATCTCAATCTCAATCTCAATCTCAACCTCAACCTCAACCACAATTTCAATCTCTATCTCTATCTCAATTTCTATCTCTATCTCTATCTCTATCTCTATCTCTATCTCTATCTCTATCTCTATCTCTATCTCTATCTCTATCTCTATCTCTATCTCTATCTCTATCTCTATCTCTATCTCTATCTCTATCTCTATCTCTATCTCTATCTCTATCTCTATCTCTATCTCTATCTCTATCTCTATCTCTATCTCTATCTCTATCTCTATCTCTATCTCTATCTCTATCTCTATCTCTATCTCTATCTCTATCTCTATCTCTATCTCTATCTCTATCTCTATCTCTATCTCTATCTCTATCTCTATCTCTATCTCTATCTCTATCTCTATCTCTATCTCTATCTCTATCTCTATCTCTATCTCTATCTCTATCTCTATCTCTATCTCTATCTCTATCTCTATCTCTATCTCTATCTCTATCTCTATCTCTATCTCTATCTCTATCTCTATCTCTATCTCTATCTCTATCTCTATCTCTATCTCTATCTCTATCTCTATCTCTATCTCTATCTCTATCTCTATCTCTATCTCTATCTCTATCTCTATCTCTATCTCTATCTCTATCTCTATCTCTATCTCTATCTCTATCTCTATCTCTATCTCTATCTCTATATCTATCTCTATCTCTATCTCTATCTCTATCTCTATCTCTATCTCTATCTCTATCTCTATCTCTATCTCTATCTCTATCTCTATCTCTATCTCTATCTCTATCTCTATCTCTATCTCTATCTCTATCTCTATCTCTATCTCTATCTCTATCTCTATCTCTATCTCTATCTCTATCTCTATCTCTATCTCTATCTCTATCTCTATCTCTATCTCTATCTCTATCTCTATCTCTATCTCTATCTCTATCTCTATCTCTATCTCTATCTCTATCTCTATCTCTATCTCTATCTCTATCTCTATCTCTATCTCTATCTCTATCTCTATCTCTATCTCTATCTCTATCTCTATCTCTATCTCTATCTCTATCTCTATCTCTATCTCTATCTCTATCTCTATCTCTATCTCTATCTCTATCTCTATCTCAATCTCAATCTCAATCTCAATCTCAATCTCAATCTCAATCTCAACCTCAACCTCAACCACAATTTCAATCTCTATCTCTATCTCTATTTCTATCTCTATCTCTATCTCTATCTCTATCTCTATCTCTATCTCTATCTCTATCTCTATCTCTATCTCTATCTCTATCTCTATCTCTATCTCTATCTCTATCTCTATCTCTATCTCTATCTCTATCTCTATCTCTATCTCTATCTCTATCTCTATCTCTATCTCTATCTCTATCTCTATCTCTATCTCTATCTCTATCTCTATCTCTATCTCTATCTCTATCTCTATCTCTATCTCTATCTCTATCTCTATCTCTATCTCTATCTCTATCTCTATCTCTATCTCTATCTCTATCTCTATCTCTATCTCTATCTCTATCTCTATCTCTATCTCTATCTCTATCTCTATCTCTATCTCTATCTCTATCTCTATCTCTATCTCTATCTCTATCTCTATCTCTATCTCTATCTCTATCTCTATCTCTATCTCTATCTCTATCTCTATCTCTATCTCTATCTCTATCTCTATCTCTATCTCTATCTCTATCTCTATCTCTATCTCTATCTCTATCTCTATCTCTATCTCTATCTCTATCTCTATCTCTATCTCTATCTCTATCTCTATCTCTATCTCTATCTCTATCTCTATCTCTATCTCTATCTCTATCTCTATCTCTATCTTTATCTCTATCTCTATCTCTATCTCTATCTCTATCTCTATCTCTATCTCTATCTCTATCTCTATCTCTATCTCTATCTTTATCTCTATCTCTATCTCTATCTCTATCTCTATCTCTATCACTATCTCTATCTCTATCTCTATCTCTATCTCTATCTCTATCTCTATCTCTATCTCTATCTCTATCTCTATCTCTATCTCTATCTATATCTCTATCTGTATCTCTATCTCTATCTCTAACTGGAAAGACTCGTGGAAACTGATAACCAAATTTCGAGGCTGTGCTACTTACAATTCCAAAGTTATTCGATATCGCAAGTTTGGCTTATATGGGCGGAGCCACACCTCCTTGTTCAATGACGTCTCAGTTTTCTAGTAGAAGAATATCACCCAATATTAATTCCATACTGAATTTCATTATTATACGGCATTTAGTTCCAAAGCTATTCGATATCATAAATTTTAATTGTATGGGCGGTGCCACACCCCTTTGGCCTATACTGGCTCAATTTTGCAAGTCGAAAGACACGACTAAATAGAACGTTCTAACCGAGTTTCATTAATGTGTGACTTATAGCTTGAAAGTTATACTGAAAATTTGGCTGAAAAATTGCCACGCCCCACATTCAACGCCCATAAAATTTTACGTGTGGAACGGCTCTTGTAAATTGAGATAGAACACCGAATTCCGATACTATGCGACCTATAACTTCAGAGCTATTCGCTACCGTAGATTTGGGTTGTATGGGAGGTGCCACGCCCCCTTATTTTAGGGGGATGAAAAATAGATGTTGTTCGATTCTCACCCCTGACTAATATCCTCGCTAAGGATCACGAAAATCGGTCGAGCCGTTTCGGAGGAGTTCGATCACGCACCCCGTGACAGAAGAATTTTATATATTAGATATCGATCAATCAAAGAAAAATTTTTTGCCATAAAAACTGAAATGTGTTTCCAGAAATTCCATTTTTAATTTTAATTTAATTTCACATTTTATCATTAAATTGGAAAGCGTTCATTTATTTTGAAGCTTCTAGTCCGAATTTTCACGTTAATATGTGACATTTTTCATTATTTCGCAGATTATATTACACTTAATAAAAAGATCTTAGCTTTCTAAAGTAGGTTTTATGGTTCTTAATGATTTTATGACAATATCTTTTAATTTTTTATTGATTAAAATTATGATTGCATGATTTCGGAAAAAGGGACGTTTTGTGGGATTTTTAGTATAGCTGCTTTTATTGGCATCACCAAAATGATAGACGCACGATCTGTCAACGCAACATTTAGTTTTGCAAAGTTTGAGGTCGTCCGTTTTGACAGCTTATATCGTAAAGTTTTTACAACGGAGACCAAAGTACGGTCAAAGGCCGACCGACCTAACGCAGTATTGTAATTCAGCTATAAAGAAGGAATCCTTTGCTTAGGAAACAAACATAATTTCAATGCATTAATGTTTAAATACTCACTTTAAAACCCAAAAAAATAGAGTGAAGCTGTCCTGATTCCTTAAGACACACCATATATATAAAAAGAAGAGAAAAGTTTTAGGAATAACTACCACGTCATTATTATTGGAGTGGCAGTCGAGCACGCTACACAGTGGTTTAGCCCCATACAAAAGATGTCAATAAATAGAAATAATAGTCGTAGAGTCATAAAATTTTGCATGGAAGTTAGATTTTAAAATATAAAACCATAAAGTAAAAAAAATTTAAGACCGTCCACAACCACGCCCACCTTCCATACTATAAGAAAATTTAAAACGTCATATTTTCTTTCATATTGGCCCGATTTCGAAATAACTCGGTACGGTGACATATATTTTTGCGCGAAATTGAAAAAAAATATTTTCGGTCACGCCCACCTCCCACATAAAATTTTTCTCACGCGTACTTTTTATAAATTGCAGCTTTATCGTCACATTGCATCTTAACGATATGAAATAGAGGTTGTCGTTGTTCTAGAAAACTATTTATTCGACTCTTATAAAAAAATAAAAAAAAAATTATGTCAAAATACCTAACCATTTTCTTTTAATTAAATAACAACTAAGCGAACCTAAACTGTTTCGAATCAATTTGCATATAATTTTTGCAATTTTTTGGTGCATATTTTTGGGCATAGATTTTACTTTTCAGATCTCGTATTTTTTATGTTGCATACTTTGTATTGATTCTATGCCGGTGGTTTTAATGATGCGGAATTAATTGTTTCTTGTTGAAAATTTGTTAAATAATTTAATATTTTGTTTCAAATAAATAAATTCTTGTAGGGTAGCGTGTTAACAAAACAAAAAACTTGTTATGTTTGTTGTTGTGACCAAAAAATAAACAACAGCAGTTGCATTTGCTCTGCTTAGCTTGCCCTTTCAAAGAATGCCTAAAAGCATGCTGTAAAAAATTGCAATTTAAATCAATAAAACTCGATTTTTTTACACAAAACGCATTTCGTTTTTCATTCATAAAAACTGTTTTGGCAGATCTTGGCAGCTAATTTTTTTTTTGTAAGTTTTAGTATAAGTCCAATAATGAAGTTAATCTAAACGAGCGCACACCGGTCAACGCCGGAAGATAGTTATTCTCTGCCAAAAATTACTTTAAACTGTTTGTAGAGTTTGAAATATAAAAAGTTATTTGGCTTAAAAAAAATACAATGAATTCTAAGTCTAACTATGCAAGTTTGTTATTTCATATTATTTCTTTAAGAAATAATAGTCGTAGAGTCATAAAATTTTGCATGGAAGTTAGATTTTAAAATATAAAACCATAAAGTAAAAAAAATTTAAGACCGTCCACAACCACGCCCACCTTCCATACTATAAGAAAATTTAAAACGTCATATTTTCTTTCATATTGGCCCGATTTCGAAATAACTCGGTACGGTGACATATATTTTTGCGCGAAATTGAAAAAAAATATTTTCGGTCACGCCCACCTCCCACATAAAATTTTTCTCACGCGTACTTTTTATAAATTGCAGCTTTATCGTCACATTGCATCTTAACGATATGAAATAGAGGTTGTCGTTGTTCTAGAAAACTATTTATTCGACTCTTATAAAAAAATAAAAAAAAAATTATGTCAAAATACCTAACCATTTTCTTTTAATTAAATAACAACTAAGCGAACCTAAACTGTTTCGAATCAATTTGCATATAATTTTTGCAATTTTTTGGTGCATATTTTTGGGCATAGATTTTACTTTTCAGATCTCGTATTTTTTATGTTGCATACTTTGTATTGATTCTATGCCGGTGGTTTTAATGATGCGGAATTAATTGTTTCTTGTTGAAAATTTGTTAAATAATTTAATATTTTGTTTCAAATAAATAAATTCTTGTAGGGTAGCGTGTTAACAAAACAAAAAACTTGTTATGTTTGTTGTTGTGACCAAAAAATAAACAACAGCAGTTGCATTTGCTCTGCTTAGCTTGCCCTTTCAAAGAATGCCTAAAAGCATGCTGTAAAAAATTGCAATTTAAATCAATAAAACTCGATTTTTTTACACAAAACGCATTTCGTTTTTCATTCATAAAAACTGTTTTGGCAGATCTTGGCAGCTAATTTTTTTTTTGTAAGTTTTAGTATAAGTCCAATAATGAAGTTAATCTAAACGAGCGCACACCGGTCAACGCCGGAAGATAGTTATTCTCTGCCAAAAATTACTTTAAACTGTTTGTAGAGTTTGAAATATAAAAAGTTATTTGGCTTAAAAAAAATACAATGAATTCTAAGTCTAACTATGCAAGTTTGTTATTTCATATTATTTCTTTAAGACCAAAAAAACCAAACCATATTTTTTTCAGTGGTTCACATGTTATTTAATTTAAAATATACCTCTTTTTACAGAGAATTTATTGAACTCTTTATTATATATCAACGTTGATGGTTTCTGTACAATAATCCTGTAAAGATTTAACCAATACCTTTTGGAAATATGCTAATTCGATAATTCTTAAAAAATAAAAAATTTAATATCGGCCATAGGAAGCCATAAATTTTCGTGTTTAAATCCACTTTTAAACCACTGTGCGCTACCTACACAGAAAAAAAAGAGTAGAACTTTTACCTAAAAATGTAGTCAATTCAGCTAAAATAATCCGGTGATTTTCAGTCAACGAATTTGATTAGGTGCGCTACCAATTTCTAAATGTTAATTATATGCAATTATATTGGGTAGTTTAACTGCGAGAGTAGCTAAAAAAACCTAAATATTTAGGTGTACCTTCAACCATAAAATAGATGACACATAATTTATTAGAAGAATAAGCTAATTTTTTTTAAACTATAACCACTTCAGATTAGGCAAGCCACCTACTAAGTGTAGAAAAATCATCTAATTATTTAGATAGCATTCCCACTTAAGAGTGGGAATGCCGTGCAAAAAATATGCAAAAAATATGTGTTTTGTTTTGCAATTGCTATTTTGAAGTGAAACTTCCTTAGGTGACTTTTACTTCATTTCGTCACATGATAGAGAAGAAAGATTTGTTTTATAGTAGATAGAATGAGAGAGTTATATACATTGTATAAATGACTGAAAAATTTCTTTGCCACCGCTGAGATTCGAACCTGTGATCTCAAGATTTCAACAACCAACGCCTTATCTATTGAGCTAAATTTCCAATACAGGAATTTACTCTACATACCAATTAATCAAATTGCTGTAGATGCCCAGTGGAAAAATAATTTCAGAGTTGTGGACCTCATATTTTTATATACATTTTGTTCACAAGTTATCAAACGGCGTAACAGCACAGCGATAAAGCGTTTGACTATAACGCGTTAACTAATATGCGTTATTTCCCTAGTGTACGAACAAATCGACAACTTGCATTAGGTAAAATAACTAGAAGAATTAGATGATTTAATAAGCAAAATTTTAGTTGAATTAACTAATTTTAATTAGGTGAATTACCTAATGCATGATTGTTAAATTAACTGTGTAAGTAGAAAAGTTGTTGAAAAGATTAGGTGAAATAGAAACTTTCACATTAGCTAAACTAGTTTAGGTAATAAATCAATTCTTTTATTTTCTGTGTACTTGTGAACCGAGACCGCAAATTCTTATTCTCTAAATTCTGGCCTATAAAATTTTTTTTAAATGTTCTGAAGACGTCCTGAAAAACCTGGATTATTTTCATGCTAGACCTTTTGGAAAAACATTTTTATTTAAATCTCGGAATTCCGATAACACTTCTATGTAACCACACTTAAGCGATTACGTTGGTTTCCTAATCGTGTTCATAGTGAATTAAAAACGGTTCCAAGCCAATAACTTTAAACTTGACCGACTTAAAATTTTTCCCCCATATTCTACTCGCCACTTTCCCCACTGTTTGAGTAGAATATTTTTCAACCCCATTCAAATTTTTTTAATGCAAAATAAAATTAATGCTTTTTTAGTTATAATTTGCTCACATAAAACCGCCTCGAAGCCAGGTAATCAAATCTAAAGTGCTTGACGGAGCGCATGAAACGACCAAACGAGGCTTGCATGCGACACATGAGCAACATGAGTGCTATGTTTAAACAATGTTGCCACGTTTTTGCTGCCAGCACAACAAAAAAGGTCAGCAAAGCGTTCGCACGCTGGCCATTACTTATTATTTATATAATTAAACACGTGTAAAATAATAAGACAATTATAACTAATGGCAGATTAATTATAAGTTTAACTCGCGTTAATTGCATAACGAGGCCTTTTAATGGCCCATATAAGTGTTTGTCATATTAGATAACATATTTTTTGACAAAATAAAAGAAAACCGTTTAAATTCATGGTTAACAAAAATAATTTTACCACCTAAATAATAGATAAAAAATAACACAAAATAAAAAAAACAAAAATCGAGCTACGCAGTGATAGGAGCAGTGAGCAAAATGTGAAACTGTTGTCGTTAACACGATTATATACGTAAACGCGAATATCACGTGAGAAGCTTGAGGGTGTTTTTGTTTGGATGCCTACGCAAGGCATCCCAATAATATGAGCTGTCGGCGTTTTTCACCAACTGCCAATTACATGCAGCATACAACTTACCCATGAGAACATTTAAGGACACTTTACATATAATGCTTGCGTTGCCTTTTTTGAAAATTTACGCAAACTCAATTATGCGGAAGTTTTCATTTAATTTCAGGTAAATGAATTATAAAGTGTTGCGCGCAGAGCACCCTTTTGCGGATTATCATAAAATTCTGGGTAAATGAGACGAAAGGTCAACCAGTCCAGTCAGTGCGTTGGATGCTGTCAAGAGCATCATTAATGACAGCCGTGTGCTTTAAATTTCATTCTTTGGGGTATTCATAAAAGTTTGAAAGTTTAGTATTAAATTTTGCCGTTAGAAACAAAGATAATTAATAAAGTTTTTTGGTTGCTGAGAAAGAAGATAGTTTGATATCGTTTTGAAGAAACTAATTTATACAGTTATATATTTAATGTTCTGCGGAAACTTTAAAAGACAATTTAAATATCCATATTTGGTCAATGAAACTCTCTAGAATATCACGTCTTGACTTGACTCAAGAGCAACAAACAACGAGGTTTAATAATAACTAGTACATATCGCCTGTGGTCGAAATTCGACCATACCAATATCGATTTTTCTGTTGTTTTTTTATTTTTATTGAAAGACGCTTGGTAAAGTTAAAAAGAAGTTGGCTGTATCGTGGACACATCGGTAGGTTTTGAAGTGACAGTGTATCTTTATTCTTATCTATATGCTTGTCCCTATCCCTTCATTAGTTCTAAAACTTGTCTTCATTCATATTCTTATTCTTATATTTATTCTAATAATTGACCTACTTCCAGTCCAAGCTTTTGTTTTAATGCATGTCCAAATTCCTGACCTTATCCTTATCCCATTACCTTTCTAAAGCTTTGTTCTTATCGCGTTAAAAACTTTGTTCTATTTCTTTTTCTATTTCTTGTTCTTATACTCTTCCCAATCTTGTTCCAAACATTGTTTTAGCTATGTCCCAATCTTTGTCCTTACCCTTGTCTCAGTCCTTGTGAAAGTCACGCTTTTCTAATACTTGTTATAATCCATGTTCTAATATTTGTCCTTATTTTAATTTTACAAAATTGAATTTTTATTGACGTGACGAAGTTACGTTATACTGCTCTAGTTTCCAAAAAAGTTGAAAAATGAATTTTTTAAAAATTCATCTGCGTTTCATTGAATTGTTACTCGCTGGGTATAAGAGCTATGATTAAAAAGATAGTATGACCATAAAGGTTAATTCTTTGACTATATTAAAAAAACAAAAAAAAAATTTAATACGGCATAGGGACGTAGTGGGAGCTGCGTACGTAACGCAACTGAAAATTTGTTACATGAAATTATTACTCGCTGAGTATTAGTGCTAGGATTAAAAATACAACACGTCAATAAAGGCCTACTGTAAGCCCTCACAACAAAATTAGACAAAAAATTTCTGACATCATGGGGACGCTGAGAGAGCCGCTCAAAGATCGATAACGCAACATTCATGCAGCGGCGTTGCATTGAATTTTTACTCAATGAGTATATAACCTACGATAAAAGTTTAAAGAGGAGAATAAAGCATTTATACATGGCTTTACGACAAAAATAAAAAAAAAATTCCGGCGTCGTCAGTTCGTGAATATAGCAGCTTATGTAACAGAAATGTAATATCGTTGCATAGAATTATACTCACTCAGGAGAAGTGCTACGGTAAATTTTGTTCTACGACAGCATGGATGTGTTATCACGCTTTACAACTAAATTACAAAAAAAATCTTGTTGTCATGATTTCAAGGATGCAATCACATAATGCAGTAAAAATGCTACAGCCATGAAAAAACGTTGCATGGATTTTTTACTCTGTGACTACTAGTGCAACGGTAAATTTTAAGGAACGAAAACGAAGGTGAGGTCTGCGGGCATATGACAAAAATAAAAAAAAAAATTGACGGCGTGTTAAAGACCCTTAGGGAACCGCCTAATGTGACGCATATGCATCACTTTTGCTGGATTAATTGAAATGAGAGCACAACCCATGCGGAAGCAAAAAAAAAAAACTAAAAGCAAAGCACCAACTCCAAATCCAACAGCAACTCCAACTCCAACACCAACACCAACACCAACACCAACACCAACACCAACACCAACACCAACACCAACACCAACACCAACGCCAACACCAACACCAACACCAACACCAACACCAACACCAACACCAACACCAACACCAACACCAACACCAACACCAACACCAACACCAACACCAACACCAACACCAACACCAACACCAACACCAACACCAACACCAACACCAACACCAATATCAACATCAACATCAACATCAACATCAACATCAACATCAACATCAACATCAACATCAACATCAACATTAACATCAACATCAACATCAACATCAACATCAACATCAACATCATCAACGTCAACATCAACATCAACATCAACACCAACACCAACACCAACATCAACAACAACAACAATAAACATCGTCACGTCAAAACCTACGGGTGTGTCCACGACACAGCCAACTCTTTTTTATTTTTATACATTTAAATTTTTTTTTTTTGCTTTTGCATTTGGTGCATTTTGGTTACTTTAAAGAGTTCCCTGAGAGACAATGTGATGCAGTTAATTTAAAGAAAAATTTTTCGAGAACAAATATCGAAGAGAGAGAAATTAAGAAAAGTAACACCAACAATGCTACACAGCTCTGTTAAAGTGTCTGAGTCAATCTCGCGTTCTACTCTTCCTCATGTACGCAGCAACGATGTTTAACAGAGCTGGGTTGCTATGTTACTTACTTACTTATCTGGCGCTTACAACCGCAAGTCGGTTTTGGCTTCGTATAAGAAATTGCGCCAGCCATTTCTGTTTTGCGCTTGCTGGCGCCAGTTGGAAACACCAAGCGTGGTCAGGTCATCCAACACCTGATCCTTCCAACGAAGATGTGGGCGTCCTCTTCTGCGTTGACCACCACCGGGCACTGAATCGAATATTTTTTCGCTGGAGCGTCGTTTTCCATTCGCTCAACATGACCTAGCCAGCGAAGCCGCTCGATTTTAATGCGCTTAACTATGTCAATGTCAGCGTACAGCTCATACAGCTCGTGGTTTCATCGAATTCGGTACTCGCCATTAACGCAGATTGGACCGAAGATCTTACGAAGGATCTTTCTCTCGAAGGCTCCCAAAGTCTTTTCATCAGAACTGCTCAACGTCCAGGTTTATGCTGCATATAATAGGACGGGCATGATAAGTGACTTATAGAGCGTGAGTTTTGTTCGTCGAGAGAGGGCTCTGCTTCTCAATTGCCTACTCAGCCCAAAGTAACACCTGTTGGAAAGAGTTATCTTTCGCTTTATCTCAATACTGACATCGTTGAAAGAGTTTACGCTGGATCCCAGGTAGACGAAGTCCTTAACAACCTCGAAGGAGATGTTGTCAACAGTGACGTGGTTTCCAAGACGCTGGGACTGTTTATTTGCCTTCTACTCAAAATTGTGGGAGTTATTTGTTGTTGTTTTATTTTATGTGGGGAAAAGGTGTTTTTAATTTCTAATTTTTACCTATCTTAATGACAAAACGTTTAAATTAAAATTAAATTCTGCACTTGGTATAAACCAGACCTTTCAAATGATATAAGTTTCATTAAAATGTGTTGTCTATAACTTGAGTAAAAGGGGGTTCAAGTTTTGTGTTAGCGTATTAATATACTATAACTAAGATTCATCACGTTCAATAATAATTCAAAGATTATAAAAGTATCTTTAGTGAATTTGTTTTTGATTTTCTCGGATAGAAGGATTTGCGTTTATGTATCAAACACAAATATATCATAGAATCATTTGACGGATTACAAGTCTTTCAAACACGAATATGTTTTACTGGCAAAAACATAGTCTGGTTAGGAAAGTTTCCAGTTTGACCCAGAGTTCTAGACATTTAATTTTTGACTCATATTCTGTGCTACTGTCCTTGTCTAGCTTGTACACAAACTTTGAGGTCGAATGCTCTCTGAGTACAATTTTGTAAGCCAATGAAGCTAGCGAGGTCTTCCTTGTAATAAATTTTTATATTTGAAAAGATTGAAGTGTTATTTTAAATAAAAATGGAAAAGGATCAAACACGGAAAGACTCTACTCCATCATATTCAAAGGTCAAACAGAAGGTCTATCAATATTATGAAAACATATTGTTTCAACCAAGAATATATCAGAGATCTGCATGATTGGATTCATTTGCTGTTTCAAGTTCCTTTAATTTTTCAACTCCCTGCAAGTCGAGGCAGGCAAACAACAAGTTTGTGCGAATCATAGGCAGCAAAAATCAAGTCGCCAAATGTAGAAAACTTGAAATATAGAAACTTGAAATGAAAGGAAAAAGCAATTATTTTGCCTACAAACCGTTTATTTTTAAGTCTGTTTACGAGTTTCGTGGAATTAACTTCGTGTCTTCAGTACAAACTTCGTTTCTCGAGTTGAGAAAACAGTTTAACTTTAAAGCAGTGTCGACCACAGCAACGGCATTTGTCTCATTTACTCTTTCGTGTATACTCAAAAAGACGAAGTGTTTTCACAATCGTCTGTACTACGCGGTCGGCACTGCTTAAAACATTGGATTGAAATATGTTTGTTTGTTTTTTTCTTGTTGTTGTTGTTGTTGTTGTTGTTGTTGTTGTTGTTGTTGTTGTTGTTGTTGTTGTTGTTGTTGTTGTTTATTTTTTATTATGTAACTTTTTATAGAAAAGTATAAGTAGACGCTCGTTAGTGGCTTTCTGCGGCAGCGCAGTCGATAGACTTGAAAAGTAGAAAGCTTGGTTTTTTCTACCAATTAATGTAAGGTAGAAATAAAATAGAATCAAGTCTGACTTATGATTCGTTTTTCAGAAGCAAGTCGTGGCTTGTAGGGTAGAAACATATCCAGTTTCTACAAGTCAAGTCGAAACTTGATTATTTTCAAGTTACTTGATTTTCAATTGACTTGTTGCAGATCTCTGATATGTATTTATCGAAGAAACTTGACTCAACCAATATACTCCTGCAACTGAACAACAACAGAGCAAAAGACTAGAGCAGGTGAAATAATGTCAAAGTAGACAAGAAAATTTCAATTTATTTGCTAATATTTTTATGGCCAATAATTTTCGGGATTTAAAAGGAATTATGTTTATTGATTACCTTGAGAAGAGACCACTCTACGGTCTCTAGTTACGGAGATATGAGCATTTGAAGTTTAGCATTTTGTTTTTATTGTAAAATTTGAAACTCGTATTGCACAGGTACGATACGACAACCTTTTTTCAAGGTTGAAAAAACACCTTTACAATGCTGCAACTTTGACCCCTCTAAGGCTTCTATTTACGGAGATATGAGCATTTCAAGTTTAGCGTTTTGCTTTCATTGTAAAATTTAAAACTCGTATCGCACAAGGACAGTTTAGATATCAAATTAAAGGTTGAAAAAACACCTTTACAATGCTGCAATTTCGACACTGATATCTTTCTCTGTTATATTGTTTGCTTAAGTGTTTTCTATATTTTATTTTGCCTGTCAAATTGTTATTGATTGACCTATGTCAGCATATTTTGACATAACAATGCGTTTTCAAATTTGAGGAATAAATAAAAACTAGAATTGTACAAGCTTATGCCATAACGTAACTATGAAATAAGATCAATATTAATAATAATAAGAATAAATAAATAAATGTTCCTCATACGTCATGGTGTCCAGTAGATACACAAATAGAACATATGGAACATTACTGCTAACTTGTGATTTTTGGACACTATGTTGTAAGCTTATCCAGACAGCTAATCAATTTTAAACCAAATTCAAAAATAATCTACCTTCTAGGCAGTTTATTGCTGTCATGTTGTGTTCGACACACAGATAATGACAACATTTAGGAGCGAAGACTAGCAAGAAGTAGTTGTAAATTGTTTAAAAAACACAAATACTTTTGAGAAATAACGCAGTTGGTAGAAAGGCGTCAAAAGTGCAAGCGTCAGCATTTAGGGACGATATGTATTTTTGTAGTTTCGTCGCGTGGTTTAGCACCACGAGCACGAGGTTAATAAAACGAAGTGTGGAATGTGTCTTAATAACTGTCACAGCATGTATATGATACTTCATATAATCAGAATCAAAAGGAAACGATTTGCCTTGTATGCATACATAATTATTACACACACACACACACACACAAACAAGGCTAGATTTATAAAAGTAATATATGTGTAAATTAAGTATGTTAACTTTTCCCTATCTCTTTCTTTGCAGATTCATTCAGCCATCGTCATCATAATTTCAGCACTTATTTCTTGAAGCAAATAATCCACAGCAAAAAAAAAATAAAAACGAAACGGAAATTAGCAAAGCGGAAGCTCCACTACACATACACCCACACACGTGCATTAACGAGCAAGTGAACTTTTATTGGTTGCTGTAAAAGAATTGATATATATTTATATTTCTCTTCATTCACCCCTCTTCGAACGCTAAACATTTTGCTATTATTGCTGCTTCTTAACCGTCATCAGATTCGCCTTTAATTCCCTTCTAGCGTTGTTTTGCTCACGCACGCAGCACAGCAAGGATAACGCAGAAGTGCGCAACACACACTGAACAGCCAGCAACTGTTCGGTTTAGTGCTTCACATTCAATATTAGTGCAATCGCAACAGCTGGGTGTGGGCGAATCTGCGCCCCGCCACCGGTAAGAAAAATGTTTCTCTTTTTTTTTTCCTAATGTCATTTAAAGGACATACGTTATGTTTTTATTTCTATCGCTTTTTATTTTCTTTTATATAAAAAGTATTTGATATTGCATATATATTGTATGGCTAATGAAAACTTTATGCTTTTCAGCTTGAATAGAGTATGAAACATTTAAGATTGCACTGATTCAGAAGGAACACTTATTTATATATATAATTTATTAATTTATTTATATATAATGCAAGTGCTAGAACAACCTTGATTAAATATAAACCACTTCATATGTAAATGATTTCATCAAAATTGCTTTTTTTTTATAAATATTTGAAACTGAAGAAATGCTCTGGTTGGAAGAATCTTTTGAAATAAAAAACTTGACTTTTTAGAACGAATTAGTTTGAAATATTTACAACCTTGGCTTAAAGACACATTTTCTCAAAAACTCAGCTTTATGGCTTTGAATTGATCCAAA
This sequence comes from Pherbina coryleti, assembly GCA_943735915.1. Taxonomy (NCBI): domain Eukaryota; kingdom Metazoa; phylum Arthropoda; class Insecta; order Diptera; family Sciomyzidae; genus Pherbina; species Pherbina coryleti. Next base: position 58,730,097 of record OX030949.1, on the reverse strand, counting down.
TTGGTATGTAGCAGAAAGTAGCTAAAAGCTCTAGTTGCTAATAATAGAACAATTTTTTGTTTTGCCTAAAAAGTAAATTCCTAGAAGTTTTCTGGACAATTGTCAAGCTACAGAGATTGGCCTGGGTGTGCATCACCGAAGCCATGCGCACATGTCCAACAACATCCATGGAAGTTCTACTAGAACTAACACCTCTTCACATTTATATTCAATACCAGGTGAAGATGGATACTGTAAGGATGACTGATGATGATATTGGGATAAGGGTTTGCGAAACTCGGAAGAAATTTGATATTTTATCGAGGCAACATTCTGAAAAAACAATACCGAGGGATAGCATGCATCCAAACTGCAGTTTCACTAAAAGATCTAAAACTGAACTTAGTAGCAAAAAGAATTGGGAAGGTTTATTAGAAACCTATATGATAAACCCATAAATGATTGTATGGTATACCGATGGCTCCCTAACCGAAGAAGGGACCGGTGCCGGAGTCTACGGGCCAGAAATCAAGTACCTCGTGTTTTTATGGGTAGAGACAGTAGCATATTCCAGCGGAAATATACACGATAGTCGGGTGCGTATATTTTAACCTGAAGCGTAAATACCGAAACCAAATGGTACCTATGGGTAGCGGGACACAAAGGTATAGAAGGAAACAAAATTACTGACGAATTGGCAAAGAAAGGACCGTCAACTCCTCTTGTTAGTCCGGAACCATTCTGTGGGATAGGCAAAGGAATCCTCTCTCTTTCAATAAAGAAAGAGGAACAAAAACAAAAATGCAAATACTGGAGAAACTTACCAGGATTAAAGCACTCTAAATTACTTTTAGAGACATACGGCCTAAAGAGATTCAAAGAATGAATGGAGCTTACAAAGAATGATATAAGAATAATCACAAGACTGCTAACAGGTCATTGTAGGTTGAACTATCAGCTTACAAAACTGGGAATTCTTAGTGATGACACATGTAGGTTTTGCATGGAGGCAAAGAGTTTACGATGCACGTCCTAGGACAGTGTCATGCATTTGTTGAAGATCAACAGAAATATCTGGGCTACCACATAATAGCAGATAACTCATTAAAATCAAGAGGTTTAGGACATATATTAGCACTTATCTCAGAGATACTATACTAAAAGAGGTTCTTTAAGTCCATGAAGGCACACAATAGTTCTTAAGGTCGCAGTGCAAATCCCAACAATAATAATAATGATAATTATAATAATAATAATAAGTAAACTTATTCAAAATTCTAAACACCAGTTAAAGTGAAATAATTAGGGTATTCACAAGGTGTGCTATCATGTCATATTATCATAATGTAATACAATTTTACACTAGTTTAAAAATATGGTTGTTGCCTTCCATATAAAAAAGTACTAAAATATTACAACTCTAAAAGCTATGTTTATTGAGTGTCGTATTCAATAACGTGCAAAATATGCTTTTTGCACAAACCGGCTATTATTTTGTCTTTTTCGCTTTCTTTTGGCATTGTGATAACAAATATTTATTTAAATTTTTTTTGCATCAGCTGATTGAGAGTTGAAATAGCACAATAAGTTATGGGAGGTTGTTCACACTTGTTGTAAATTTTAATGTTTTCAATTTAAGACATTTGACTTTATGAGACCTTGTGAATACCCTAAATAATTTTTTTTTAAACTGACAAATGATTTACGGATATGCACTTCCGAACGACCGTACCTTTAATTGGGATATGTCTATATACAACTTATAGACATCTTAGAAAGATACAAAGCTGATATCACTGCAATCCAAGAAATGCGATGGAAGAGACAGGGTTGCTCTTCAAGGCGAGTGGCCAAACGCAAATATTTTGCAATCATATTTTTTTATTTTCGTTGTATGGTCAATGATCAAAGCTGTTGTAAAATGAATTTTTTCGTAACTCTTCTATTCAGCGAGTATAATTGCATACAACATTATTGAATTTTTGTTGCATAAGCTGCTACCATATGCGCAATAAAGACGTCATAATTAATTTTTTAATTCAATTCCAGCATTTTCCATTTACAACATTTATCGTGATGCATATACTTATCGATTAATAATTCTAGTTATGCAACGCCGTTGCATGACTTATACATTTTCAATCTTGAACCGTGGCCTCATGATGTCATGAATTGTTTATCTATTTTAATATGAGAACTAATAACCAACCTTTACTGGCTTATACTACTTTTTACCGTTTTGACCATACACAGCGCGTATGTATAATTTCATGTAACAAATTTGAAATTTTGTTGCTTAGACAGCCCACTTAGCGTCCCGATGATGTCTTTAATTTTTTTTTTTTTTTTTTGTCATATAGTCTAGGAATTAACCTTAAATGTCGTGCCATTTCTTTTATCAATTCACCTTTTCTCATTAAATAACAATTCCATGCAATACCGATTTATTTAGAAAAATGAATTTTTCAATTTTTAGATAAATCTCCGCGGTAAAACGTAATGTTGTCACTGGAAAAAAACTTTGTCGCTTTATTCACATTTCCTCTTAAAAGTCAAAAGTTCCTTACATGCCCAACACTTTTCATTTTTTGGGAGCATTCTCGTATAATCTGCCTCTTGCATGGAGTTGAGCGCTTCTCTTTGCCCATTTTGCTTACTGACTAATTTAAGGTTAGGATCGTAGAAGATGCTTTGATATATGGCTAACAGGAGTTTGAGTTTTTCTAGAGAATATTTTTGTGGAAGGTTTTACCCCTTGAACTGACTCAAAAGTTGACTTTTAGGGAGCATAAAAAAAGCCCAAAATGATTCATACGGGTAAAAGCTAGAGATTTCAAATGTTCAAAGAAAATATTCCTCAGAAAAATTTAATATGGCTTTTCAAAGATAGAACCAGGTGGATATAATCTTACACTTGAATTTTCATATTATTTTATTCGACTTTTGACCAAAAACAAACCAATGTAAAAAATAATTGTGACGTAGTGGAGCAAAAAGGGATTTGCGGCTTTTGTTACTGATGTCAAATAATTGCGTTTGATATTGCTTTGGCTTACCCCCGAAAATCTGTGTTGGACTGTGTTATCTAACAACATTATTACCCACACATTCATTATTTCGAGTCCAAAACCAAAATTGTAGCATTCAGTTTTCTATTTGAAATTATTCTATATTTCGAAATCTTCAATGATTGATCATGATTGAAAAAAACCAAATATTCACAAATGTCGCTGGTCCCCCGTGCATTATGTCCATTAAGTTAAGGCTTGATTGATGTATTTTTACTAAAGACTTCTGATTTTACTAAAAACTCCTAAAATTAACATAAATAAAAGAACATACCTATAAATAAATCTGAATGGCATTTATACTTTCCAACAAAAAAGATAAATTACAAAATCTACTTTATGCTCTATCATATGTTCTCAATGGATCCATGTTGCAATACATAGCGAACTTGTGTACTTTGATACTCCCCCGAGATTTTTTTACACGGTTTTCATTGAGTTTATACGATATTCCATAAATTTGCATCAATTTCATTTATATTCAACATCATTTTCTTTCTACAATGTTTCACAAATAAAGGCAATTCAAAGCATTTTGGAAGCATTCTTTTAAAATTCTTATTCGCCGTCAAAGAATTTCAAATTTGACTACATCATCGAATGTTTTCTATGCGCCAATTGCTTTAATGTTTTCCATCAGCCTCAACTTCCGACCTTCTGGCTTGCATAAATCAAAATATATCCTCATATCCTGCGGACGTATGCTATGTTCCCTTAAGAATAGAAAAAAAGCATATAGTAATGTAGGTGTATTTGTGCTTGTTTTACATGCGTATTGATGTGTATTAAGTAATTTATTGTTCTATGTATTGTTTAATTTTTATGTTGGCTTAAAACCGAATATTCAAAAGGCAAAAGGACGATTAAGTGCTCTTAAGCCAAATTGAAGAAGCTGGTGTTTTGCTCTTTTTTGCGGTTTAAAGATGTGTGTAGCTTGTGTGGCTTAAAGGCCACACTCTCACTCACACGGATTCATAGCGAAACGAATTGACCAATACTTGTCAATTACTTGCACACGTCTACACATTGCATTTTCATGCATGCACTGTTACTTTTTGATCAAGTCTCAGTTCGACGCGTTAATTCAGTTCGGTACCATGCATAGATGAACGCTAACTGCGTATTTATGGATTTAATTGAAGATAAAGAAGTAGGTGATGTTTATGATGAGGATAATAATGATGATGATGATGATGATGATGATGATGATGATGATGATGGTGAAATTGATGATAATTATATGAAATGTATTGTTGATAGCGACGATGCACTTGTAGCTGTTGTCGGCAAATATGTCAAACTAAAGAACAGCTCTTATGAAGACGTAAGTTTCAAAAATGTTTATAACTTCTTCCATTAATTTTATATCTCACATTTGTAGTAAATTTTTGTAAAAGTCAGAAAAAAACAAACAAAATTTGCAGTTATATTGAAAGCTATATGTAGCATATTTTTGTGTGTATATAAATGAGAAATGTCTGTTAAAATTTTGTCTGTTAAAAAATGTCTGTTGTAAATTTTACAAGAATATTTTTTTATTACTTATAAGCTATGTTGATTATCAACTCTATTGCAAAAAGCTCAAGCCAGTGTTAGATAACACGGGCGCATAGGTCAGACGTAGTAAACGTTAGTCATTAACAGCCTTATTCAATACATTTCCTTAAACAACCTTTAAACGCTTGTTTAGTTACGCACTGTTTAAGGCTTTACGCAGCTTATATGCAACTTTGCTAACATTGTTATTCATAAAAATTTTTTCATTTTCTGCTTATGATTGTAAGGTTTGTATCTGAACTATAGAAAATCTCTACAAAAATTCAGAATTCCTATGGATTTACAATGGCCGCCGCATAAAAAAATGCTGCAAAGGGCGCATATGGAGCATGTCTTTGATATTAAAAGAAAAGACAAACAAAAATCATGGTTGTATTTACGTAACCTTTAAACGCCAATTTCGGCGTTTAAGTTACGCAGCTCTTAAACAACTACGAAAAATGTTTATGAATAACGTTTTCTTGTTTAAAGCCCGTTTAAAGTTACGCTGCCTCTAAAATGTGTTTATGAATAAGGCTGAATGTGTTCACAAAATGTGTTGTTAATTTGATTTTTTTTTCATATGTTTTTCAAAATTTTTAAATGCATTTGCTCTTACTTTGACGAAATTTGTTGCAAGCTATTTTTTAAACACAAATATCGTCAAATTAATAACAATTGTCGTCAATTTTAAAACGTTTTTTTTTTCAGTGTAGCAATATGATTATTTAAATACAAATCAAAAGAAGACATATTAAATATGTTACGACCATACTTGAATTTTCTTCAATGCATGCATAAAGTATTGAAAACTTATAATGAAAGTGACAAACATTTTCTCAAAATTTTGTGCTCCAGATCAACACCCCCGTATAACGTATTCTACGTTAAAAGTTGCTTAAATTTAATTTTTTATCTGTGATTGTTATGAGTCCGGTTTTTTAAATTAACTGAACATATTCTAGGGTGCGGTGGGGTGAAGGGTTTCGGTAGGTGAAGCGTGTCATCTGTGATATTTTTACAGCAAGCTTATATATAACCAAGTGTCATACCGTCACATGTTGCTTTCATTGCCGCACAGTTTTTCATGATATAGGGAAGCGTTCAGACGTACATTGTGTTGCTCTTCCAAAACAGTGGATTTTTTTTCAAAAGTTTTTTTTATCGAGTGAATTTATCGTGTTTTATGCCAACTACTCAACACAAGTTCAAAGTAAATATATCAGTCGTGTTTGCTTAATGTTGCCCTTAAAATATCTATCGAGTGGTTGTGTGATGCCAGCCGTGTTTTCAAAGTGGAACGTTTCACCCCACAAGCTCCGTTTTAATGCGTATTTAGTGTTTTTGTGTGTGTTTAATGCGTTTTTATTGTTTTTTTCTTTTTTGGCATTTTTCAATTCAATTCAACAAATTCGACCGGCCATATCACTTGAAATGCGTCAACATGGGCACGTGGCTACTGCACTTGTCGAAACTGCGACTCTGACCTTGATATTATAGATGAATAATACATTTGGATTCGATGACTTTTATTCAGTATTTTAGTTAAACCGATCAGAGGCTATTAAAGCGACTTATGTTGATGTTTATATATGAAAACGGAAAGTATCTTCTGGTGAAACGCCCCCCCCCCACCATTTTTCAAAAATCCGGAAACGAACATTTTTTAAGTATCCCCATCATTTTTTGCCAAAATCAAAAATGTTCAAATCCGAGCGCATATAAATAAAGAAAAATGTCCATGCTTGCGATTTAAGCCAAAAACCATTCAAAAATTTTAATTTTTGGGGGAGCTGTGAGCCTCCAAGAAAAGCGAAACGCTTCACCCATCGCAACCTACATATTCAGATTCTTTAGATATTGCCCAGAGTCTCTTACTCTCATTCAATAATATATCATTCAATAAATTCGTAGGATGACACATAGTTGATGCTACTATTGATGAATGCATTTGGTAGTACAGTAGAGATTCACAAAAGTTAACCCTTTTGTTCTTGGGCTTGTCAAATTTTGTGAATTACAGACTTTTTAAGGACAATAGTGTAATTAAAAATTATTTGTATGTGTATATGTATATGAAGTGAAATGAAGTGAAAAAATTAAGAAAAAAGCAGTCTATCCAAAAACATATTATAATTTTACTTGAATTTTAAAAATCAACCGTGACTTGTCCTTAAATCATTCGCATTTTTATTTGGGTAGATTTCTGTAAAGATATCTTTCGACTTCGCTCTTAGAGCTACTAAATTGGACAGTTTCTTTTGCGTTGGTCTATTCGTACAGCTTTTAAAAAAATACATATAAAAACAAAAACAAAAGTTAAATTTTTAGAGGTTCCTGTGTTGATAGAGGCCTAGTTAACTTTTCCGTAAAATTTACTTTTGCGAGTAAATTCTACTGATTAAATAAAAAGTTATTTAATACAAATTCTTTGATGCATTATCTATATAATATGAAAAATCACCAAATGAACCAAAACACTTGTTATTCTTTCTACAGCTGATAGAAAAGGAAACAACAAATTTGACAGAGAATGTATAGATACTTTCTAGACATGTTTGCTAACAACAACAACAACAACAATAACAAAAATCGTATCAATCGAATCAGCACAACTCGCAAAATTTTAAAATTCCTGTTACTTTTTGAAAACACCTCGTACGTGTTAAATTGCATAACAATCTAAAGTTTACTTCAAAAGTTACAGTGATTTAAAGTTAAGCAAACAGCAGAAACATGCATGTCAGATACATACCTCTTACAGTTGTGCATAACAATAGGATCAACGACAAATTTATTTACAAAAAAAAAAAAAATCGTGAACGGAATATAAACTATTGGATAACATATGGTTCATGACCAAAAAAGAATACATCATAATCCAAAGAAGGGCTCAACATTTTCTGAACCAAAAATTACTAGTTTTTTTATCCTTGAAAAAGTTTACAATGTAAAGATTTGTACATTTCATTGTCTCAATACTTTTCAAGTTTTTTCTTTCACTGATAGTTTCGAAAGATTTATAGGTTGATTTGGTTGAAAATACAATACGACCTATTGAACTAATTAAAAGTCCCTCCCTCCTAGCTTTCAGTTCACTTTAATATGTTGAAACATAATAGTTGATGAAACATAATTCACAAAAAGCTGTCAGTTTCGTTTCATTAAAAAAATAAAAAAAGAAACAAAGAGCTTCAAGACCAAATAGAAGTTGTTGGATGCCAGCAGAGCATTCTTTTCCTCATATGACGAGGTTGATGTACTCACTAGTGTTCGCTGTATCAATATATGCCCAAAAGTATACTACAGAAATTTTGTAAGAGTTCTGAGCATTGCACTATGGTCCAGATGTTAATTTTTTTGGCATAAAGTCCAAAATTTTTTTATAAGGTTTTAACAAATTATGTATACTCACTTATTTAGAAGGCTTCAGAGATTATAAATTGAAAAAAATTCTCAGGTGGCAACGCCAAAAATCGTGTGTGCATCAACAAATTGTTTAAAATTTATAAAGTTAGTAATGGATAATATAAATCGAAAACAATTTTTTTCGAGCTCTAGGCCAAGCATGTTGTCAACAAGACAACATGAAGAACAAAGAAGGCAACAACCAACAACAACAACAACGGCTCTGTATAGAGCAAATCACACAGCTTGACTATACAGACTGTTTCATTGGCCGCTACACCAACTCATCAGTAGCCTTTGTATGACTTTACACTGTGATCCACTCAAGCTACTTAGGTTCTACATATACTGCCAATATGCCGAGAAAGTTACCCGGAATTTGTTTTTGGCAGAGAACGCTGGAATTTTGTAACTGAGTTCTTATCTACTTTTTGATGCATACTGTACTAAGGTTAACAACCTAGATCGTAACATACTTTTAGGCATAGCCTTAATTCATGTGCATCTTCGAAATTCGATCACAGCGGTTTACTGCTATCAGAGCATATTGAAGTTGTTGTTATTTTTGCTGTTTAACTCCTCCATTTTTCCACACTTTCATTTTAGGGTTCAGTTAGTTTAACTGATGGTACACCTAAGATGGCGTGGAGACCATTTTTTTGTAATGAAAGACTTTGTTGTTTTTTTTTTTATGTGATAAACACACAACCAATCATTTATCTTAACATTTTTATGGGCGTGCTCTCCCAGAATATTTAATATTAATATTTTGTATACGGCCTCTAATTAGTTATATTGAAAACAATTTTTTTCGAGCTCTAGGCTCGTCAAACAGTCTGTATAGTCAAGCTGTGTGATTTGCTCTATACAGAGCTGTTGTTGTTGTTGTTGGTTGTTGCCTTCTTTGTTCTTCATGTTGTCTTGTTGACAACATGCTTGGCCTAGAGCTCGAAAAAAAAATTGTTTTCAATATAACTAATTAGAGGCCGTATACAAAATATTAATATTAGATAATATAAATCAAGATATTTATATAAGTAAAATTTAAAAAACTTTGCTTTAAATGTAAAACTTTAAAAAATGTAAAAAAAAACATAAATTTTTGTTTATTGATTTATAATATCGTGTGTTTATTGTTTTAAAATAATTTGTGTAAGTCTCTTTTTCGCAATTTGTGAAATTTTGTTTGTGTTTCGTGGAGTTAAGTTATGTGTACCGTTCCGTAACGTTCATAATTTGTATACCAGGTGAAAGGTGATAATGTGTACTTTTAGGTGGTATGTGAAACTGTTGCTCATTTTTGCCCGAATTTGAAATATTCGAAATTTTCAGAAACATTCGTATTTCAACATGAACAAATTCTTAAAGTTATTCTAGAAATCAATCGTAATTTGGATACTGTATTCAATTGGGTTCTTCAAAACATAAATAAAAACGATTTAAGTATTTGAAAGAAAGAAGAAATTATGAAATAAAATCGACGTTTGTGTAGCTTTGTCATCGAAAATAGAGACAACCGATTCTCTTTTCAAAGAGAACCGATTATGAAAAGCCATGAACAAGTAAAATGGGAAGACCCAAACTGAGCTAGCTATTCAGAGGCAAAAGGCCTCCTAAAAAGAAAATTAGCAACTGATCTCTCCTCGCAATAAAATGATAATGCTGATCTATTGGTCCATGCCACTACAATTGCAGCCAAAAAATCTAACAAAAAAGATTTTGCATTTATTTTAAAAGAAACTACGTCTTCTCCAACACGTCCAAATAAAGTAAGAAAAGTACTTAATTCGGTTCAAAGTATTAAGTTTTATTTATTTAAAATTTTTCCATTTATGATTAGTGGGTGAGGCTCTTACTCGATATTAACCATTTTGGTATATTATAATACCTATAATACAAAAAATATATGTGTAAAGTTTCAAAAGAATATCTCACTCCTACGAGATTTGACCATATTTTGACCATATTAATGGCGTCACTTTGCATGGGTGGTAGGCGTGGTTCTTATCAGATTTCGCTTATTTTTAAACACAACTTTTATTTTGAAGAGAAAAACTTATGTACCAAATTACGAGACGATATCTTGAAAACTATAGATTTTTTGATGGTTAAACCATGTTGATGACACCACTTTATATGGGAGGTAGACGTAGTTCTTACGGGACTTAAGCCATTATTGTATATTATTTTATCCATAGTACCAGAAGTATATGTGCAACGTTTCAAACAAATATCTCACTCCTATGAGTTTATGCCAAAAAATCGTTTGCTGGACCATAGTGCATTCAGACGAAACAATGCGCCCATTTTTTTAAACATATATTAATATTTTACAAATAAATAAATTATTCCATAATAAAAAAATTAAACCTATTTTTAATATGTTAGCATATTTTCCACCAACGCTTGTTGGCAAAACCCAGGATAAAAATATCTCGTTCTTCTGTAGAAGTTTCTGAACATATACATTTTGTACGGAATTTTTCAAGCATTTAAACAGTGATCAACGATGAAAGGTTTTCATATAAAACTTTTCAAAGTTCTTACGAAATATTTTGGAATAATGCTTTGCCGGCCTCTGTAGTGGCAGCGTGCTTGACTGCCACCCCAGAGTTTCAGGGTTCCGGAAATTCCGGCCAGGCCATGGTCATACGCCTTAACCTTTCTGTATTTCTTTCCACATTTCTGATCAACTGAAATTTAAAAATCACCAAAAGTTACGACTTGAGGTTGTAGTTGGTGGTAGAAAAGTTTATTATGTGGATCGTTATGCAACTTGAATTGACTGAAGTAAAGGCAATAATATTTGCCTCAAATTCAAAATCACACATTTGAAAGCCTAGTGGAAGGCTAAGAAAATCATAAACAGGTTAAGCTTTATTTCCCCTTCCTTCCCACTAATCTTTCACCTCATTTTGAACCAAGGTAGATTTGACTGAATTGATGGTGTTACACCTGAAATCCTTGGTTCTACACAAAAAAAAAAAAGAAAAAAAAAGAATAAAATATAATAATAAGAATAAAATATAATTCAGTTATCAAAACTGGATCCGATAAGGTCGATAATATCAGCTTGTATGAGGTATAGGCGTAGTTTTCATTGAATTTGTCTTCAACCGCTTGTAGGCTTTAAATGTGATGTTCCACAGGAAAAGGCACCATATCTTCCCGGAATCAAAGTTCGCTTCTTTTTACATATTATTTTTATTTTTATTGAAAAGACATCCCAACCACCAACAAATTTTAAACATAGCTTACTTATAGCATTTTGGAGTTCTAGCATGCAAATCTCAAGTTTTAAGACATTGAAGTTCAAAATTTGACAATTAAAAGGGATCTTAACTTCCCCATTTTTTTATTTATTTTAATGGAAGATCAGGTTTTCTTTCTTTAAGCAGAGGGAGATCTCTCTCTGACTAAGTCATCGACTTTTAACCGCTTGTAAAATACTCCGAACATGTCTGGGCAGTATTAACAACCTTAACCTAAAAACCGATAAAATTTACACAAGCGTCTCTTTAAAGCTTTCCTGAAAAATTTGATCTAAGAAGATCTGGGTCCCTTTTCCTGTGAAATATCATAAATATTAAAGCTTATTTATAATATATCAATTCTTGTGGAATTAAGGGGGACTATATACCCACAGGCCGAAAAAAAAGGTCATGTTTGTGCATTTTTTTAAGGAAACCTAAGGGATATTTTTAAATGAGGGTTTTTATACCTTAAGATATACACATATAAGAGTATGTTAAGTATTTTTTTATTTAAAAAAAAATTTAATATTATGGTAGATACAGCATTTTTTGTAGAACGCTCTGAAAATGCTCTATGACAAGTACGAGATTATTATGTGTAAAATAAGCCTGCAAAAAAATAAAAACGATCGGTTCACTGAGTTTCGAGAAGTCTTGGTCACCGACTTTGAAAACATGGTTTCGATAAAAACGCGTTTGAAAATAAGGGCTAGCACTGCGCGCTGTGGAAGGCGATTCACTGACTAGGCTATAACTTTGTTATTTTTTGAGATATCGACTTGAAATTTTAACAACATATTTTTAAGACTTAAAGCTTTAAGAAAATATAAAAAAAAATTTGAAAAATATCTGGGTGTATAACTTCCCTTAATGAAGATTTCGATATTCTGATGACGGATTAGTTGAGATCAAAACTTATGTACAAAAGTTCGAGTTCTTAGACTGATTATTATGGAATTTTTGAGTTTTTACTATTGACGTCACTTTGTATGGGAGATGTGCGCGGTTTTTTATTTGATTTTGCAAAATTTCAAGCGTAGAGTTTGTATCTGGAAACAAAGCTTACAAATTTGAAATTTTTTAAATTAATTTTTGTTAAATTTTTATGGATTTTTTTATTATGATAACGTCTCTTTATGTGTGAGATGTGCGTGGTTTTAATTTGATTTTAAAAAATTTCAAAAAGTCAGATCAATTCGTGCACGGTCTTAATTGAATTTGAATAACTTTCCCCTTTTTTTTTAACTTCCTCATAAAAAAGTTACATACAAATTTTACATGTTTTTTAGTTTTATGGTCCCAGTCAAAGTCGAAGTCGGTGATTCAATATTTGGCGGAGTGATTTTTCAACCAACTCCACAGCCTTGGATATAATAACAGTTAATTTTTAAGGATTTTTTGAAAAAGGGTCTAAGTCATAATATTTTGTAAAGCTATTTTGCTGTAAAAGAACTATACCGTTGGTTAGGATTGAGCTTGGGTCCTCTGTGATAAAAGTCGACTCATAAGAACACTCGACCACTTTATTTGATGAATTTTATAAGCACGTTAAGTTATTACTGAAGTACAAAAAAAATATAAAAAAAGCATGATTAATGGACACAATTCAGACAAAAAAAAAAAGTATTTTTTTGCAAAATCCTTACATTTTGACACATTTAAGTCAAAACTTACATTAACTCAAAGTTCGAAACCAGAAAATTATTAAAGAAAAAACTTCATCCCGAAAACGTTCTTCGAAACAGTGGGTATTTTTCTCTTGGTATTTTTATTGTAATGTTACTGCGAATAAGATTTGGTCTCCAGATGAAATTTTGATACTTCTAATTCCATCTCAGTATATATTTTTATTTGATTCCCAAAAGTCGTTAACTTCTCTTTTTTATGATTGTGGCTTGATGCTCTTTTTTATCAATGTGTTAATATATTAATGTTAATACTAACGTCAAGCTTTCTTGCGCTTAAAGCATCTCGTGTATTGAGAGAAAGAGCATTTAAGAGCATTTAATTTGAATTTTTGTTGTGACGTAAAACAAAACACAGCTGCTATAAATTGAAGCTTTACTGTTATATGTTAACTGTTATTTAGATTGGACATTAATAATGCGATAAAAAACAAAAAGCAGCTTTTATAAAATTCAGCTTTAAAAACATAAATATATGTTTTTAGGAATATTTAATTTACTTACAATAGTTATAAGTAAATCAGAGATAATGGTTTCAAATAAATATATTCTCAAGGTTGTTTTACGAAAACGTGCACATTTATTTTATTTTAATATATTTAATATTTATTCCAAACATATACTAGGTGAAAATAATGGTAAAAGGTAAAAATTTCATGAAAATAACTTCATAACTCTTCATCTTCACATTCTTATAAAAAAAAAAAAACAAAACTATTTTCAAACTAACAGCGAATGAAACTAATCCATTTCAATGAAGAAACATATGAAACATAAAAATTCTTAAATAAAAGTACCTTTAAGAAAAGGATATTTTTACTATTTTTACCATCTTTCCACTGGCAAGTTGTCGTTTGAAGTTATGAGCTTAGGCAGTTAAGCTGGTGTTTTCAAGGCACTTCTTAAATTTTTAAAAAATATAAAAATATAAGAAAATATATCTTGATATATGTCTCTAAGCTATTGCATGTCGAATAACCAAAAAGTATGCAATAAAATAATAGCCTTATTTGCACAATATAAGCATTTCTAAAATATTATTTTTTTACATTTTCGGTTTTTTTCAAAGTCACGCTTTAATTTATTTTATTTTAATGACAAAAATCTTAATTGCACCAAAATCAAGTTTCCAATATAAACTTTGAGATATATATATCTCACGCGACATTTTGATTGGTTTTAAATGCCTTTCTCTCACTCTCTCTATCTCTCTATCTGTCTATTTCTCTCGTTTTTTTCTCTCAATCTCTGGGTGTCTCATCTACATTATGCTTATATCCCTTGTGCCTAAAGGAGCCTAAAAGCAGCACCCTGAATTTTTCGTCCTTCAAAACAAGCTTCACTTCGAATGTTAATTTCCTGAAGAGAAGGTAAAAGCATTAAAAACATACAACGAAAGCTTTTAAAAGCACAAACTAATTGAAGTTTCATATGTTTTCTCTTTCTTTCTTTCTTTCTTTCTTTCTTTTGTCTCATTACTATTTAAATTGTTTTACATTTTTGTTTTTTTTGTCTTACGTAACAAATGATTAAATTCTACAAATAAAAAAAAAAAACACGTACAACTACAAACTTCAAAAAAACATCCTTAAAAACCTCATCCACACCAATACCAATACCACCACCACTACCACCACCACTACCACTTTCACCACCACCACTGTTTATACAATTACACATCGCACAGATTCAGCTCGGGAGACCTGTCTTCCGAAGTCGACGATGTCGATCCCAATGAATTGCCTCCAGCTGCGCGTCCCATACAGGATCAGCCAACGAAACCGCCACCAAGCAGCATCATTAGCGGTGGACCGCCATCTATGCCGCCACCACCAGCTCCGGGCGCAGTGCCACCGCAGCCCACTGGCGCTGCTCCGGAGCTTTCATTAAGTTTTGGCGGCAATAAAACAGCCGCAACAGGAGCAGCAACCACAGCCGCGAGTGCTGCACCACCGCGTGGCGTAAGCGCTCCAACCAGTCCGGCCAAGTCACGCGAAAGTCTGCTACAGCGCGTACAAAGTTTAACCGGAGCAGCCAGAGACCAAGGAGCCTCGATTTTGGGTTGGTTCACTTTTAGTTTGTTAGGCAATTTAGCTACTTTTTTGTCCTTGGACCATTCCAAACATAAAATTAAAATGAAAAAACCATAAAATAACAAATTTAATCATTTTGTACATTTTGGTTAAAAAATAAGGGATTAAAATAAATATCTTTATCTTAACCTTTCTTGACGTCACCCAAAACTTAAGTGACGCCAACATTTGATATTTTTAGCTTAACTGCTCTGCTCTTATTTAACTGCGTTGTTTCTAAATGTAAAATTCATCTCTTATCTCTTTCCAACAAAACTCGCCCACACACCAGGTGCTGCCGTGCAGAGTGCCACTCGTGCACCGGCCTTCAACAAGGATAAATATTTTACGCTGTTAGTGCTCGATGATCAGAACACAGACTGGTCGAAGTACTTCCGCGGCAAGCGTCTGCATGGCGACTTCGATATACGTGTGGAGCAAGCAGAATTTCGGGTAGGTGGCAGCACGTACAAATTCAAACTTTAACCTTTGTAAGGCTTAAACTGCATCCATCCAAGCGTTGCCCAATTTCTTTATTTTTTCTTTGTTGTGCTCAACATTTGTAATAATATGTCATACTTCTTTGTTTTTTTTTCCTTTTTTTGTTTTTCCTTCGTCAAGGATATCTCTCTGACATCAAGCGCTGAAACTGGACCTGTTGTTTCCATGGCTGTTTATCGTGGCGGCACCAGGGTTAGTATTACCAAGAAATTTTTGCTGTTTTGTTTATTTATTTATTTGTCAAGCTTTTATTTTATTGTTTTGCCTTTTATAGGCTATGTACGTGTGTGTTTAGTTATGAATGAGTGCATGCGTTTGTAGCCTAATGCCTCGTCGGTGCCAGGGTCTTGAAAGTCTTCCATGTCAATTATGTTCTTCAAACACTTGTAAAGGTCATTCTTAACGATTTGCTCAAGCATTTGAATGCGTCCCTAATGTACAATAATCAGACACTTGAGCACCCTGGGTATAATTATCGGGCACAACACATACATAGAAGAGCTTCTTATGGAAATAATACAAAGCAAAGAAAATTAGGTTGTTTAATATAAATATTCGAGTGTTTCACAAAATCACTGAAACTTCTCATACGAGAAACATTTAACTGTTAGTCGGTGTGTGTGTGTGTGTTTGAGCTTAATTTGGTTCAAAGCGGAGCTAAGTCAAAATGCATGTCATGAATATATTAATCAAACGACAGACTAATCTATTCCACCGAGCTAAAAACGAACCGTAAGTTAAAAGTGAAATTATAGAAGCAAACAAAAAAAAAAAAAAAATGTTCTTTGATCTCTTAATGAAATGAAAATCTTCGCAAACGTACAGCTAAGCCCAAAATATTAGAAACAACCCAAGTTAAACTATTTGAGGTATTTCATTAAAAAAATGGTTATAAGCCCCACTCAAGTTTTTCGTGCCGAAAAAATTAAATACAAATTCTTTTATAGTCTCCTTCCTTTTATCATGATGAAATACACACAATTAGGAAATTTGAGAGTAATTTACCAGAAAATTAAATTTAAAAAAAAGGAAATTTAAGATAAAGGAGACAAAAAATATTTTATTCATACGTGAGGGAAAATGGGGGTAATATGGATACTTTTTACATAATTATAAAATTAAATTTGAACATGACCTTTCATTATTTATATTGAAAACAAATTTGAGCTTTAGGCCAAGTATGTTGACAACAAGACAACATGAAGGCAAAGAAGGCAACAACCAACAACAACAACAACGGCTCTGTATAGAGCAAATCACACAGCAGACTAGACAGATTGTTTCGTTGGTAGCTACACCAAGTCATCAGTAGTCTTGCATGGCGTTTCACTGTGATCCACTTAAGCTACTAAGGTCCTACTTATACTGCCAATATGCAGACAAAGTTACCCGGAAGTTTATTTTGACAGAGAGAACGCTTTTTACATTAGTAACTAAGTTCTTATCTTCTTATGATGCAGCCTGTGTCAAGGTTAACCTTGATCGTGTCATACTTTTAGGCATAGCCTTAACTCATGCGCATCTTCAAAAGTCTGTCTGTCTAGTCTGTCGAAAGAGGAAGCTGTCTAGTCTGCTGTGTGATTTGCTCTATACAGAGCCGTTTGCTGTTGCTGTTGTTGGTTGTTGCCTTCTTTGTCTTCATGTTGTCTTGTTTCAACATACTTAGCCTAAAGCTCAAATTTGTTTTCAATAATTATAAGAGTATATATAGAATTTTTCTAATAAAATAATTTTTAGTGATTACTTATACCTCTTACCTACATAATGACACTAATAATCTAATTATTTTTTTCATAAATCCATTATTAAATGATTTCAAAAAGTGCACATATAAGGGGAAGGTTTACTGTGGACAAACATTGATTTTGCTAGAGGCTAGTGTGGACACCATTAGAAACCTGTCACTAATTCATACAAAAATGTAAAGAAAGAATTCAAATACATATTTTTTTTGTCAAGAAAATAATCTCTATATTACTAGCAATACCCGGCGCGCGTTGCTACACCCGGCAAGTATATTGAAAAATAATAGTAAATTCGAAATAGTATCGAAAATCGGGATACACCCCCTTTATTAATGCTTGTGCCAGTTTACCAATAGAAAGACTTTGGCAATTAGTAACTCCATACTGAGTTTCATTGTTATGCGACTTTTACTTCCAAAGCTATTCAATACTATTAATTTGAATTGTATGGACAGTGCCAAGCCACCTTTTCCAATGATCACCCAATTTTGCTAGTCAAAGGACACAACTAAATAGTACGTTCTTACCGAGTAAAATTGATATGTGTCTTATAGTTCGAGAGTTATACCTTAAATTTGTGCTACTGAAAAAGTGCCACACTCCAACGCCCATAAATTTTTACCAGTGGAACAACATAAAAATTAAATTCGATTATCGAATTCCGATGCTATGAGATCTATAATTTCAAAGCTATTCGCTTTCGTAGATTTGAGTTGTATGGGAGGTGCCACGCCCCCTTGTACAATGTTCCGTGAACGAGAGTAATAGGTTTTGCAAAGTAAAGTTGAAGGTCATCAGCATATGCATGCATGGTGACATGACGACATTTAGTGAAAATATCATTTAGAAAGATTGCAAATAAGAGGGGACCAAGAACAGAGCCTTGTGGCACCCCACAGGTTAAATTATCAAAAGCGGACAGACTATTTCCCACCCTTACTCTTTGAGACCTCCCAGTTATGTAATTATATATCAGACGGACAGCTGAAGTAGAAAATCCAAAACTCTTCACAAGTTTATGACAAAGTTTTGAATGATCAACAGAGTCAAAAGCTTTAGAAAAATCTAGCAGACAGAGCAAGCTTAAATTACCTAGATCATATGATATTCTAATGTCGTCTAAAATCTTTTCATATGTCTGTAGAGCAGCTGTGGCCAGGTCTAAAGCCAGACTGAAAAGGCCATAAGGCCATGATCTCTGATAAGACCAGAGATTTGCGCAGCCCATGAGCGACTCAAATACTTTTGACAAACATGATAACAGACAAACAGGACGAAAATTAGACAGTTCACGAGCATTGGCCTTTTAAGCTTTGGGGATAATTGTTGCTGCTTTCCAAGCATCACGGTAGCTGGAACTTGTGAAACAATAATTGAATATATGTGTCAAAGGACTAAGAATAAACGGTAAGATAATTTTAATAAATTTGATAGATACTCCATCCTCACCCACTGCATTCGAATTAATCTTATTTACACAACAGTAAAATGTTCGTTTAGACTATCAGCATCTATACAACATTCATAAGACGTTACTTAACTAACTCTTGCTTGTCTTAAATTACTCCAGAGCTTTTTAGTAGGTTGTAATAAGTTTAGTTTGGACATAAAGAAAACACGTTTTGAAGACTTAACAGCAGAATTGGCTTCATTTCTAGCCCTTTTATACTGTTCCCAGTTGGAAGTTTCTTTTCCAGCGATTATAACATTTATTCCGGGTTTTTAGAGCCAATTTAACATCACTATTAAACCAAGGGCAGCTTATGTTGGAGACACGGCGAGTAACTAATGGTACATGCAAGTCATATAATGCAATTATTTAATAATTAAAGAAACTCAACTTTTCATTAGCTGAGCTAAAAAACCAACTCTCCGACCAATTTATATTTTGAAGGTCGTTGCACAAGGCAACAATAACATTAGGTTTTTAACAGATTGATCAAAAAATAACACAGTGGAAAGATCGGAGACAACAAAGATATACAATAAACTGGGAGAAACATTATTCGCATAGCGAGTGGGTAGACTAGTGTTAACTAATTGGTCTCCAAAATGCTTCTCCCAGTTCGTTGGATATCTTTGTTGTCTCTGATCTTTCCACAAATAGCATTTCTTTACCTAATTTAAAACAAAAAAAGTTCATTTCGACGGGGACCACTCTAGTAATATATGATTTCGACATCATATAATCAAGATCACTCAAAAATAAGTATTTGACATTATTTTAAATGAGTACACAAGATCGCAGTAGGTAACGGTTTAATAACAGTTGGTTATTGATTTTGTGGAAAAAATTGTAACGTTATTTGACAAAATAAAGGACTTGAGGAGGATCAAAAGTGTTGCAGGTAGTTTATTCTGATTACGAAAAGACATCAAAGAAATCGTTTTTAGACGTTCCTCCAACTTTTGAGGCTTGTTTTTTTTTTTTTGTTGGGCGTTTCGAAATGTTTAATTTTTTTATTTCAACTTTATAACTTTAGATTTTGGATAATCCTTTATTACATTTTTTTTTTTTTTTTTTTTTGATAATTTGAACCACATCGGAATTTTCATGTTTTTTTTTTATTGTACTGAAGACACTTCGATTGATTGAGTCAATCAGAATTATGAGATATTTTATCCAAATATCTTAAAATATCATCATATATAGTGTTGGTTATTTTCTTAATAGGTGGCACGCTCCTTCCGGCCGGACTTTGTGCTCGTGCGTCAGCCACCACGTGATGGCTCTAGTGATTTTCGCTCAACAATATTGGGCTTGAAGTATGGCGGTGTGCCAAGCATCAACTCTTTGCATTCTATTTACCAATTTCAGGTAATTAACTCTTAAATTAATATATAAAATTAACCGATGTTAGTCATTTTCAGAATGTTAAAAATTTCGTTATAATTTCTCTTACAGGATAAACCCTGGGTCTTTGCCCATTTGCTACAATTGCAACGACGTCTTGGTCGCGATGCTTTTCCACTCATTGAGCAGACATTCTTTCCCAATCCTCGGGATTTGGTAAGTTACAGTTAATTATCCATAATCCTTCTACTTGTCTTCTTGCTTATTGAAAAAATCGAAAAATATTGTTGTTGTTCTTTATAATGTTTAATAATAAATACAAATAACAGTTATATATTAAAGCTCTAATTAAACAAACATTAAAAAAGAAAAATACCATGTCGGAAAAAAATAAAAAGAAACACCATTAAAAAAAAAAACCAAAAACAAAAATTACACTCGTTGACTTTGCAGCAACACTCTTTAACAGAGAAGATAAGTTTGGGTTTCTTCGTTTACGGATCAGCCATGCAAGTCTTGTACGCCGGTGTTCTTCGCCAGTGACACTTTGAGATACTACCTTCCGGTGTACGATAGTTTGTGGGCATGCAGGCGCTGAAGTCTGTCTCACATTTAGCGAATGGTGACCATTTGCAAGCATTCGTTGTCTCACGGTTTTGCAGACATGAGTCACCAAAGCAGGGTTTGATCTGAAATTGTACACTTGAGTTATATAAGAGGGCATCAGTGTCGGTTACTGACTTACCGTGCAGTTGCAACCCTTGCGATAGACACCAGCAAAACCACGTCGCTCAATAACACTCATATTGAGATACTCCTTGACATAGTTGCATAGGTTCAAATATGGAGCACGTCCTGCTATGACGTACAGCTTGCCTAGTTCCAAGTTAACACCGCAGCTGGCGCTCGAATCGGGTGTTAAGATACGTCCATGTTTGAGCATTTTATGTGCGTCCCGATTCATCTGTGAGAAATGCAGAAAATAATGAATTAAACATTTTAGTATCATATGTACGTTGAATTATATTAAAAAAAAAAATAATGTTTAAAGAAAATTCACAAAAAATCTTGAATCACAAAGTTCCTAGTGAGAAAAAAAATTAAATAACTCACAAAATTACAATTCAATACTGGCTGGTAATACTAATGAAGCGAAATACATGTATAGATATATCACATATGTTACAAATTCACATCTGACTTTTTCCCATTTTTCAGAATATATATCTTACTTTAGTTTTTGTCGATAATAAGAAATTAAATATAACAAAGCAATATCAAAAGGGATTCCAGAATATGGTAAAAACTTCGTAACCCACAAAAATATGAGCTATTTACATAATCAGTAGTATTAGGCTTGGGCATTTTAGTTCACCACAAAGATCGATCAAAGATGTGGCGTGGTGGCGTAGGACCCGGGTTCGACAGATAATTATTTGAATTAAAATAATTTTCTGTACGGCCGCCACCTCTCTGCAGACAATGGCAAACCTCAGAGAGTATTCAAAATGCCATGTAAAGCTTCTTGAGAACAAGAACATTTCGTTCATCGCCGTTCATTCTCGGTCAATTGTGTACAAACTTAATAACAAACTCAACACAATTGATCATAAGAAGGTCTAGGTCAAGGTCCTTTCATGGGCTGAAATGGCCAGTTATTTATTTTTATTTTTTACAAAGATCGATCTTTTTAGTTCAGTCGTATGTAATGAACTAGTTCGCTCATTTAGTTCCTTTAGTTCGTTCATTCTTTTAGTTCGTTAGTTCTTTTAGTTCGTTCCTCTTTTTAGTTCGTCAGGTCTTTTAGTCCGTTTGGACAAACCAAAGACTCAAACCATAGCTTGGTAATTTTAATTATTTTTGCTCTCGTTCGTTTTGTTCGTACTCGCTGCAAAATCAATTGAACTAAAATTAACTAAAAGAACGAGAAACACTGAACTAGTTTACATAGTTCATGAGTGGGAATCGTTCAATTGAACTAGTTCGTTTATGAACTACCCAAGCCCAGTAAGTATTCTCATATGTTCTGGTACACTACTGAACGTACTCGTTTCGTTTTGACGCCTATTTGACACTTAGCATTTATGCTTCTTTTTCGCAGTTGTTTATAATCATGGAATGGAGCTAGCTCGAAAATCGTGTTGCTATAGTTGGTCTAAAAAAATGTGGCATGAAAAGAGTCGATATCTTTCGGACCTTCGAGTCGGAGTCACTCGAAATTTTATGTATCGTACTGTGAAGTTGTTTGAGGATACTTGTGGAACAATCGACCTTATAAAATCCGGCCGTCCGCGTGTTGTAAGAACACAACGAGCCATCAAGGCGGTGAAGTCGCGAATCAAGCGAAAACCACTGCGAAAGCAGAAAATCTTTTCGCGGAAGATGAATATCATTCATTCTTAAATTCATTCTTTAATAGGGCTTATGGCTCAGAGCATACAAAAGACACACCAGGCACCTTCTCACGATAGCGTTAAAAAAAAAAGTAATCAAAAATCGAAAGCGTTACTTCTCAAGCAAGCGGATAATGCCCACAGACGAATTCTGTTTACTGACGAAAATATTTTCACCGTAGAGGAATCGTTTAATAAACAGAATGATAGAGTGTATGCTCTGTCATGACGACATGTAGAAGAACTCGTTCCGAAAGTTCAGAAGGGTCACCATCCAGCTTCTGTGATGGTTTTGGTGGGGAGTCTCCTATGATGGGGTTACCAAGCTCCAGTTTTGTGAAAAAGGAGTCAAATCTTCCGCGAAAGTGTATGAAGCTTATATTTTGGAATTGGTTGTAAAGCTTCTTAACACGACATTATTCCAAAATAAGCCGTGGACATTTTAACGAGATTCTGCTCCAGCCCAAAAGGCTAAATTGTGTCAAGAGTGGCTCAAAAGCAATGTACCGGACTTTATTTCATTTCACAGATCAGTGGCCAGCGGGTAGCCCAGACCTATACCCATTCATTGGATTACAAATTGTGGTCTGCGTTAGAGGGCATGGCTTGCTCTACTCGACACCTTAATATCGAATCTCTAAAGTGAGCTCTTGTCCGAGCAGTGGAGAAATTTCTGAGAATACATGTCGTGCGTGCTGCGATCGATGAATGGCCGGATCGACTTCGCTCGTACTGCAAAGCAAATAATGGCCATTTCGAATAAGTGGTGAATGACTCAATACATAACAAAAATAATTTTGAAAAAATATTTTATTGTTTTCATTTTATGAGCAAAAAACCTTGTACCAAAATATATGAGAGTACTAAGTAAATAAAAATGAAACATTTGAAATGATCTCTCGAGCAAGTTTTAATCAAACAGTGCATCTCTTACAATACCCAAAATCCGGATGTAAATTCTTAATCTTAATGTACAGTTTTTGCTTTAAAAAATTTTGAATTTATAAAATTTTAAAAAAAATTTCAACAAAAAAGAAGAACATTATTTAGAATTCAATAAAAAACTCTGTTGATTTTGACAAAATTAATCATTTTGGTATATTTGCAATTTCTTTTTGTTTCTTCCTCTCAAAATGTCCTTTATTGATCATACATTTTCATAATAAACACTTAATTTTGGGTTCCTCGATAGCTAGAAAACTTCTAGAAGTTAATGTCCTGTCAAATTGTGAGTTAGTCCACACCCCGTATATATTAAAGAGTCCAAGAAATTCTGTTGGTAAAATTTATAGAAATTTTTAGGCTCCACTAAATAATCCCCAAATGAAATAACCCAAAAAAAATTAAAAAAGTCACAAGAACTTTCTATACATTTTTGGGGACTATTTCACAAATATTGGGTGATATTTAATTTTTCTTGGGTTTTATTTCATTATGAAAAAAAGGCCAACGAAATGAGCCTCAATCAAATTTTGTTTGGGGATTATTTCGTTTTTTTTTTTTATTGTTTATTTTATTCAGTTTGGGGATTATTTTATTCCATTAATTTGAGGGTTATTAATGTTTCTGTGTTTAATGCACCTTTCACGAATTATTCATTCTGTAAAAGACGCTTATTTTAAGCTATAACCTTACTTTTTTTGAGCTTATTTAATTTTTTTGGGTGATATTTCATTGGGGCTGATTTAATTTTTTCGTTGGGTGTTATTTCATAATGAAACAAACCTCAAATTTTGGTGCTTATTTCATTTTCCATTTGGATTTTATTTCATCACATATGGGCATTATTTCATTTCAGTAATTTGGGGTTTATTTCATTTTCGTTGGGTCTTATTTCATTCGGTGTTATTTCATTGGAGGTTATTTCGAGGAGCCAACATTTTATAGTATGTAATTTTTTAATGGAAAATATATACTTTTATGTGATCTATCTGCTATTGTACAAAATAGTCTTTCTTATTTCCCATCCTACAGACATCCAATTCATGTTCTCGATATCAACATTAATCAGAAACAAATATCTCAGTTCCTTTATTCATAGATGGTTATATAAAGTATGGAAAAATTAATTGTTAAAAATTATGAATTAAAAAAAAAACTATGAAGAAATGTGAGAAGTAGTTTATAAATAACTACCAACATTTCTAGATTTCAGCTGAAATCTTGTTACTCTTGTTTTTTGAGGACTAGACTGAGTACAAATCTGATAGTATAATTTTACAAAAACCTAAATCCAAGAAGTCAATTAAAATATTACGGTCTGAAATTGGTAAAAACATTGAATTTCCTACTCCAGGTGCACTGATTACGATTATTGAAGACAAATTCCTCCATTTTACAACCTAAGAAGATACAAATCAAAGATGACGGACATGAAATGCAAAGGATTTTTGCACCGATTTTGAAATCAATTCTTATTCACTGAAATAACCCTCCGAAATATCCACCCCAAATACCCCCGAGTAACAAGTTTCGGTCATAATATCTAAATTTTTCAAATTTTTTAATAGCGATTTCAAATTCATATCAGCGAAATGTTACCAAAAAAAAAATGTGTGTCTCAAAGCGTTATGTTTGGGTTAAAATTAAAATTATAAAAATTTTTCATAGGAGACTTTCAACTCCCAAAAACCTTGTTAAATTTGATGGTGCTAAATTTTAATGACCAGCTACAGTAAGCTTTCAGGATTGATATTTCTTTGATGATAAATTGGTGTGAAATCGATAAGTCGAGTTATGAAACTCAAAAATCTCAACATAAGAATTTTCATTACAAATTTAAGTTTCCACTTTTCCAATACTGAAAATGTTAAATAGGTCTGAAAATAATATTTTTAGTTCTTCCAATTTTTCATATTTTTTTAAAAAGAATTTCATCCGCGTATTTACTAGTTTAACTTTTCAAGTTGAACTTCTTAGAAAACTTATATTTTTCTTAACAAAGAAAACCAAACATGATTACTTTTAGGAATATATAAAGTCATATTGCCACTTAATGAATAAAAACGCAACTGAAATACAAAATGGTCTAATGATTTTATTTTTATATATTTTTGTTATATTTTTTACACATTTCTTGCAATTCGAAGTATCGAAAACACTACGAGGTAATCATTTTTGTCATGGAATCATAGGTTTTTATGCAAGATACTTCTTATATTGAGCGCATAAAAGGTCTTGAGACGCATCAAAGTTATAATAACCCCGCTTTTTATTTTAGCCATTCCCTGCCATGTACGGCTCATGGACTATCTCATAAGCCTCAATCGTCTCTTCGCAAGAACGATTGTTTTTTAAATAAAAAAGAGATAAAAAAAGAGCTTTTGGCTCTCGTACGTGGGCGTGAGTCGTTTTGAAAGGTACACGAGAAAGATACGGGCTCGCACGCGACCATGAGCGGGGCTTTCATTATATTTTACTTAAACATTATTTATGAGAATCTCGTTATTGCCACCCATTTTAGCCCAGTTTTTCGTATTTCACCGTAAACAAAAATACAATAATTTTACTAATCAAAAAATTTAAGATAATTTATGATATCATTAACACACTCATTCAAATTAATATTGTGTAAGTCTTCCTCATTCGACTCGTCACAATGATAAAATGGCAAACGCCTTAACCTTAAACATGACCTTAAAAAATACCCTCATATTTACCTTGTAGGATTTCTTTATCTCCACCTTATAGGCGACTGTGTTCGCCACCAAGCGTTGTGATTTCCGCAGAACTCTAACGATAACAACTGTAAATTAAATAAAAGAATAACGGATGATTTAGAAGAAGACAGAGAGAAAAAAAGAAACATTTAAAGATAATATAAATTGCATAATTAAGCCATACAAGTAAATAAACGAACGAAGTCAGTGTGACAGAAAGACATAATAATAAATATCATAAAAGAAAAATACAAAACAAACAACAAAAAATAAAAAAAAAATGGAACGTAAATAAAACTGAATCTGGCTACAGTGCATAATTAGGTTAAGAGTCGCTAGCTAGACAAACGCTCCCCATTGAATTGTTCGGAGCATCTACTGGATAATGCCGACTACACACTCCATACACCACACTCAACGGTGGGTGAGAGCAAATATAAAGAAAAAAAGGAAAATGTTCACTTACTCGATGGTTTCACAAAGGAAAGCACAAAACCACGACTATACTTTGCCAATTATGTCAAGGCAAGTAGTAGATTAAAAGAAAAATGAGAAGAAGAAGCATAAAAGAAAGTTTGCTCCACTTGGGAGAACCGTATGTCTCAAATTGCACAATGCACTCAATAATAATCTTTCCGGCGTCTCCTTGTATTGACATAAGAGTGAACGAAACTATTCTTAATCTTTATTTGACGTCTTGACGTCACGTTAAGATTTCACTTAACTTTATTGGAACTTCTTTTCAGTTTCATACTTGAAACACACCTACCTCAAGTTTTTAATTTATATAATATCTAGCTCAGGCATTTCAAATTGCAGGAGTACCACCGGATGATGGGGAAATATGGCTCTTGTCTGTAGTTAAAGAACTGAATACTTTATCGGGGAGTTTAACCCAAAAGAGGTAATCTACGTCGATTCGACGTATGTATTGAAAATATGAATACCTCTCTAGGGTTAAATAAATTTTCTGGATATAATATTTCGTATTTTTTAAAAATCTTTCTTGCGCAAGTACAGAAACCTGTCAGAGTGAACTAATACTTCTTATACAGAAGATTTTCATAAAATAGCAGGGAACAATCAATTTTAAGAAGTCTTACCCCTTCCATGCGTATCGGGAAAAAACAAACCAACGATAAACAATACACGAGAGCAACAGAAATTGGGTATGGAAGAAAGTTATGCTAATAGTATTTTTTTTTTAATCGTTCGTGCATTTTTATTGGATACAGCATATAAAACTAATACAGGGTCTTATTTTTGGAGGTGTGAAACTCTGAATTTAAATAATATACTGAGATTACATCATTTCAAACTAAAAATTGACTTTATTAGGAAGATAATTTTATGACATTAGTGATTAAATATGATTTCGAGCCTGTGGTCACCGCAGCTGACTTGGATGTGGCGCATTCTGGAAGTCCAACTTTTAGCGAATCGACTCGTTTGGATCCTTTTCAATATTACGCTCTACAGCAGTGTTTCTTCTGTCGCTATGTACAAAGTACTTACGGATGCGTTTCATTTTCTGGAGTATGCGTGGTGCGAAAACGATGCATGGTTAATGCAATTAGTCGCTCGAATGGACGATTTACTTAGGCTGCGGACATAGTGAACGCTGATGAAAAACGCATTAGAAAAAAGCATTAGAGCAAAAGAGATGCGTGACTTGCGTACTTTATTGCTTTAATGCGTTTTGCATCATTAATATGCTCGGCTCAGCGTTCACTATGTCCGCAGCCTTACTTATCTGGCGCTTACAACCGTTGATCGGTTTTGGCATTGTTTTGCACTTTGTTGGGCCATTTGGAAACACCAATTGTAGTCAGGTTGTCCAACACTTGATCTTTCCAACGAAGAAGTGGGCGTATTCTTTTGCGTTGACCACCACTGGGCATCGAATCAAATATTTTTTCGCTGGAGCATCGTTTTCCATCCGCTCAACATGACTTAGCCAGCGGAGTCGCTCAATTTTAATGCGCTTTACAATGTCGATGTCAAGGTACAGCTCATATAGGTCGTCGTTCCATCGAATTTGGAACTCGCCATTGACGCAGATTGCACGGAAGATTTTACGAAGGATCTTTATATCGAAGGCTCCCAAAGTCTTTTCATCAAAATTGCTCAACGTCCAGGTATGTGGTGCATATAATAGGACGGGCATGATTAGTGACTTATAGAGCGGACTCTGCTGCTCAATTGCCTCCTCAACCTAAAGTAACACCATAGCAAGAGTTATGCAAGAGTTTTATCTAAATACTGACATGGTTGGAGTACTTTAAGCTAGATCCCAGATAGACAAAATCCTTAACGACCTCTATTTAGGTATTGTCCACAGTGATGTTGTTTCCAAGACGATGGGATGGTTTAGTTGTTGACACTAGGTATTTCGTCTTATCTGCGTTCACTGCAAAACCCATTCGGCTCGACTATTACGATTATCTGAAGGACTCTGCACTAACTTCACGCATATTATTGCCAACGATAGCAATGTCATCGGCATATGCCAGCAGCATAATACTTTTGTGGAATATCGTGCCAATACGTCTTAAATCAGCAGCTCGGAGGATATTTTCTATGATTAGGTTGAAAAAGTCACCCAATTAGGAATCATTGTCTGAAACCTCGTTTAGTATCGAATGGAGGGGTGAGATCCCTTCCGATTTTAACTGTGCTGATGGTGTTACTCAGTGTCATTCTGCAGGGCCGGATGAGCTTTGCAGGAATATCAAACTCACATATGGTGTAACACATACATACATAGATGTGACACATTACTAGACTCAAATCGATATTATTTTTAAGATCTGATATCTTTCAAATGATGACCTTCAAACTCTTAAGTTTAACGTTGTAGCTTGATAGTGACCGATAACCATATTTTATTGGTTTGTTCAATTCAAATATTGTCGAACTTTTTTTTATAATAATTTTTGGATTATATTCAATGAAGTTCGATAAAAATGCTCAAACTTCAAATTAAACTTCAAATGGACCATTAATTGTTACACCAGATAAATTGAAAAAAAAACAACTGTATGCTCTTTCAGTTAATATCCCGATGTTTCTAATACCATGAGTATAAAAATATTTTTGAAAAAAATAAGTATTTGTAAATTCAATAACCATTCAAACAAAAAACTGATTTTGCAATCTGACTAAAATTGAACTCAAGTGTTCCGTACATACGAGGTGTGTTAAAAAATTAACGGTAATTTTAAAATACCGCGGGCTGTATTGGTCTAATTGACACGATTTTTTAGTTGTTCTAGTGTTGGAAAGCATGTCAAGAAAGTACGAGTATATAAAGGGTTTTCCATTAAGGACTTGACAACTTATTTTTTAAATTAAACGCGAACTATTTGAGATATTTCAAAAACTTTATTATCGGCTTGAATTACAATAAAAAAATTTATAAATGAACTCGACTTAATTTATATGGCCACCGCGGGCACGTATGCAGCGGTGGATTCGTTAGACCAAATTTTCGATGACTCGGCCACACATTTCGGCCGCAATTGCCGCTATTTTGCATTCAATATTGGCTCTGAGCTCTTCTAACGTCCTTGGCTTGTTGGCATAGACCAATGACAAGTAGCCCTAAAGAAAATAGTCTAGACGCGTAAAATCGCACAAACGAGGCGGCCAATCGACTGGCCCATTTTTTGAGATAACACGCTCATCAAACTTACTCTTCAATAAATCGATTGTAACGCGTGCTATGTGGCTTTTGGCACCGTTCTGTGTGAACGACATGTCGTCCAAGTCCATATCTTCCAATTCGGACCAAAAATAACCGGTAATCATGGCGTGATAACGATGGCCATTCACAGTAACGTTACGATCGTTATCGTCGTAAAGATATGCCCCAATGACGCCGCCGGCATGCAAACCGCACCAAACAGTAATTTTTTGTGGATGAAGTGGTGATTCGTGAAGCATTTTCACCCGACTAAAACGCATATTTTCCTTATTGACGAACCCATTGAGCCAAAAATGAGCTTCGTCACTGAAGATGATTTTGCGATGAAATTCATCATCTTGGCGCATCTTTTCCAGAGCCCAATCGGAGAACGTACGTCGCTTCAAATGGTCCATCGGCTTGAATTCTTGAGTCAGCTTGATCTTGTATGAGTGTAAACCAAGATCCTTACTCAAAATTTGCCATAAAGTGGTCTGGGCGATGCCCGATTCTTGAGAAAGCTGTGGAATTGACTGTTTTGTATCGTTTGCTACGGATGCCTGAACGGCAGCGATATTTTTCGTATAACCCGTTGTTTCACTGGCACGGCAAGATCACACAACGAATATGAAGACTCAAATTTTTGCACTAAACTTGTTATTGTCTGTCTACTAGAGCGCGAATTAGGTCCGAAAATTACAGTTAACGCTCTTAAGGTTGCGATCACCGACTTCGAATTTCGGTAGTAAATTTTTATTATTTGCAGACATTGTTCGTTCGTGTACTTTACCATAATGAAAATGTTGAGTTTACTCAATAAATTGACAGTGACTGTTCGATGATTAGTGAAAGGGTGCGTTCGGAAATTTAATTCAAAGTTGTCAAGTACCTATTGGAAAACCCTGTACTATACATTTTCAGCCATATTGGTTTTTTATTTTTTGTTAGGTGTTAAAACACTTATTTGTACTCTTGGCGGTTTTTAATTTTTCTGTAAATAATGGATCAGAGCATTTTCAATAAATATTTCCAAATTTCAAAATTTTGCGTTACTTTTTGAACATTTATTAACTTATTAACTTATTTTTACGTGTTTGCGTATAATTCTTATGGTGTTATTACGTATGTGGTATGGTGTTATTGCTTAATACAGAATGCAACAGTTTTACAACAACAACAAAATCTAGTTGGTTTTTATTGACTTCACACTGTCAGCGCACGTTACCATTAAAGCTCACTTACCATAATCAGCGGTGCAAAAGTGTGTCTGAGGATGTGCGGGTAGGCAGGAGCACGCATTTACCGGGTTACTGTAGAACGCCAATAGCGCAAGCAAACTTAGCGCCAATAAACTTAGTAATTTTCCAACATTCATTATGTACCCACCGGAACTATTACTGGTATGCAGGCGCCGTAGATAAAACGGTTTATTTACTTTATGGCTGCAATGAGAAAAACAAGCAAAAATATTAAAATTATATCACATTTAATGAGCAAGCAGTGCATCATAACATTCAAAAATAATGCTACAGGAAAAAATCAATAACAGTTTTTTTATGGTCGTATCTTCCTTATCCTTATTTTATGAATTTTTCTGATTTCTGAGACAAGCTTTATTCTAAAGTGTTTCTGGCGCTGGTTTTATTCGTATCTTCCTCGACAGCTGAAACACTTATTAAAGTTTTCTTCTTCTCCTATGCTTCAAGAGTCAAAAGCTGTCGTTGCTCTTGACAGCTCAGTTAAAGATTTATTGCTTTATGGAGTGAAGTTTGTGATGTTTAGTTTTTTTTTTTCCCATAAAAGAATTGTGAAAAGATGCAGCTGCGTTGACATTTCTATGAAAAACAAACAACCTTTTATATAATTTTATGGAACTTTAAAATTGCAAACTCTATTTATTTTTTTTATGACAAGAATAAAAGTATATTTACTCTTTTTTACTACCCTCATAACTTTTTTTTCATTCAAATTAAATAGGTTTACGCATTTAGCATTTAACGTCACACGCAGGCAGTTCATTTAAAATATAGGACAAACGGATAACTCAATTCTGATGACATGACAATCATAAGTAACAAACAATTTTATTAAAATTAAATCAATGCATGCCCCTAAATAAAGTTCAAGTTCTAAATAAATGGGAAAAGGTAAAAATTACACTTTCTAAAATTCCTAGTGTCGAAATTCAGCTTCATAATATAGCCTTTTCCAAAATTCATCCCTTTCAAAATTCTCCTTTGCAAAATTTCCCTCTTTCAAAATTCTTTTTCATAAAATTCTCCTTTACAAAATTTTACTTTTACGAAATTCTCCCTTTGCAAATTTTTGCATTTCATAACTGCAAAAGAGGGGAATTTGTAAAAGAGAATTTTGTAAAGGGGCATTTTGTAAAGAAGAATTCAGTTAACGGGAATTTTATAAAGTGATATTCTGTGAATGACAATTTTTGTGAAGGGGGAGTTTTGTTAAGGAGAATTTTTAAAAAAGGGAATTTAGAAAAAGGTTTATTTTAAAAAGTGGAATTTTGTTAAAAGAGTTTTGTATAGGGAGAAGTTTGACCCCATCCCGAAATAAATTAAATAACTTTTTTGGAAATAAGAAGGATTAGAAAATGTCAAACAATCTTTAAATGCAGTTTAACTCAAAACTTATAGTTATTTTCAACAAAATAAAAAAGAAACGATTGGCCATTTCAGCCCTTCGAAAAACTTTACTCAAGGTTCTTATGATGAAATCGTGTCGTGTGAGTTACTAAATGTTTTTACATACATTTTTGAGAATTTGTTCTACTAGTTTCATGTCGAATCCGAAATGATGCTATGCATGTTCTCAAGACACTTTACATGGCATTTTTTACTCTGAGCTTTGTTATTATCTGCAAAGAGTTGATGGCAGATCGAGAAAATCAAATCGATTAAAAAAAAAGATACGACTATGTCGTAACACAAGACGTAGAATTAGTCAATTCGCTCTTGATGACATCTTTTTTAAAAAATATTTAGCAAAATATTTATTCAATACACCTGAGCATATGACCTGTAAAAGAGTGCCGGAGAGGGTTAATATGTATGACCGACCCCCATTACTTTTGCAAAAGGAACATTTTTGCGTTTTGACACCTATTCCCTCCGACCACTCCTTAGGGGGGCTCCCATACAAATTATATGGTTTTTGTATATTTATTCCATACACCTGAGCATATGACCTTTAAGAGAGTGCCGGAAAGGGTTCATAGGTATGACCGACCCCATTACTTTTGCAAAAGGAATATTTTTGCCTTTGACACCTATTCCCTCCGACCATTCCTTAGGGGGCTCCCATACAAATTTTATGGTTTTTGTTTATTTATTCCATACACCTGAGCATATGACCTTTAAGAGAGTGCCGGAGAGGGTTAATATATATTACCGACCCCCATTACTTTTGCAAAAGGAACATTTTTGCCTTTGACACCTATTCCCTTCGACCACTCCTTAGGGGGGGCTCCCATACAAATTTTATGGTTTTGTCGATAAAACCGTAAACTGTCGATAAATAGGTAGCAAGTTTAAGCAAACAAAAACATCAAATGTTGGCTTTATATTTCATGTAATTGTGTAAAATTTATATAAGTTAGAGAGTTCTAACATGAATTTTTGTCGCATTGAGGATCAAGCAGACCAACAAGTGCTAACATCAACACTGTACGATCAGTACTTTGGGCCCACCAAAGGCTCAAAAAGTTATATAAATACCGACACCTGATCACTATCAACCACCCTACTTACCTCCGAGAATGACGTATTCTACGTCAAAACATATCTTTGTCTGCATTCAAAAGTACGCTATGCCTAACTCATGAGGATAATTTTGTACATAGTCTAGAAATGGAGTTTATTTTTGACAAATACAGTGGCGAGCAAAACTAGCTAAATGTTTGCCACTTTCATGCATACATACGTAACTTTGATTACACAAAATATAAAATTAATGTTTTGTCCAAAGTCATTTGGCCTTAATAACGATATTAATACGCCTCGGCATACTCTCGACCAGTTTTTGAATAGATACATTTGGAAGATCACGCTATTCCTTGACAATAGCTCGTCGATGTTATTTGCGGCCATTTCGTAAGATGCTAGTCGTTATTTTATAATAGCCCACAAATTTTCAATCGAGTTTAAATCAGGATTCTGTGCTGGCCATTGTAAAAGCTTGAAGTCCTGATTTTTAAGCCACTCTTGAACAATTTTCGCTGTATGCTTCGAGTTCACGCCTTGTTGGAATATCACCTCTTCTGTTGGATATGCACTTAGGTCAACGAAATCCGGCAAATTAGTCTTTTAGATGTTCTGGTATTTTATTCTACCGAATATTCTTACAAGTGGACCAATATGCCACCATGTAAAGCAGCCCCGCACCATAAAGCTACTACCCCCATCTTTCATCGTTTGTTTAACTTGATGCTTCTGCCGCTTTTCATGGGTTCGGTTCTAGTAATATTGCTTCTCATCCGACTGATACCGTTTAATACGGATCTCATCAGATCAGATCGTACGTTTCCAATCATTGACACTCTAGTGTTTGTACTTTTGGCAGAAATTCAACCTCGCTTTTACGTTTATGTCAGACAATGCTAGCTTTTGTAACTTGATGGCGGCCTCCAACCCAATCTTTTGTGTAGCTTCTTTTGATGTCTTAGCTACTTGTTGAGTTAATAAGCGCTCCATGGCCCGAGCATCTCTGACCGAAAGTATATTGGTTCGCCTTTTTGTAACCCTAGGAGCCTTTATATTTCGTCGTTTCAGTACATTTAGAACAGTTTGGCGGCAAATTTGTAAGCTTTGTGCTATTTCTCTTCATGGACGACCATTTGTAGTCATTGAAACAATTTCATCTTTAGTCTTTTTATTAATCTTCCTCTTTTGATAAAAATATAAAAACGGTCAGCAAATTGACCCCGAATCAAGTAAACACGACTGAATTACTTAACTTATTTTTGTTTATCACGAATAAAGCAACAGTAAATTTCAGCAAAAAACAAAACGGCAAGGATAACGGTATAAATAATGAACCAACACTTACAAATTTGAACACGTGCAAAACCGCCTAAATAGAATTTTTTGTAATATTTTTTTTTTTTGTTTTTATACATTTTACAAACTTGAACTTATACGTGTTGTTTCTTAATAAATGAAGTATATAACCTAAAAATTTGGTAGCGTTATATTGAAAAATGACTCTACAGCAATCAAAAATGCATGAAATTGGCAAACATTTAGCCAGTTTTGCTCGCCACTGTATACCACAAATACAATACATCGTGAATACCAACAATCACTTTATTAAGTTCACTCATTATAAAAAACACACTGAAGCTAAGCAGACGAAAGAAGTCATACCATTGTGTCAACAAAAAATAAAAAAATAAAACCATAAACCTTTAACGACATAAAACACTTCAGCTCATAAACCACTTACAGTTCTGCATTACATTAGGATGACCAACAAATTTTTACCAGTGATTTGGTTCAATAGACTAGTATACAATTCTTTTAAAACGGGAAATAATACAAGAAATATTTGTTATTCTCCAAACTTTGAACTATTTGAACTACAGATACCCTTACGGCCGATTTCTTCACCGAGTATCAAAACGAGTTAGTCCGAGATCTTATTGGGAGTAGGTTTCAAATTAATTTTCAGTTTTAAAGAAACTTAGTACTCGGTAAATTCTTCAAATATTTGATACTCAGGTCGTTTTGTGAAGAGAGTATTAGGCAATGATACTTGGATTCACTTTATGCCAGTTTTCTACTCCAAAATTTGACGCTAATTTGTCAATTTTACTTAAATTCAAATAAAATTAAATTTTTAAAATTGTCGAAATTTTTAATATAATAAAAAAATTTTAATTATTCAATAACATTTAAAAGAAAATAAAAAAAGTTATGGAAGAAGTTCCTGCAAAAAGTGCAGATCCATTAACTGATTTCAGTCGGACACTGAGCTTGTGGGGGCGCTTGTTGTGGAGCATGGAAGCATGGAAATAAAATCAATAAGCAAATCAACGCAACCACAAAGATTTGAAAGTCGGAATCGAATCGAATCGAATCGAATCGAGTCGAATCGAATTAATTGAGACGCGTACAGGCATGCGATAGAACCTGCGTTCACGAAATGGTGCATCTTCGTTAATTTCGAGCTCACGTAAAACGCCACCAAAAATTGCAAACGTCGGACGGACATTTTTATATGCAACACTATATGACAATTTACAAATTTGCACTTAAAAACTTGACACTTCTCAATCAAAATCAAATTTGTTTTTTAAAGTGAAGAAACCAAAGAACGCAAGTCCGAGTATTAAGCTTGCTAGACTTCCGAATTGGAGGGACCAACTAATACTCAGTATCAGATAGAACCGAGCTTCAAATCAAAGTATTTGCGCCATAGTTCTCCGTGACGCAATGACTTATTACTCGAGAGAGTACTAAGAAGAGGTTTAATACTCGGATTGGCACCAATACTATGTGAAGAAATCGGCCGTTAGAGTTAAAAATAGAGTCATAACTGACTCTATTTGACATCCTAGAATTTTTGTTTTTTATTTTAAGCAAATACTCCACAAATAAATACATCACATCGTGAATACCACCAACTTTTATAAAATTTAACTTTATAAAATTTTTTAAGTATAAATTCTTGAAAGAAACACGTTGAAGCTACACAGACAAAAGAAGTGCAACTATTTCGTTTACAATATATACAATAAAAAAAAAAAACAAAACTTTGTGAGAACGTATGAGTTATCTTTTATGAGTTAGCGTATGAACTTTTCAATGGAAGTTTAACTAGAATCACATTAGTGTTGTCAGATTCCGAAATATAAGTAGCAACTCTAGGTTAGTTGTGTGACCTTGATTGCCCAAAAACGCATTAATTCCTTAGGCACAAAGGCATACCCATACCATGCATATATGTGCTTTATAATGTTTTCAAAAGAGTTGCTCCTTTCTTCAGGTTTAAAGGGTCAAAAGTTATTTTCACAGCAACCCTAATCATTTTTTCCGCTACATTAAGAAACGGTGAAATTGTTACTTAAGTTGCATTCATGCTTAATTTTATTCTATTCAAAAGGCGTCTTTCATGTCTTGAAATATGCTCCCAGGTGGTCTTTTCAATAAACTTTTTGTTCCCATTGAAACCTTTGTGGCGTATATTTATTATTCTGGTAAACTTTTGCTAGTTTTTTCTCCGAGTTAATTGAAGGGACAAAAAAAAAGAACAGTAAAAGTAAAATAATATTGATTATTTCGTCAAAGGTGTGGGCAAAATACGTTAAGTTTACCAACGTTATTTTTTACTATTGCCTCTTGCATAGCATATAAGAATAGATAGATAGTAAGAACCTTCTAAAACTTTGAGTGATGAAATCAGGGATAAACGACCGCATTTGGCGAAAATAAAGGTTTTGTTTCATCAAGACCAGACACTAGATCACACATCACACATCCGTTTTCACGATATCCAAAATCAAAGAGTTATAGTTGGAATTGCTTCCTCACGCAACTTTTTTGCCAGATTCAACCCCCACGGTTTATTTTCTGTTTCCAAAACTTGAACAAATGGCTCCGTGGTAAAAGATTTGCGAACAAAGAGAGGCGCACTGTGCGGTTGATAGCTATTGATAGAGGAGCTCTCGATAGTTCTCACTATGAAAAAGTTATCGAAGCAATTTAAGCTCAATACGAGCTATGTAGAGAAATAAAGATTTTTTTTTTTCAAATTTTTTGTGTTTTCTTTGTAAGGTCGGCTACTTCTGTCTCTACCCTCGGTCAAATGAAAATATTTACAATAAAGGCAAAAACCTGTCATGCTTTTCAAGAAATTTTATTAAAAAATAAAAAATAAACCACGCAGCGTTTTTGAAATTAAGAAAAATTAAGAGCAAAAAATCTAAATAAGTAAGTCAATTTAACGTTGTGCTCTTTTGTTTTTAAGCTTAAATCATAACACATCGTATCGATGACTTAAATTGTAGTATTTATGACTTGATAATGTTTGTAAAGCATGTTACCTCTCGGGGAGTTAATATCAAAAATGTACCAACTCTTTCCAACGTTAAATGGCAAGTGGCACACGACATTTTCTTATTTCCACCAGCGACTTTTCTTTAATACAATGTAGTTTCAAGGTATCCAGCATCTGTATAAAATTATCTTTAAGATTTGTTCGGGCAAGAACGCTTTAACACCAATAACATCATCCTTCACAGTAAGCGGGTAGTGAAGTAGCTGCTTACGATATTAATTTTATAAACTTTTCCCTCTTTACCGTATAGAATAAAAAAAACAAACGGAAAAAGAACCCACAAAAACATAACGTAACCAATTATTTTCACAATTATTATCTCTCCAATTTGATGAATTCAGTCTTTTCCGCTAGCACTTAGAAAACGTTTAATATTTATACAATATTCAGTTTTTATTTAGATTAAAATACAAAAACAAATATTTTACTTAAATTCACTTCACTTTGTAACTTTTTATTAGGAAATACACAGTAGCTACACAGGCAAATGTAGTCAACTCGTTATGTTAACAATGAAATACGAAAATAATTACGGACTCACATACAGTTATAACATTACATTAGGTGAGAATAGTTCAGAATGCTTTTGATAACTTAAATTATTTTAGTAACGGTCGAGAAGCTGAAGCAAACTATATTATAGAGTATTTTGTCTGGCTTGTCAAAAAGTTGATTCATTTTGAGCGTTTGGCTGAGAAAAATTAATTGAAAATTTTCTATTGACTATTATCTAGAAGTGGTTGCCGTAGCCAAGTTCATTAAACAGTGTATAGACCATTCGATGTCAATGCGAGCCCAGGTTCGAACCCCAGCTGAAACAACAGTACTTTTTTCAATTGAAATTAATTTTTCTGATCGGTCGCCACCTCTCTGCAGATAATGGCAAATATCAGAGAGTAAATAATGGCATGTAAAGCTTCTTGAGAATATGAAAATTAGCAGTTTGGAGTCGGCATAAAACTAATAGGTGTTCTCGATCATTTGTGTGTAAATATTTACTAATACGCACAACAAAATTCGATCTTAAGAACCTCGGTCAAAGTCCTGTCAAGAGCTTTCTTCAGAAAAAACAGTTTTTTTGTTTTTATATATTATATATTATCTAAAAGTACATATAATAATTTCAAGTGCTTGCTTAAAGAAATATTAATGTTACCAATGATCAATTCTATTTTGGATTCATAAAATAGTTCCTTGTAAACAGAAGATCTAGAAGATATGGAATATATGGAAATGCTTATTTCGAAATTGAAAGGTATTCTCCTATTTTGAAAAAAAATTTTATTAAAAAGTGTTAAATGTGGCTAAGTGTTTATAATTTGGATAGTTTATTTTTTTTTAATCCCTACGTAGACCATCACATGTATAGTTAAACCAATATGAAGTATAGAATAGGCCTATACACCAGGTATTTTCCAAAGATAGTAAAGTTTTATGATCGATAACTTTGGTATCCGACTTTTAGTTTTTTTTTAAAATTTTAGCACAAAATAGGGCAAGACTGTGCTTAAAGCACCCATGCAAATCTATATATAATTTTTGTAATTTTGGTTTTTTTTTAAACCCAAATTCTACCTGTTGGAAAAGTTACACGTTTAACAAAAAACGGCCAGGTTTTTCAAGGTATCACACCAATTTTGGTGTCAATAGTAGTCATAGTTTCAGTAAATATTTAGTAAGAAATTGTCTTCGACTGGGCCGAAGTTAAAATACCCCCACGGCCGAACCAAAGTATATTCAAAGCCTTAAGCAATCAATAAAATGTTTATTTGTACAAAAATGTTCGTTATAGTTTTAACAGAAAATATTCGCTTTTGTTTTTTGATAAAGTCACTTTGTATGGGAGGTAGGCATGGTTTTCATTTTATTTGGTTGAAGTTCATACTCAGAGTGTATATTTAATATCAAAACTCAAATTCAAAATTTCAAGTCCATACATTAATGTTTGTGGAATTCTAAGAGATTTTACCGTTTTGATAAAGTCACTTTGTATGGGAGGTAGGCGTGGCTTTCATCCGATTTGGCGCATTTTCGAACTTTATCTTAGTTTTTTAGATAAAAGCTTAAATATAGAATTTCGTGAAGATAGCTTGAACATTACGGGTGTAATCGTGATCACAGACAGAAGGACAGACGGACATGGTTAAATCGACTCGGGTGGTGATGCTGATCAAGAGTATATATATTTTTCCATACCTACCACGCCTCCTTATGGGCGTTACAAACGGAGTGACAAAATTAATATACCCCCATTTACGATTTTTAAACGTGGGGGTATAAAAATATATTTGCATTATTGCAATTTTTTTAAAGCAAGAGGAAACAAATGACTTTTCTTTTCCAAAAGTCAAAAACTTAAAACTCTGGTAGTTTTTGTCCAATTTTCATGTTTTCTAGGTAATATTAACGAAAAATTAATTGATTAGTGTCGCATATCATTTTTTTGCAACTGAACGCCGATTTATTTCATGATTTGAGCGATTTACTGAACGTGACTGAACGGCGATTTGCTTTCATGAGATGAGTTCCATCTATGCTTGCAAGACGATGATCCTTCAAGGTTCTTTTTATTTTTGGGAACATTCGACACAAAACATTCCAAAAGTAAATGGCATGAGTCCATTGATATGCCAACATCATCAGCAACTTCTCCAATTATGGTTCAATCATAACACAAGCCAACAAAATTTGACTGATTTTCGAAAGCAGAAATTCTAATACATTTTTCCGAAGGATTCAACGCACCGAAAACCTTTGGAAAAATGTTCTAGATTTTCTGCTTTCCGACCATTTTGTGCCTGTAAAATCAATTCAACCAGTGCGGTCGTCATCTACAACGTTTTCACTGCCATCTTGAAAACGCTTATACGTGTTATTCTTTCAATAGCTTACTAAAAAGTGAACAACCAATATGGCTGAAAATGTACTGGTGCTTTTTAGTCATGCTTGCACAACAAAAAATCGTATCAATCGGACCACAGAGCCCGCGAAATTTTCAAATTCCAGTTACTTTTTGAACACATCTCGTACATACACAATATATTAACCTACCCAAAAACGGGGTTTTGACCCCAAATCAATATCTTGGGAGTAAAATAAAAAATAGAAGTGAACAGTAGTAATATATTCTATCATATAGTATATACGACGCCTATGAGGTCTCATGACCAGTTATTTTATTTTTTCCCATTCTAAAAATTTTAAAACATAAAAAAATTCAATCCATATTTTTAAAAAATGATTGAAGGAAATTGTAATAATCAAATAATAGGGGTATTTTCTATGCCTAGCATATGTCGTTGCACTATGCAAAAATAGGAAATGTGCATTCCACCATTGTTGTTTCGCCATTGCACGGATTGAACATTGTTTATTCTTGCACCGTGCAACGGTATATACTAATCATAAAGAATACCTCTAATTTATTATTTTTTTTTTTTTTAATTTGCCAAAAAAACAAAAATTTAATTGATGGGCATGAGTGCCACTTAAAGGGTTGCCAGGCGATTAAAATACGATGCATTTGATACATTTTAAAACTTGTCTTGGCACTATAGACTGAAGCGATGTCTAGTGTCGCATAAACATAGAAACTGTACAACAACAAAACACCTATAAATTAGCGTTGTTTAAGCCAATTACAAGCCAATTCCTAGCTTGCTCATTGAAAAAATGCTCATTGAGCTCCACTCGAAATGTCAATAAAAAGCAATAAATTAATGATAACAGAGAAAAATGTACAGAAGCTGCGCAATTCTATTTCGACAATTCGAATTTATTTATGTGCACATTGTAAGTTTTTTATTTTTTGTTGTTAATATTCCAGATCTCCATGCTATGCAATAACGCCATCATGACCAAACGCGACGCCAACTAGACTGGCGTGTGTCGGTGAAATCGGTGCCGCTAAAAAACGCTTGCTGGCGCTTAAGTGGCTCTAACTGTTGTGGCAATGGTTGTTAGTGTTCATAATTGCTGTTTGTGTTGTTGTAATTGTCTCTTGTGTCACATTGACACTTACTACTTGCTTACAGCCAACAGGTCGCCTTGTTCGCTTAAATGTGCAACAAGTTGTTGCTATTTAATGTGGTTATGGCTCCAGCGAACAGTCTCTGTCTTACTTCACGCTTGTCTGTCGGACGCAACTCTTTGATATTGACTCTGTGAGAAAAGGGTGTTGAGTGAATCTAGAGCAATATGAAACATTTAGCACCCACAAACAAACTTCAAGTATCTTAGATTTCATTTCACTTGGTTTTAGGAAAAACACAATCTCTTGATGTAGATTGGGAAACTGCCTAATCGATATATTGTGTAATCGAAAGTAATTATACAGTGTTATTGATACAATAGGTGCGTTTTTTTTGGCATCGCTATATACGCTTAACAACATTTTTCATACAAAAAATTGCTTAGCTAAGACAGGATAATTATAGCCGCTTAGCTCATAGTCGCCGATAGAAAC
The DNA here is from genome assembly GCA_943735915.1 of Pherbina coryleti. Taxonomy (NCBI): domain Eukaryota; kingdom Metazoa; phylum Arthropoda; class Insecta; order Diptera; family Sciomyzidae; genus Pherbina; species Pherbina coryleti. The sequence goes on along the minus strand of OX030949.1, from coordinate 58,687,780 downwards.
ACTATTGCCAGATCAAGAAAGTGGTATTTTACATAATTTATTGGCAGCACTTTTTGGAAAACAACCATGTTTACGTCAGACCGGTGATAGAAAAAAAGTCTATCTAAAATCATAAAAACAAATAAAGCATCAAAAAATTAAGCATAAAAAATATGTTTAGCGCCAGCACCCGAAACCTTTTGCGCAGCAGTGTTTTGCATCGTTGCAAAAGCACCCTCGTCGTGGCTGAACACAACAATGAGGTTTTGAATCCTGTAACGCTGAATACAATCTCGGCAGCAAAGAAAATCCGAGGCGACGTAAATGCTGGTAGCAGGCACCATATGCGGACACGTTTCCGAAGCTGTTTCTAAGGTGTCTGGTGTTGCAAAAGTTCTCTTGGCACGAATTTTGAAGCTGTCTCTGCGGACGGCGGTAGCGGTGCCATCGAACAGGCGCCCACTGGTGATTTTAAGTCAAGTCTAAGCGAGTACGTTTCGTCCGAGCTCACAAAGTCTGATCGCCCTGAGCTAGCTAGTGCCAAGGTGATTATATCGGGTGGTCGTGGCCTCAAATCGGGCGACAACTTCAAAATGCTGTACGATTTGGCAGACAAGTTTTTTCGCTGCTGTCGGTGCTTCACGTGCTGCTGTCGATGCTGGTTTCGTGCCCAACGACATGCAAATCGGACAGACGGGCTAAATTGTAGCTTCGGACCTATACTTTTCTGTCGGAATCTCTGGCGCTATTCAACATCTGGCTGGTATGAAAGACTCTAAAACTATTGTGTGGAGCGACTAAAGGATGCCGAAGTGCCAATCTTCGCTGAAATTGGTCTGGTTGCTGACCTTTTTAATGCTGCTCCCGAGATTACAAAGAAACTGTAAATACGTTTGGTATCGAAAAGTATTAGAAATTTGTGCATTTATTTTTTTAAACAAAAAAAAAAAAAAAATAAAATAAAGGGTGATCCGTTTCGAAGCTCCCTACCTTTTTAAGAAAAAAACACGGAAAATTCAATTTTAATGAGGAATATGTATTATCATTTGAAAGAACATTTTTTGGCATTTATTTTTTCAAGACAATGTTTATCAAATGTTGGCCGCGGCTACGTCTCAGATGGAAGCGGGATTGTCCGCATAAAATTTAGACTATTGAAAAAAGTCTCTCTACTTGGATCACCCATTATTATATCACCCAATATTTGACAGTAACACGCAATGCTGCCAAGTTTTTAAGAAAAAAGTTAAGCGAAATATTAAGCGCCGATGAGCGTTTTTTTGGACAAGCGTATATAGCGTTGCCAAAAAAACACACCTAATATTTCATTTGAAATATTTCATTGAAATTTTGAAAATTGGATATTAACAAAAGGGAAAGAAAACTTGATATATTTGAAGTCAAATGCAATTAACATCCAGCCTTTACCCAATCAATGAACAATCAAAGCAAATAAACCAACCAAAGAGACATAGAATGGGTTGCTTCATCTTCGGTGAATGCGTGTGTGTAGATGTCTAAGGAAAATCCAGGAACGCTTTTCATTATTAACGTCAATTCAATGGAGCAAATTTATTTGCTGGTCTCCTAATTAATTTTTTAGGGCAATCAAAGCTCTTCTGGACTGAAGACAAGAATTGATTTCCGAAAGAAAGTGAAAGAAATGAGTGCGTTTGACATTTTGACATGTATTCAATTATTTCCTAAGAATGAATATATCTGTGGAAAACTGTTTATTCGAAATGATTGATGTAACCGATGTATCAAATAAATTAACACTTGATATATGTGAAGAAATTTAGTTCAGCACTGAAGCATTTGCAAAATACAAAGATAGTCCCAGAAGTACCCGATCTGAGGTTATGAGGCTATGATAGAAAGTCCCAACCTTATTAAGCTTTAGTTTGAAGTTTGATGACGCTACGTTGTTCAGTTTTTGTTTGGCAACCATCAAAATTGAACGCTCTCAGCGAATTTGTAAGCATGCAAAAAATAGGTCATCGTTATGTGATACAATATTTTCATTTCAAAGGCCTCAGTCCAACCATTATCAAAGTAGAACTAAATTCTACTCTGGGTGTTTTTTTGCCCGAGAAGTGCTGCCCAAAAGAAAAATAGAAGTATATAAGTACACCAGTGGCATCAACACTGGGAGTATCTGCTCCTTCCTTTACAAAAGTAGAATATTGGGCGACAGAGTTTAAACGAAGCCGTACGAGCTGTTAGGCTTGGGCATTTTAATTCACCACGAAGATCGCTCTTGTTCATTTAGTTCTTTTAGTTCGTTCGTTATTTTTATTCGTTGCATGTTTTACTTCGTTTGTTCCTTTAGTTCGTTACATGGCATGGTATAATAATACAAGGTAGCATTGACAGTTGCTTGGGAAACCATCTCCTGTCAAAAAATATACTCAAAAAGAGAGCGCACACAATCGGCCATTGAAAACACAAACAATGTTGAAAACGTAGAAGTGAAAAAACAACAACTTCAGCAGCTGCAGATGCATTTGCACAAACAGCTGTTTTTGACAGGAGATGTTTTCTTGTAGAAGAGAAAATAAGCAGTTGTCAATGCTTCCTTGTATTATTATACCATGGTTCGTTAGTTCTTTTAGTTCGTTAGGTCTTTTAGTTCGTTTGGACAAACAAAAGACTCAAACCATAGCTTGGTAAATTTAATTATTTTTTTCTCTCGTTCGTTTTGTTCCTACTCACTGCGAAATCCATTGAACTAAAAGAATGAGAAAAACTAAACTTGTTCACATAGTTCATGAGTGGGAATCGTTCAATTGAACTAGTTCGCTTATGAACTACCCAAGCCTGCCAAGACCAACATTAGAACGTTAAAAATGATAAAGAAAATCCACAAAATGGTATTGAATGATCATAGAATTAAAGTGCGCGAAATAGCAGACATGATAGACTTTCAAAAAGTCATATACCTACATTGGGGCGTATCACAAAATTAAGATCGTATTCTAGGAGGTTTCAAAAGTTGCAGGGTGTTGTTCAGGAATATGTAAAGAATCCAAATTGAGAAAATTATCTTCGGTACCATTTGTGAGGTATCGTTTTTTCAAAACTTAAAGCATTTTAAGATCGTTATTTTTTACTGGTTTTCTCAAAAAACAACTTTGTCCTTGCGGGGGAGGAAGACATCCTTTTTTTTCTTTAAAAATTTTTTTTAATGATCTTGACAATCACATGCAACTTTTGAGATCTCTTAAAATGTGAAATTAGAAAAAAGTTTTACCTGGAACTGAGATACCTCTACGCAAGATGAACAAAAAAAGCTTCGTGAGGATGTTTCCATATAGTGTTTGGCGAAGTTTCACAGAAATAAAGCATACACAGAAAATAAAAGAATTGATTTATTACCTAAACTAGTTTAGCTAATGTGAAAGTTTCTATTTCACCTAATCTTTTCAACAACTTTTCTACTTACACAGTTAATTTAACAATCATGCATTAGGTCATTCACCTAATTCAAATTAGTTAATTCAACTAAAATTTTGCAAAACGCAAAAGTAAAGAGCACAGCGCTCTCCTATAAAAAACATAAATAAAAACAAAGTGAGAAAATTTTACAAAAAGTAAAGCCTCATTGCGAGATTTGAACTCGGGCCGCTTGCGTTATAGTCAGACGCCTTAACGCTGTGCTGTTACGCCGTTTGATAGCTTGTGTACAAAATGTATATAAAAAGATGAGGTCCACAACTCTGAAATTATGGGCATCTACAGCAATTTGATTAATTGGTATGTAGCGTAAATTTCTCAATTGAATCTTTGGCTCAATAGATAAGGCGTTGGTTGTTGAAATCTTGAGATCACAGGTTCGAATCTCAGCGGTGGCAAAGAAATTTTTCAGTAATTTATATAATGAAATATATATCTCTCTCATTCTATCTACTATAAAACAAATCTTTCTTCTCTATGATGTGACGAAATGAAGTAAAGTCACCTAAGGAAAGTTTCACTTCAAAATAGAAATTGCAAAACAACAAAACATATTTTTTGCACTCTTAAGTGGGAATGCTATCTAAATAATTAGATGATTTTTCTACACTTAGTAGGTGGCTTGCCTAATCTGAAGTGGTCATAGTTTAAAAGAAATTAGCTTATTCTTCTAATAAATTATGTGTCTTATCTATTTTATGGTTGAAGGTACACCTAAATATTTAGGTTTTTTTAGCTACTCTCGCAGTTAAACTACCCAATATAATTGCATATAATTAACATTTAGAAATTGGTAGCGCACCTAATCAAATTCGTTGACTGAAAATCACCGGATTACTTTAGCTGAATTGACTACATTTTTAGGTAAAAGTTCTACTCTTTTTTTTCTGTGTAGTTTTTGCATCGTTTTCGGGATGGCCAAAATCATTGAGTTAAAGTTCGAATTGCTTCCTCACGCAACCAATTTATCAGATTAAGCTTCTCTTGGATAATTTTTTGTATTTTCAAATTTGGTGAGGTAAAGTCAGAGATTGATGACAATCTTGAGCAGCTCGACGGTTCTCATTATAAACAGGGTATGGAAGCTATTGAACATCGCTGGGAAAAGTGTATCGAGGTACCATTACCATTTTGATATAGTCACTTTGTATTGAAGGCAAGGGTGGTTTTTATCCGATTTTGACAAATTTTATACTAAGAGTGTATCATTGGATTCAATGCTTTTGTGTAAAATTCGAAGTGTTTAGAATAGTTTGTGAGGAATTTTAAGAGATTTTACAATTTGAATATAGTCACTTTGTATGGGAGGTAGGCGTAGTTCCAACCAATTTTGCTCATTTTCAAACTTTATCTTGATTTTTGCGAAAATATGCTAATATATTAAATTTATTAACAATACTTTACGCCTTCTGGTAATATATTTGGGGAGTGATAGAGGTAATGTACCTCTTTTTAAGAGAAACCTTCACAAATAAGTGCACTATTTCCTCACTTTTCATTTTATCGCTCAAAAACTATAGACTAAAGGATGGGCCATCTAGTGGTTTCTTTTTAAATCATAGGTTATTTTGACACTGACAGCTTTTTGACGCTCAAAATCTTGACATAAAGTCAGTATCATAGATATGCCTCAGTTGGAAAATATTAGAAACTTATTTCCAAAGTGAGTGCTGTGTAGCCCAAACGTTATTTTAAAAGAAGATTTGGCCGAAAAGAAGCACCTACCGCGCCTGCTATATGCAAGTGTGTGCAAAAAGTTCATGAAACTTGTATACTAGTGGACAACACCCATGGTACGTACAGGTACGTACAGACGAGAATGTGGGTACTGTAGCCGAGAGTGTGAGACTTAATTCACGAACATCAACCCGCCATCGATCGCAACAGCTGAACATTTCACGCCCAAGCCTGAGGAGAATTCTGCACAAAGATCTCGAATTATTCGCTTACAAGATCCAATTAACTCAACAATTGAAGGCACATGACATCCGCTTCATTATCGCTTCGCAGTTTGGGCCATAGATCAGCTTAAATTCCACAACGATTTGGGCGAAAAATTATCTTTTCTGACGAGGCGCATTTTCATCTCGGCGGCTACGTTATCAAACAAAATTGTCGGGCTCGGAAAATCCACACGTTATTGTCGATAAGCCCATGCATCCACAGAGAGCGACAAGTTGGTGCGAATTGTGAAGTGGTGGCATCATTGGACCTTTTTTTCGAAAATGAGGCTGGGAACAACATTTCGGTCAACTGTGGGCGTTACAGAGCCATGTTAACTGACTTTTTTTTACTGAAATTGGAAACATAAAATTAGACGCCCATGCCACAATCGATCTTTTGCGCACCAAATACCCAAATCGTGTTATCAGCCGTCTTGGCGATGTCAATTGACCGCCTCGGAGCTGCGATTTGACACCTTTGGATTTTTTTTTTTTGTGAGGAACCATGAAGGACCAATGTAACATAACGTCAACAATCCGCAAACGATTCAAGCCCTTATGGCCAATATCATCCAAGCACTTCGTGACCTACAGCCCGAGACCATCAACAAGGTTTTTGTTTTTTTAACATGAACCAAGGATTTCAGGTGGAATACCTATTAAGTCAAGTCTGCTTTGGTTCGAAATGGGGTGATAGATTAGTGGGAAGGAAAGGGCAATCATATGAAACATTTGTTGGATGTTCTAAGCGTAGTGGAAAGCCAAAGAAAGATGTGAATTTGAATCAGAGGCAAGTGTTATGCCTTTACCCCAGTCAATCCAAGTTATAAGGCAAACTTCTCTACCATCAACTACAACTTCAAGTCGTAAATATTGATGAATTTTCAGTTTCAGTTGATTAGAAATGAGGATAGAAAATTCAAAAAGGTTTAAAGCGTAAGACCATGGCCTGGCCGGGAATCGAACCCGGGACCTCTGGGGTAGCAGTCGAGCACGCTAGCAACTCTACTACCGAGGCCGCCATCAATGTTCCAGCATCAAAATAAATAGAAATACAGTCTTTTCTATACACAAAATGTTCCGAAATTTTCCACCTCTAAGAACAGTTAATTTCCATTAAGCCCTGAACTTTATTTGTTCCTTACATAATTGGGTTGATTTTAAGAACAAACCTTATTTTGTTTGAATTGAAAGATTACCTCAAATTTATCTTTGAAATCTTTAAATAAATTTTTATTAAAAATAAACAAAAAAATTAATTATTCTTTCTCTGGCAACTCTTTAATTTTAATAACATTGCACCCATAAATCCCTTTAATCGCTGATGTTAATTACTTGCTATCGCTGTTTGGTCTGCAACGTCTGCTTTTTTTGATGGCAATCGTTTTTTTTTTCGTTTTTCTTTTATATTTTTTACTAAAATTTGTAAAGCTATCTTAATATTTTCCATTTAAGATTTATTTGCTGTGATGTTTCATGCACTCGTCGTGTTGCGACCCAAAGCAACGTTGCCAAAAATGAAATTACTTTTTGGCCAGCACATTTCATTTTATTAATATTGTTATAACATTAAATACGAGCATTTCATTTTATCTTTTCGAAGAAATTTGTTAATTGTGTGGATGAGTAAATTTTTTTTTATTTTTAGCCCTATAGCTATTCGTAAATAATATAAGGCCGACAGAAAAGGTTAAAAAGTCTGCGCTCGGTTTTGTAAAGCTATCGAATAACCTTAAAAATTATATCGTTTACTCATGGGGATGGAATTACTAAAGCATTGTCCAAGAATATATTTTTTTTGTTTTTGTTGTTTTGCTTTGTTTTATTTTGTAAATTCTTAGAAGTGTTTATTAGCCTCGTTTAGAATTCCAGCAAAACCTTAATAATTTGCTTTATCAGTTGTTTTGATTTGATTGTTTTATGTTTACTTGTGGAACAGCAGTGGCGGTTTTGTTATTTTTCTAAGGGAAGACATAAAGTGCAAACATTTTTTGTAAGATTTCAACAACAATTAGCCTGTTAAAATGCACAACACCCGCTTTTTCAAACTTAAAATGATTGTACCTTTTGAAATCGGGCCACGTAAGTTAAATTTGTTTGTAACAGATTAAAAAGTCTCTTGTACGCAAAACTAAAGTACAATAAAACTCGACTTTTTTTCACCATACTACCAGATAAATTGAAAAAAGAACTTACATCTGAAAGAGATGTTCTCTTTCATTTGATATTACATTTCATATTATTTTTTCTTGTGTGTGAAAAATATATTTGAAAATTTTAAGGTCCTTTAAAAAACGCAAAATAAAAAACTGAGCATAACTGTACTTGAACTCTAGTTGATTTGCAAAAATATTATTTTATTTATATGAAAAAAGTGATCTAGGATACATCATTCCTTTATATTATAATTTGTTTTATGAATGATGTTATTTCGCTTCTGACTTAGATTCATTGCAGCCTAAAGTTCACTTCAAGATTATAGAAAAACTACACTTACACAGGGCAAGAGTTCAATTTTAGCAAGATTAGATGAAATGTTATTTACGAGAATTAACTCATCACTTTAAAGCTGATACTAATAATAGTACGACAGAAAAGTTTAAATCTTTGATCTTTAGCCATAACTATCTGAAACTATAAAAAAAACTAGTAAGAAATTATCTTCGATTGGGCCGAAGTTAAAATACCCCCACGGCCGAACCAAAGTGTATTCAAAGTCTTAAGCAGTCAATAAAATGTTTATTTATAAAAACATTTTCGTCATAGTTTTAACAGAAAATATTCTATTTTGTTTTTTTTTTTTATAAAGTAATTTTGCATGGAAGGTGGGCGTGGTTTTCACTCGATTTGGTCGAATTTCATACACACAGTGCATGTTATATATTATATAAGTTCATATGCAAAATTGCAAGTCCATATATTAATTTTTGTGGAATTTAAGGGGGACTATATACCCAGAGGCCGAAAAAAAGGTCATGTTTGTGAATTTTAACAAGGAAACCTAAGGGATATTTTTAAATGAGGTTTCTTATACCTTAAAATATACACATTAAAGAGTATGTTTAGTTGTTTTTTAATAAAAAATATTTAAAATTAAGGTGGATCTAGCATTTTTTATAGAGCGCTGTGAAAAAAGGTGAAATGCTTTGACCAAGATTACTCCTCCTAAATTCATCTGAAATAAATAAATTAAAAATATTTTTAAACTAGATACTCCTTAAAACTCTTACTTGTCACAGCTGATTTTGGAAATATTGTTTTTTCACAAAATGGTGGACTTCCGCACGTAATGTAACGATTTTTGACCAAAAATTCGTCATTATTTTGCCTAAAACTAATGAACGAAGCTACGAAAAAAAATCTTATGACAAGTACGAGATTATTATGAATAAAAAAGCCTGCAAAAAAATCAAAACATTCGGCTCACTGAGTTTTGCGAAATCTTGGTCTTCGACTTTGAAAAAATGGGTTCGAGAAAAACGCGTTTGAAAATAAGGGCCAGCACTGCGCGCTCTAGAAAGCGGTTAACTCACTAGGCTATAACTTAATTATTTTTTGAGATATCGACTTGAAATTTTAACCGCATATTCTTGAGACTGCAAAATTTTTTTTGAAAAAAGTTCTGGGTATATAACTCCCTTAAAGAGATTTTACCTTTTTGATAAAGTCACTTTGTATGGGAGGTAGACGTGGTTTTCATCCGATCCGTCATTTTCGAACTTGACCTTTATTTTTTAGTTAAAAGCTTAAATATTTAATTTCGTGATGATAGCTTGAAAATTACGGCTGTAAACGGACAGACCGACGGACATGGCTAAATCGACTCGGGTGAACTGATCAAGAATATATATACTTTTATATATCTGACACGCCTCCTTATGGGCGTTACAAACGGAGTGAAAAAATTACTATACCCCTTTTTTACGTTATACCACGTTTGTAAACGTGGGGGTATAAAAATATTAACATCATCGGGACAAGGCGAGAGTTGCTGAAGCAACGAAACTGAGAATTTGTTACATGGTGTTATAACTCACTGCTTATGGGAGCTATGGTAAAAATATTATACGGCAGTCAAATCTGAGTCTTAGCCCTTATGTCCACAATAGACAAAAAGCTTATGACGTTATGAGACGGTGGAGAGAGACACTCATAGATCAGAACATGCAATAAACATGCAACGGCATTGCATGGAATTATTTCTCCGTGCTTACTGGCGCTACTGTTAATTTTTTGAATCGACAATGAAGATGGAATTTTCGGCCAAGGAAAAGCAAGAGTAAAAGTAAAAGCAAAAACGGAAAGAAAAGGAAAAGAAAAAGGAAAAGAAAAAGCAAAATCAAAATTAGAAATAGGATCCAAATCCAAACAAGGATTAGAACAAGACTAAGAAAAAGGACTTAAGCCTAGAAAAGCAGAAGCAAAAGCAAAAGCAAAAGTTAAAGTAAGAGAATATGCACAAGCAAAAGTAAAAGCAAATCAAAAGCAAAAGCAAAACTAAAAGGAAAAGCAAAAGCAGAAGCCAAAATAAAAAAAAAATAAGAACATACATATTAAAAAAATCCAAACAAGGATTAGAACAAGATTTAAAAAAAGGACTAAATCTTAGAAAGCAAAAGTAAAAGCAAAGCAAAAGTAAAACTAAAAGGAAAAGTAAAAGTAAAAGTAAAAGCAAAAGCAAAAGCAAAAGCAAAAGCAAAAGCATAAGCAAATGCAAAGGCAAAAGCAAAAAAAAAAATAAAAGCAAAAGTAGAAGAAAAACAAAAAAAACATTAAGAAAATATTGTACAAGAGGATCCAAGTCCAAACAAGAATTAGAACAAGAATTCGAAAAAGTACTGAATCCTAGAAAAGCAAAAATGTATAGTAGGCACATCCGTAGATTCTAATGTGACATCTTAATACATGTCCTTATTCTTGTCGCCACCCTTTCCTTTATTCCCAAAATTATCCTCATCCTTCTTAATACTCTTATATTTATCTTAATGGTTGTCTTACTTCTTTTCCAAACTCTTGTTTTAATCCATGTTCATATTCCTTGTTCGAGCCCTACCCTTATCCTTATCCCACTTATTTACCAGTATTTGTCCTAAACCTTGTGCTGTATGTGTTGAAATTCTTGTTTTAATACTTGTCCAATTTCTCCTCCTTATCTTTCTCCAAAGCTTTTCCTTAATACATATTGTTGAAGGTGTGCCTAAATATTTGTTCTTGCCCTTGTCTCAATCCTTGTATCTTACTTTTTCCAATCCGTATCTGAATTCTTGTCCTGATCCAATTTCATGATCTAATCTTTGTTCAAATATTTGTACTACTCATTTTTTTAATCCTGGCCTTAAACTTTGTCCACTGCCTTGATCTTATCCTTTTTTTTAATATTTGCCCTTATTCTTATCCAAATCCTTGTCCTAGTTCTTGTCTTTTCCATTTTTTATTTTTTTTAATATATTTAATTTAAAAAAAAATCCGTTTTTTTATTTTTATATTATTTTTGCACGGTGCGCATTGGCACGGAGTTCTAATTCCATGCAACGTTTTTTCATTGTTGTTACATTTTTACTGCATTAACCGGTTGCCTCCGTGATGTTGTGAAGCCAAAATTTTATTTTTCGTTATGAAGTCAAAAAAACTTTCTTTGCTGTCGTAAAATTAAATTTTTCGTAGCACTTCTACTCAGCGTTACATTTCATTTTTGTTAATGTCCATACGATCTTATAAGGTCAAATTTATTTTTTTTATTTTTTTCCTAAGATCAAATATAAATCCTTCATATCTGTTGTTTTTATATAAACCGTTATTCATATACTCACCGAGTAATAATTTCAAGCAACGCTGTTGCATGACTTTTGCGTATTGCAGCGGCTCTCTCCGCGGCATCATGACGTCATGAATATTTTGTCTATTTTTGTCAAGAGGGCTAAGAACCAGACTGGCATATAATATTTTTCACCGTAGTACCGTTATATAGTTTTTGGATCCCGGATAATATAACTTTTTTTTTATTCGTTTCAAACGAAATTCGAATTTCATAAATAGTCGTGTTTATAGTCGTTACTCATAGTTTGAAAAAAAATGTTAAAATGTTTTTTAACTTGAACTTTTTTCTTCATTGAAAATATGCCACTTTAACCCCAAGAAGAAAGATAAAAAAACTAGCAATCAAGATATTGCAACATCTTCACTACATCAATAATAATAACAACAACAACAAAACAACAAAAACAACAACAACAACAACAACAACAACAACAACAACAACAACAACAACTTGCACTATGAGTTATCGTCAACATTGAGGTGTTCGAGCTGCTGGTGTTCAACGTTTAACGTCTTGAAACCGCCCCAAGATGCGTCACTTATCAGTTGCCTAGAGATACATTAACGTATCTTTGTATCTTTAAGAGTGTATTTTTTCGTTATTATTGTTGCTTTGCTGTATCTGAAACTTGCAGCATGGCATGTTGAGAAGAATGCTTTTAATTTAATTGCCACATTGGCTGCCCGCCTATCTGTCTGCGAGTCGTTGTTGCATCCATCAGTTTTCAATTTAATCAATAAAAATTTATTGAATTCCTTATGTTTTTCATTTATTTTTTTATCTGTTTTTTTTTTGTTTTTTTTTTTTTTGGAAAATAGAAGAATGACGTTTGGAAAATATTCTTGCTTTGCTGTGTGCTATGAATGGACTAGTTTGGTTTTCCTGCTTACCCAGTGGAATATATCAATTTATGTTGGTGTTGTTGTTGTTTGCGTTTTGGTATTGCATGTGTACGTTCTGCCATTAGATGGCGTTGTTTGTTTACCCACTTTAATTGACTTTTACTGTTGAACAAATGCTCCGAAATTTGGTATGAGTTGTTTTAATTAATTTTTTTGACGCAATCATAAAAGCTAAAGTAGCTTTAAATAGCGTTGCCACACTTATGTGTTTATGGCTTTTTGAGGTTGCCTTTATGAGGCTGCATTCACAGCTAGATGCAATCTGTTGAATTTAACATTGCATTAAAAATAAAATAAAGCTCATTTAAAGCTTATGTTGCAAATTTGAATGAATACATTTCAAAAGCTTTAAGCCTGCAAAAGATACAGTAAAAAATAGAAAAAAACTACTCTCAACACTTAATGCGAAATGAGAAAAAAAAAGTTGAAATTAAAAATTCTACCGCAGCCGGACACCTGCGCTTGAATGAATGAAAGACGAATTCAACGAAATCATGTCGGAAACGCAGAAAGTGGAAATCCGCAAACTCAACACTGCCACTTGCTTAAAAAACAACATGAAAATAAAACCGCATTCAGCTGCGAGCGCCATAAAAAAAGGACTATGCAAAGGATGCTGCTCGTTGACGCTGGTTGATGGGGGTTGGTTATGGTGGAACTTCAGCTATGTAGTTGTTGCTTTTAATTTAAGTCTTGGCTTTAAGTGAAAACCTGCTGAAATGATGAGGCTTTGGTTAAATGAAGAACTTACTTTAAAATAATTTTGTATTCGCATGTTTTTTTCCCTTGAATTAAACAGGTAGTTAAGATTTATACAAAAAAAAAACATACTGTTCTGCTGTTTATCAAGATTCTTAAGAACATTGTTTTTTTGTTTTTCCTTTTTTTGTTTTTTGTTCTACGGAAGCAGAGTAATTTCGGAGAATGTGTAAATGTGGAAATGCCTTCAAGGAATTGCGCAAAAATCTTGCACGATTTCACAAAATTTTGCGTCTCAAAGAAACATCCTACACAATAATCATCCCTCTATTCCCAATGCTACCCAACTGTGCCCTAATTTATCATTCCATTGTCAAAGCAACACGAAGTAGCTGACAACGTAAGTGTAACAGCTGTAAGATTTGCAAATAAAATGAATTGCCGCCTCCTTTTGATTGTTCAATTCTGCTAAAAATTAAAAAATTTTTGCTACCACTCACAGTCATCAAGTTTCCGGCTTAAAGAACAAACCAAAAGAGATTCGAATAAAGTTGTTTGCAGACAAGAGCTTCCGTTTAAATCTCATTGAAACGGAAATAAAAAAATCACGTCAGAGCAAAGAGGTTTATTTCTTTTTTCTTTTAAGTCTTCAATTGTTATCATCTTAGGTTATCTAGAGATATATATAATTTTTTTTTTAATTTTATCTCTTGTGTCGATATTTTGCAAATATTTCAGTCTAAAATTTTTCAGTCTATGTGACCAGAATATATAAAGTTTTCACAATAGACAGCAAGGTAGGCATCACGGTTAATTGAAAACAAAAAGTAGGTACTCAGAACTGTTATTTATTGCTCTATCACAAAGAACATCTCTGCTTATGTCGAAATCAATGTGAAGTGAAGTTGCTTAGCAAATTCTGTTCTATGAAATTTCTTATTATCCTTTACAATTTCAAACAGAGTTGTGCTATCGTTATGGAAATGTATTCATTGCAATATACAACAGAACACTAATGATGGCTTCTGGCTGTGTATATTCCATTCCAAATTGAATCTAAGCCCTTTACAGTTGCTTTAATTAAGAATGTATTGAGAAGGATGTAGTGAAGAGCAACGCACTTTGACGGGTTAAGAGGCTCATTAGTTTTTATATTCTCTGAATAAAAATATATTTTGGATCAATATATCAATTTCAGGGACCCGAAATGAGAATTATTGATATCAACGAATCATTTTATACCCATTATTTTTTTATCGATATATTTTCGGTCAAATCAGTTAACGAAACATGTTTTAACGATCAAAAGCAGGAATCAATCAATGTTCGATGTGATTTTAATCGAAATAAAAGTCAATCATTGATCAATATTTTTGCAATAAAATTAAAAATCGATGATTGGTCGTCATTGTGGCTGCTGTGACTGAACGCGGTCAGATGCGTACACTGTAATACTCATTTACAGATCGATTATGTGCGTTACCGGTAACAGCAATATTATTACCTAAACTTGTTACAGGTCTTAGAAATCGGTATTCTGTGCACTCGGTAACGCTTTTAATAGTCGTAAACTCACCTTATTGAAGTGAAGCTCTCTCTTTCGTATGGTGAACTATGAACAATGGAAAATTAATTGCATTTTGTTAGCTTTTAATATAATACTAGTGTCGCCTGTGGTCGAAATTCGACCATACCAATATCGATTTTTCCGTTTTTTTTTTTAATGGAAAAACACTTGGCAAAGTTAAAAAGAAGTTGGCTTTATCGTGGACGCTTCGGTTTTGACGTGACAGTGTATCTTATTCTTGTCCCTATTGCATATAAACAAATGCAATTGTTTCCAAACTTGTCTTCACTCTTATTCTTATTCTTATAAAAAAAAAATAAAATAAATAAATAACTGGCCATTTCAGCCCTTGAAAGGACTTTGACCTAGCTTCTTATGATCAATTGTGTTGTGCGTGTTATTAAGTTTGTACACAAATTGACCCAGAACCGGACCTACATGTTTAACGCCGACTCCGAACGGCGATGAACTGAATGTTCTCGTTCTCAAGAAGCTTTACATGGCATTTTGATTACTCTCTGAGGTTTGCCATTGTCTGCAGAGAGGTGGCGGCCGTACAGAAAAATTATTTTAATTCAAATAATTTTCTGTCGCTGCTGGGGTTCGAACCTGGGTCTCCAGGTTCGTTGACATAGCGGCCACGAACTTTAACCAACTACGCCACGGACGCCACAATTTATAGCATTTTCAAAAAAAAAAAAAAGTTATTTGGCGGACCCTTTACATACATAGGTCCTACTTATACTTATAATTATGTCGAGAAAGTTACCCGGAAGTTTATTTTAGCAGAGATAACGCTTTTACATTAGTAACTGAGTTGTTATATACTTATGATGCACCCTGTGTCAAGGTTAACCTTGATCGTGTCATACTTTTAGGCAAAGCCTTAACTCATCTTCGAAATTCGATCACAGTATTTTACTGCTATCAGAGCATGTTGAGGTTGTTATTCTTCTTTTTTTCCACACTTCCGTTTTTAGGTGTTTAGCTGGTGTAGCGGCCAACGAAACAGTTTGTCTAGTCTCTGTTGTATGATTTGTTCTATACAGGGCCGTTTTTGTTGTTGTTGGTAGTTGACTTCATTGTATTCATGTTGTCAACATACGTGGCCTAAAGCTCAAATTTGTTTTAATATAATTAATGAAAGGTCACATCAAAAATTTAATTCAAGATTATATTGTTTGTTTTCTTTTTTATAAGTTCCTGCAACATTTTCAGATTCTCTGTAAATTTAAATTTCCTGTTAAGATTTGTTTTCCAAGTTCATGACATTTTTATCTCCATGTTGCTATTTCTCTTTTATGTCTGAATTTTATGATTCTCCTGGAGTTTGTCATTGCATTTTGTGCTTCCGAAAAACTTCACATATAGTTCACTGTTCAAAACCGTGTTAAAGATCCATCTACATACGTGTACATATATGACCGAAAATAAGCATTTATACATATATGTATAGTGTTCTAAATAATAAAGATGTAATGACAAATTTCTTTTTATGAGTGTCATAAAATATCATCCCAGCAACTTGCATGCCATTCATGGACGACAACTCCCTTACCGACGAATCTCAGTCCACAACGAATACTACTCAGTGCGCAATAATTGCTTCCGTTAAGATTTGTATGTGTTAAACGCCATTCGGCATTCCATCAAGTGTTGGTAATAAAAACATATAACCAAAAAAAAAATCCATTTTTTTTTTATTTTTCTTTTAGTTTCTAGAAAATTCATCAAGTCTAGCAAACAATATTTTGTGTGTGAGAGCGCCCCACGCTCAATTTTATCTAGCATCACTGTTGAGTGAAAAATGAACACCTAATGAGTCCTAATTAAGAGAAAGCTACTCGAGGGAGTTTGTTGTCTTAATTTATGGGTAATAAGAGTTTAGCTGTTTGTTTTTCTTTTTGGCTTTGTTTTTTATTTGGTTTTGTGTTTATTTGCTCTGAACACATATTATATGGTTGTTTGCTTTTCATAAACTCAACTTTGTTTATTTTTATTAGCCGCAGTGTGTGTTATTTGGTGGCATGAATTATGACAACACTTGAGGATATAAAATCAACTCTTGCCGATTTTCAATACCATTTATATTGGGTTTTTTTTTTATTCTTTTCATGGTGACTAGCTATAAAGTCGTGTCATTTTTCATATAATCGCTTGCAGTGGTTGTAAAATGAACCCATAAAATTGCATTTATTTTTTACGCTGTAGTAAAATAGCTAATCAATTGGAGAAGTTTTTTGTGGCAAGCGAACAGAAGTACTGCTTTGTAATTTGTCACAGGGTCTTAGCTTGAACTAATCAAATTTCTGAAATAATTTAACTGGAAACTACTTTCATACTAACGTTGAGTCGAATTGATTTCATTTATTATGTTACTTGCTCCTATCATTCTTTTTTCATAAGAACGATAGTTTTTTTTTTTTTTTTTTGTTTAATAATATTAAAGTTTCATGTCAAATTCTTGTTTTCAAAATTGGATAGTATCTAGAAAAGTATTTGGGACACATTATTTGAAAAAAAAATCCCAAATCAATCAATTCATTTGTTTATAAATGACTAGCACTGGAGAAATTTGTTCTTGGAAACACTGTTCGATTTGCATTCTGAAAAATATTCTCAATGTTTTATTAGAAAATAACATTAGAGAATACAAAAGAAGTATGATAGAAGAAGAGACGATTGAATTTTGTCAAGGTTTTTGTTAACATTTGCTTATGAATTACATGTCAATTCGGACTTACGAATTAACCCTTCAATGCATGATTAGTGAGTATGTTTACGTGGCCACGTAACCCTGTGGTCACTGAACACTCCCTCACGACTACTCGCCGTTGTGGCAAGAAGGGCGCTGCAGTCGACAAGGTGGTCGGCGCGCCGCTGCACGATTCACGCTCGGCAAGATGAAGGGAGCCGAATCGATCTTGCACCAAGACGGACATCTTTGATCTAGCACCCACCCAAGCAAGAAGGAAGAATTTTAAACAACAAGGAAAACCCAACAAACAATCAACAATACAACATTATATAAAATATACATTAACTAAACAAATCACCAGAAACACTGTTAAACAAAATAACACAGAAAAAAGGTAAAAAATAAACACACTCACCCACCCAATTTAAACCAACTAATTTGTGTTATTTCTTCATTTTTCCAACCCCACGTTCACCACCCGAACAGAGTACGAAAAGCTCACTTTTACAAATTCAATTGACAATAATAAGAAGAAGCGAATAAGAGAGTACCACTGAGCGCATTATGATTTTCGCAAATCAGACTCTTATACAAGCCCATGGTGTAATAATAATAAGGTGTAAGTGAATTTTTGACAACACCAAGAATAGCTTTCTTTCTGTCAAAAAATTAGCTCGAAAGAGAGGAGCCGTTGATAGTTGTCAAATTGTGTTATTTGTTTGAGTTGCTAGCTGATGATGTGTTTTAGTTTTTATAGGTTATTGTGCAAATAAAGTTTAAATAAATATTGAATTCAATTAATTGTGCCGTGTTGTGTTGACAAAAAGTTATTGCAGTTGTCTTCGCCCATGTGCCAAGTTCGCCATTGAATGGTTTTATCATTTTATCAAAAACGTGCACTCTGCAAGGTGCCACCGACATTAAGCTTTGGCCAGCATGCAAATTTTCTTGCACCTTCATCGACTGCTTCAATAAAATATCGAATGAAAGAATGTTCAATACATCAACTGATAATAGTCATCAAAAGAAGTGTTCATGGCATTGAGCTTCGACCAACTGCACGTTAGCTGATTTATTTTCATTTCAATTCACCATCAGCTGTTTTTGACAGGAGCGGGGCGAAAAAATTTATCATTTTGAGAGAGAAGTGTCAAATAAACTAACACCTTATTATTATTACACCATGTACAAGCCTTGCCACTATTTTTTTCAGAATACAAACTTGATATATTTTGAATTCAATTAGTTGAGGTAGGATTGAAAAATTTCAGAATTCCAAACAATTAAGAATTAACTTAAACAAAAATTATTGTACGCAACATATTATTTGCTCACTTGCTACAATTTTAGCAACTCTGAGATAAAATTAATTCACTTCAAAACAACCCTAAAAAACAAATTCTTGGATTTTACATTTTGTAAACAAACTTGTATAATTTTTTTTTTTTTTTGTAAATTCATAAAGTGGCAACTGAAGGTAACAATGCATGTATTGTTTGTTTTTGTAAACTTTGTTGGTACATGGGTTGCAAACAAATTTGGGGCAGTAACAATTTCAGTAAAAATTTGGTAAAATAAAATTTCTTAAGTGGCAACGCTGGTCTGCATTGCAAAAATCTGAATTGCTCTCAGTGCCGACCAAAACCAATGTTGCTTGCTCCAATGTTGATTTCAAATAAAGGGCATTTTATAACTACTAGTAAATATTCGGCACATAATGCAGAGACCGGTTTTGAGTGTGCATTTTTTACTTAAAGCCAGAAAGTTTTAGTTATCTTTTCACTTTTAAAATTTTTAACAAAAAAGTGTTTTTTAGGCTTTTATTTTTTTTAAGGCAAAAATAAAAATAAAAATTCGTTTGGAAAACAATTTAATAAATGCACCTGAAGACCATGACCTGATTGGTAAACAAATAACATGTATTTTTGTAGCTACGTCAAATAAAAATAATCCCTTTTTAAGAAATCATCATCTTAATATGTACAATATGCAACACTTGCTTTTCTTAAGACTATTCTCTCGCTATCACACTTTCTATAAATCTACGCTATTAGTTCTCTCACAGCTTTCCGTTCCCCTTTCCAATTCACACCCGAATTCATCCAGTAGCCGAGTTGGCGCACACTGGCGCCCACTGCCGCCGAATGTGCGTCAGATATGCCCGTCTCTACAGTAGAGGGTTAAAAGAAAGTTCATGATGGGGCTATTTTTCAAATTCGTACTTGAAATATCCGCAAATTGCTGATGTAAGCAGCATCAAAAAGTTTTCCCTTATTTTATACGAGGGCTGCCTTTTAAGTCTTGCGCTTCGGCAACACTAAGCATTGCCAGATAAATTTTTACTTTTACATTCGAAAATTTTAGATTTTCTAGCAAAAATGTGCTCACAACATTTTGGTGTATGTATGTATGTGCGCTTATTGTGTTGTTTACAGTGGTTTGAAAACTGCATTTCAGCAAAAAAAAAAAAAGGAATTAACTCGTGAACATTTTCGGGTGATGATATTTTACGATATTGGAAGAAGATTGACAACATTATATCAGCATATTTCGCCTTTGGTTCAACAATCGCTCAACTTAGTTCTACTTTTGGTGATGAAGCACTACACCCGACTATTTTAAAACGCTAGTGATTGAGTTCTCTCCAAGGCGAATTTCGTGTAGGTTGTCCATGAATGGCAGTTATGTAAGAAAACATCGATGCTGTGCGTGAACTATTGAAATGTGACCGGAATGTGACATCCTTGAGATAGAGTCATCCTTGAGCATTAGTGAGACTCGCCAGTGTTGCCAGATTGAGGTAAATTTCCCTAATTGACGTAATTTTTATACCCCCACGTTTAAAAAACGTAAATGGGGGTATATTAATTTTGTCACTCCGTTTGTAACGCCCATAAGGAGGCGTGGTAGGTATAGACAAATGTATATATTCTTGATCAGCATCACCACCCGAGTCGACTTATCCATGTCCGTCTGTCCGTCTGTCTGTCTGTGATCACGATTACAGCCGTAATGTTCAAGCTATATTCACGAAATTGTATATTTAAGCTTTTCTCTAAAAAATAAAGGTCAAATTCGAAAATGAGCCAAATCGGATAAAAATCACGCCTACCTCCCATACAAATTGACTTTATCAAAAAGCTAAAATCTCTTAGAATTCCACAAAAATTAATATATGGAAGTGAAATTTTGCATGTGGGCTTTGATATTTAATATACACTTTGAGTATGAAATTCAACCAATTCAAATGAAAACCACGCCTACCTCTCATACAAAGTGACTTTATCAAAAAGCTAAAATCTCTATAAATTCCACAAAAATTAATATATGGACTTGAAATATTGCTTATGAACTTTGATATATAACATGTTCTCTGTGTATGAAATTTAACGATATCGAGTGAAAACCACGCCTACCTCCCATACAAAGTGACTTTATCAAAAAACAATAGCGAATATTCTGTTAAAACTATAACGAAATTTTTTTACAAATAAACATTTTATTGATTGCTTAAGGCTTTGAATCTACTTTGGTTCGGCCGTTGGGGCATTTTAACTTCGGCGCAGTCGAAGATCATTTCTTACTAGTTTTTTACTCATTTCTTGGGCAGAGGTAAAAGAGGTAATTTTTGAACAAAAGTGGTAAATTTTACAAAAATAATAATTTTTTAGATTTGTTGATTTTTTGAGTTATTGGCAGCACTGTTACCTCTCTGATCATATTCACAAGCAGTTTAATATTTTTGTGAAGCATCTTGTGTAACAAAAAATATAAATTTTATTATGTCTACATTAAGAGAAAAAATATTAAATTTATGCAAAACCTTTTTTAATTTATCCAAAAAGCAAGACAATTTTGCACAAATCGACTATGTTAATATATAAAATTTATTTAAATACTTTTTAATCAAATAAAAGAAAATTTAAATAAAAATATTGAATTTAAAAAACAACATATTTCAATTAAATACACTCAGGGAAAAAAAATCGTAAAACCAAAGAAAATACACTTTGCCACAAAGACTTTTATTGGTTAGATTGTGCCCAAAGATAAAACATCCTTACGGCAAAGGCACAAAGATTGTTAAATTCCCATGAAAAATATACTTTATATCAAAGACTAAAATTCTTGTGACAAAGATGTACGCCTTTAAAAAAGTCGATTTCTTTAATACTATCTTTGTATGTCCGCCTTTTTTTTCTATTACTCACCCCTTCTCCACTCTCCTTCCCACCCCATCCCCCTTCCCCTTGACCCTTAACCTATATGATTTAATCTAGTGCTAATTACAACTTATACATATTAATACATCAATTGCCTTATATACTACATATTGCCCACAAAGTAACTGCGAACTATAAGAGTGTGTATTTTTAAGAAAAATATGATTTTGTAGAAAAAATTCTTTCAAGTTATAGACTTTGTCTTTAAAACAACGATGCTTAGCTTCAAGAAATCAAATTCTTGTTAACAAAGAATAAAATCGTTATAGTAAATAATTTATCTTTGCGGCAAATATTTTTTGATTGATTTAGCTTTAAAGAACTTCAGTCTTTTGTTTCAAAGATGCAGCAGTTGCTTAGTTAAAGAATAAGTTATAAGTGCAACGATATTTTCTTTGTAGCAAAGATATTTTGGTTACAGTCTTTTAACAACTTTTTTTCTTTGATTATTTGATAATTTGACGCTTAAGGCGTTCAATTTTCTCAGTGTATTTTATTAATGGTTTTATAGTATTATTTTCTTCATATTGAACCAATCATGAAACAAGGTAGCCTTGACAATTGGCTATTTTCTCAATAGCTGCCGCCATCAAATGCCATTTGCCTGTATTATTTATTATCTATTTTACTTCTTTCGTTCTCTAATTTATACTATTTTTGACAGTTGGTGCAATATTATGACATGAAATGTCAAAATAGTATAAACTAGAGAAAGAAAAAGTAAGATAGTAAATAAGAAGTAAAATATGCAGGTAAATGACAACCGGTTCAAAACATTCGTGAGAAAATGTCGAGTTGTCACTCCACCCTACATAACTTCAACACGCGATCACCCATCGCACTCACAAATTGTCTTGGGCAAACATCCCGGCTATATTACCCTTGCAACAAAAACTAAACGAGAACTATATGAAACCTGCAACTGCAAGAAATAAACTGCAGGAACAGAGTGCGATACTGTTGCTGCTTGTCGGCTATTTCAGCTGTATGGAATATGTGTGTAGGTGTGTGGTATAAATGAAATTTAAATACGGGAAAAAAACGAGTTGTAAGAAAATTTTTGGTGT
The DNA here is from genome assembly GCA_943735915.1 of Pherbina coryleti. Classification (NCBI taxonomy): domain Eukaryota; kingdom Metazoa; phylum Arthropoda; class Insecta; order Diptera; family Sciomyzidae; genus Pherbina; species Pherbina coryleti. The sequence goes on along the minus strand of OX030949.1, from coordinate 58,665,428 downwards.
ATCCACATAAATATTTAAATAAAATTTATACTCAGGCGTGGATAATGTTAATATACGTTATTTCCCTTAGTGTAGTTGTCAAAAATTGAATTAAATTCAAAAATAGCAAAACAAAATAGTTGGTAAACCCCGGTTTAAACACGTCAAGAGTTGACGGTCAAATCTTGCATTTGTTAATGAGAGATAAATATATGTACACTAACAAAAAAATTATGACGATTGTAAATCATTTAAAAATTTTTTATTTTCTTTATTTTGGGAAAAGGTAAATGTTTTCCGAAAGTGGTACATTTTCTCCGAAAGTGGTAAATTTTTTCACAAATAGTGATAAATTTTAATTCGTCTCTCTGGCAACACTGGGTCTAGCATACATTCGATCTTGCATGAGCATTTAAGCGTCAGGACGATTTGTTCCAATTGGATACCCTATAATTTAACGGTTGCTCAAAAAAAGCGATTGGTGCAAGGAAATACTAAAAAAATACAGCTGTGGTGCTTTGAAATACGTCTCTGAGATCACCACAGATGACTGATTAAAAATCTGTACTTATAAGTACGAAACAAAGCAGGAATCTACTGTTTGGTTCTTTAAAAGAGAGAGCACATCCAAGCAAATTTTTGCTAATTTTTTCAGAAGAACCAGTCATTTTGTGACTCTACCACTTGAGGAGAATTGTAAATGCTAATGGTACGCAATCATTTGCTTGCGGGAAGTCTTCGGAGAATTGGGATAAGCCAACCTTCGAGGAAGATCATCCTCCATCACGACAATGCGAGTTCCCATACATCAGTTAAAAACAAAAAGTTTAAGAGCATTCAAAACGTAGAAGTGATGGGTCAGCCGCCTTATGCCATGTCTACACATAGAGTTTAGTTTCAGTTTCCAGTATAAAGTTGAGTTTTGCCATTGAAGGCAAAATGAACTCTTGAGTTCTCCAGTACAATTCTGCAGGAAATGTCATGGTTTCGGTGGATGTGCCGAAAAAATATGAGAAAATAAAAGTAAACAAAGAATTGTTACACTAAAGACAATTCTGTCGACCTATCACTGTGTGAACAACTATGGTTAACTCAAAACTAAACTCTCTGTGTAGACAGGGCGTTACAGTCCCGATGTATCTTCTTCTTGTTACCTCACAATAAGAAAAAATGTGTGGCCAACGTTTTTCTACGCCCGAAAAGGCCGTTGAGGCCTTAAAAAACCTGGTTTAGGAGGACCAATTTCAGCTCAGTGGTGAAACTGTTTCAAAAATTAGTTCAAAGAATGCAAACTGTATTTATTCATCACCTTGGAGTAATACTTAGAATTCCATACAATACTTTGAAGAACAATAAAAGCTGATTAACCATTGCTTTTCCATTGTTAGGTTAAGACTGAAAAGGCAAACCTCGTAGATACTTTCTTGGATCTAGAGATACTTACCAACACAACAATAACGAAAAAACAATCTTGCCAATCGGACCGAAAAATAATTCAATTTTTATAAATCCCGTTACTTTTTGAACACACCTTATAATTTCCTGTTTTAGTTCTGAAATATAAGCTTACCTAATTAAATAAACTATCTTACAAAAATACTGTTCGACTGTATTAAAAAAATATAAAATTTTTTTTTATTGTTTCTAATGTGAAATAGCAACTCACAGTTTGTCTTCGTGAATGATTTTCTGTTTACTTAATTATATTAAAATAAAATTGTTCTTCCCTATGAACATGCCGCCATTGGTCGGCAATTACAACGTTTTGTTCTGAAAATCCACTCAAGCGAACGCGTACTAATTAAACACGCTTCATCGAGCAAGTTTAACAGTTAAATGATTGTCAATCAGATGTTGTTATCATGAACGTCAGACTCAACCGTCGACTCAACTGTCAACAAATATTCGTTCGTGTGTCTAATGATGAGCATATTTTTTGTGTCCAATAACTCACAGTGTTGCATCATTTTATGTTTGCTTTATTGAATGAAACATAAATGCAGTCGATTAATGCAGGTGATACGCCGAAAATGTCATTGCAAAGAAATAATTATTTTGAAAATATTAAAATTATCGTTGCACGTTTATCTGCAGTCATTTATTTTTATATTAATTAATATTGCTAATTAAAATAAGTAACGTATTCCATTAACTTAAATGCACTTCAAGTGACATTTACTGAATATATTTGCCTTATCACTTGATTGCAAACTGAAACGTTACACTCACGTTCTTACAAATCAAAAATGACGGGGCTTATTTGTTTGTCAAGTTTATAGTGTAAAAATGTGCATTTCTTTTACTGTCTGTTATACTTTGAGTATCGTTAACTTTCAATCGTACTCATTACTTTACCTTGAATAGCTTTAATTCCAGTTACTTTTTTCAAGATCTTTATCAACGACTATCTTTACAAATCAAAGTTCATATCAACTGAAGAAAAACATTTTGAGGGAGGAGAACGAAAATAGGTATGAATGCAATTTGCATAGCTTTACTTTCTCTGGCATTTCCTTTTATTTAATGATCAATGAACGTGTTCATTGGACGTCAGCCAGGGGCTAGAGATCAACTCTATTCAATGATCTCTTTTTCTGTATGCAACACGACTTCATCAAGTCCCATTCATTAGTTTAACCATTGATCCTAATGTGCTTTGAAAGTCTTTTTTAGTGATTCTGTCTTGTGGTTGGCCATTGAAAAGCTGTTGTTGTTATCATTGTCTCACGGCTGATTTCTTTGATTTGAAGTGTAAGTCGTTGGGATTTGTAGGAATTTATTTTATCAACATTCGTTAATGGGAAGAGTAAAATAAAAATGTTACTTTTACTGTCAAGTAATAAAAATTTTCAAAATATTATAATATCCTTTGAACTTATTTTAAGAATATTAACAGCTCAATAAGAAATCTTATGATATTATTGCTCAACGCCATCCGATGTGACCATCGAAAAAGTAATGTACTATAAAAATGCTCGTATATAATCCAAAAGATTTAATGTGTCTGCAATACTTTTTGTATCCTTTTTCCAACATTTGCATTAATGAAACTGAAATTTTGTCACGTACAACAACAATAAAGAAGCAGACATATTTTATACAACCCAAAGCTCATTAAAAACATCCCCGAATGCACAACAATAAATAAGCAATCAAGAAATGTAAATTAAAGAAGTTATTTTAGGAGTGTTAAGTTCCAGACACAAATGTTGAATTATGCTGGCAACACGCTAAACATTCCATACATTAATCGAACTTCATCAAAAGTAATGGATTGCGAGCAATGAAATTATCAAGCAATGAATTCTACAAAATTAAATGAAACGATTTTAACTCTTATATTAAAAAAAAAGGATGCTGATGGCTGTGTCATGGACATACCCGTAGATTTTGACGTGACAAAGTATCTTTATCCTCGTCGTTATTCTTATCCGTATCCGTTCCCTTGTCCAGAAACTTATACTTACCTTTATATTTATTCGTGTGTTTCCCCTGACAATTGTCCTTGTCCTGGCCTTTGCCCAAATTCTTCTTTTCATCCATGTCCAAATCCTTCTTCTAGTTCTTGCTCGAATGAATTTCATAGCACTTTCCCACTTGGGAGGCCTCATGACGATATGGAATTTTTTTTTTTTTTATTTTTATCTTGTAACCGGAAACCTCACCTTCATTGTCTTATCATAAAATTTGCCTGGACACAGAGTTATAATTCCATACAACGTTTTTTCATTTTGTTGTATTTTTTCTGTATTAAGGGGTTACCTCCATGTTGTCATAGCTCAGGGATTTTTTTTTTTTTATTTTCGTTATGAGGTCAAAAACCCAATCTTTGTTGTCGTTAAGTAAAATTTATCGTAGCACCTCTAATACGTGAGTAATAATTTCATGCAACAGTATTAATTTTTGTTGCGACCTTCGCGACATGACGGTTTCATAATTTTTAAAAAAAATTTTTATCGTCAGGCCAAGTACAAATCCTCCATCTTCTTTTTTAATATATATCGTGCAAGCTATAATTCAATGCAACGCCGTTGCATGATAAATTTTTTGTTTATTTTTGTCGTATGGGCTAAGAAACAGCCGTGCAATAATTTTTATCTTAGAGCCGATATACACCGTGGTATAATTCGATGTAACCAATTTTCAGTTGGCTAGCTTAAACAGCTCCCTACGCGTCTCGAAAACGTCATTAATTTTTTTTATTTTTAGTTTTGTCATAAAGTAAAAGAATTAACCTTTACTGTCGTTCCATAGTTTTTGCTATAGCACTTATACTCATAGAGTAACAATTCCCTGCAACGCCGATGCATTTCGAAAAAAATGCCCTTTTCAATATTTTTATAAACCTACTCGTAGGTTTATACTCCATAATAAAAATGGAGAGACCATTAATGGTACATAAGACCTCTCTAGGGATCGCTTTATATATCGTGAAAACACCATCCTTGCATGGATTTCTTGCATGACGCTAAAGTAAATGTGAAAGTGCCACAGAAAAGGTTGATTCTTTAGTCTCATGGGTAAAAACATGGAGAGAAACATAAACAAACACAAATACAAAAGCCAAGGCAAAAACAAAAGCAAAAGGTAAAAGTAAAAGCGAAAGCAAAACCAAAAGATAAGCAAATGAAACACAAGGCCTCTCTGGGATCATAAAAGCAAAAGCAAAAGCAAAAGCAAAAGCAAAAGAATATGCAAAAGCAAAAGAAAAAGCAAAAGCAAAATCAAAAGCAAAAGCAAATGCAAAAGCAAAATCTAAAACAAAAACAAAAACAAAAACAAAAACAAAAACAAAAACAAAAACAAAAACAAAAACAAAAACAAAAACAAAAACAAAAACAAAAACAAAAACAAAAACAAAAACAAAAACAAAAACAAAAACAAAAACAAAAACAAAAACAAAAACAAAAACAAAAACAAAAACAAAAACAAACACAAAAACAAAAACAAAAACAAAAACAAAAACAAAAACAAAAACAAAAACAAAAACAAAAACAAAAACAAAAACAAAAACAAAAACAAAAACAAAAACAAAAACAAAAACAAAAACAAAAACAAAAACAAAAACAAAAACAAAAACAAAAACAAAAACAAAAACAAAAACAAAAACAAAAACAAAAACAAAAACAAAAACAAAAACAAAAACAAAAACAAAAACAAAAACAAAAACAAAAACAAAAACAAAAACAAAAACAAAAACAAAAACAAAAACAAAAACAAAAACAACAACAAATACAAATACAAATACAAAAACAAAAACAAAAACAAAAACAAAAACAAAAACAAAAACAAATACCAATACCAATACCAATACCAATACCAATACCAATCCCAATACCAATACCAATACCAATACCAATACCAATACCAATGCCAATACCAATACCAATACCAATACCAATACCAATACCAATACCAATACCAATACCAATACCAATACCAATAACAATACCAATACAAATACAAATACAAATACAAATACAAATAAAAATAAAAATAAAAATAAAAATAAAAATAAAAATACAAATAAAAATAAAAATAAAAGTTAAAATAAAAATAAAAATAAAAATAAAAATAAAAATAAAAATAAAAATAAAAATAAAAATAAAAATAAAAATAAAAATAAAAATAAAAATAAAAACAAAAACAAAAACAAAACAAAGTAACACCAAAAGTAAAAGTAAATAAAAAGCAAAAACAAAATCAAAAGCAAAAGAAAAAACAAAAAAAAAGATTGAATTGAAAATACAAAAAAAAATTTACAAAAATACAATAAGAAAAAGGATATGGATATTGCCAAAGGCAAGTATTTGAGCAAGTATTTGAATACTTGTCAAGGGCAAGTATTTATTTTTGTTTTTGTTTTTGTTCAAAAACAAGTATTTGAAAAAACATTTGGTTAAGGATACGGACACAAATTACGACAAGGATTAAGACAAGAATAAACAAAGGTATTTGAACAACGATTATGGGATAAGGGCTAAGACAAGAAATAGATAAAGGAAAAGGATTATTCCAAGGATTAGGAAGGATTCTGACAAGAATTTGGATAAGGACTACGACAGGGATAAAAAAAGGATAAGGAAAATGGTTAGTTTAAGGATGAAGACAAGAATTTAGACAACGGTTAAGATAAAGATTTGAAAAAGGATAAAGATACAAATAACTTCAAAGAATAGGAGGCCAAAATATTTTATTTAATTTTTTTGTAACTACTAGTGTTTTAGAAAATTCCGTTTTAAATATTTTTATTTATTTAATTTTTATTTTTATTTACCATACTAGGACGTTAATAGAGTTCTTGGTATTATTAAGAAACTCATAATTTTAAGGAAAAATGCATTATTTTACTATCATTATTCACCGAAAGTACATTGTATGGAATTAAAAAATAGAAAATTAAATAAACTTCATGATATGCAACATATTTGGGAGACAATAAAACGAAAAGACAACAAAACAATACAATCGATTACAAAACAAAAAAACTTGTTGACATTCAGTACAAGCTTGCAAAAAAGGACTAAAATTTCTTCACTTCAAAACACTGCTGAATCATTTTAATTTACTTATATTTATTTTTATTATTCGTTTTGTTTTGCTAAAAATTGCAAATCATAATCATCAAAATAAATAAATATCGCAAAAACTTTGAATTATGATTTCGGCTGTGCGCACACAAAGGCAGCACATCCGAAGCAATCGAACGCATCGAACGGATACTATTAGTCAGCGTTTAATTTTGGAATCTTTAAGTGCACTCGAGTTGCCACATCCAACACTTTCGTGAACATTAAAGTGTTTATTGAACAGCATGTTTTGTTGTAGTTGTTGGGGTTTATTATTTTTGACAGTTGCCAAAATAAGCAATTGCCAGCTTTCATTAAGTCGGTTAATAGGATAAGCCAAGCGTTGTGAAGCAGACGCAGCTAAAATTTATATCTTTAATGTGCACTTTAATGTTTATTGCTACTTCTGTAGAACTTATGTACATTACGTTGATTGCATACGTAATGGCATGAAATATAATTTTGAACAGTTCTTGACATACATACAATCATCGTGATCTACTTAGTGCAAAGTCTGTAAAACAGAAGCTTGTGGTTTTTGCAGTTCCTGTCCTTGATTGTCACAAATAGTAACAAGAACTCATTTAACTGCACAAATTAAGCATATTTGAAATAATCGTGTTTTCACAACAGTCTTTAATGTCAGAGGAAAGGATAAAGAGGAAAGAGCAACAGTTTGCAACTTTACGAATGCTTCGAACATACCGTTTTTACTAATAGTAAATCATGCTTGCAATATTTGTCGACATAGATAACATTATTTGGAATGTGGCTTATATGTTAAATATATTAGCTTTAACTATAACTGTTACTGTTTTACATATACACTAAGAGAAAGTATATGTATAATAAGTATACTGAGTATAAATTTTATTTAAATACTAGCCTTTTCCCGGCGCGCGTTGCTTCACCCTGCAACTATATGGGAACATAATAGGTGTATTCAAAACTCTTCTCAGACTCATAGTTTGACACCACTGTTATTTTCCACTGCCCGTTACAGTTTCCCAGTGGCAGGAGATCACCAAATAGTAACTCCATTTTGAGTTTGTATGTAAGTATTGCTACTTTTACTTTCAAAGCTATTCGATAATACAAATTTTAACTATATGGGCGGAGCCACACCCTCTTATATAATGCTCATCCCAGTTTTCTAGTAGATGGACATTACCCTGTTTTAGTACAGTTTCCGACAGTAAGCATACAGACTAAATTACCAAAATGTAGCCCAATCGACGAAAACCGTAGGAAATATAGCATTTTTATTGATTTGTGGGCGGTAAAAGGGGGTGTGACAGAAATTTAAGCCATCTCGTACTTGAAAAAAATGTACTGCCAAAATTTCAGCTCTATCGGCTAAGTAATTTTGAAGTTTCCAGCCATCACACACAGCGTTTTGCTTTTTGTATATACATATATTTTGGATAAACATTATTGGCTATAACTTTCGATTGGCAAGAGACACTTAGATAATTTTTTCTAATAAATTAATTTTTTAGCTTGTATATTTTTTCAAAAATTCAAGGGGTAGGCCTTGTTTTTTGAATCACAGAAATGGTTTTTAATTTTTGTGTAAAATTGAAATAACTTTTGCCTATAAATGTTATAATTTTTAAATAGAGTTGAAAATTTGCGAATTTGAATTTAAATTATTTTTTCAACAAAAACAAATTTTGAGCCTTTTTGTGAGGAAAACTCCAATATTTCAGACCTTTTTTGAAAAAAATATTTAAAATATATTTACTCAACTAACGGTATTTTTGCAATAAGGTTTTCATAGTACTTTGATGAAGCTTTAAGACAAAAAAAAATTTAACAAAATGAATACAAAAGCAGCGGAGATATTTGACTCGAAAGTCGCAAAATTAAATTTCTGATTGTTTTTTTCTCATTTTTGAGCAACGATGTTGCATTAAATATATCGTTGTAGTAAAATTTTTCATAGTTTTCAAGATATGTTCATGTTTTTGATGTCAAAATAACGGAAATTATTTTTATTTTACTAAATTTAAGAAATATTTTATATTTTGTAAATATTTGCACATGTTACATAAGAAAACAACTAAAAATATGCGATTTTGTAAAAAATTTGTACTACAGCACCATCTGGTGTCCAAGGTGGGTCAAAGAAGATAGTGCTAAAAAAACTCATCGTACCTGAAAACTACTATATACCAACTTTTATTCTAATCGCATTAGCGGTTTGGGAGTTTTAGGTGGTTTTGTAAAAAATTTGTACTATAGCGCCCTCTGGTGTTCAAGATAGGTCAAAAACGATAGCAGCAGAACACTCAACGTACATAAAACCCACTGTATACCATTTTTCATTCTAATCGCATTAGCAGTTTATGAGTTTTAGGCAGTTTTGTAAAAAATTTGTACTACAGCGCCCTCTGGTGTTCAAGGTGGAACAAAATTAATAGCCCACGAACACGCACCGTACCAAAAAACTTTTATACACAAATTTTCATGCTAATCGGATGAGTAGTTTAGGAGTCTATTGCGGCCTTACAAACATAATTTCCTTTTTTATATATATAGATTTACGTGGATAAATCAAATATCTCGTTTTTTTCCCGTATTTAAATTTTATTCATACCACACACCTACACACATATTCCATACAGCTGAAATAGCCGACAAGCAGCAACAGCATCGCACTCTGTTCCTGCAGTTTATATCTTGCAGTTGCAGGTTTCTTATAGTTCTCGTTTAGTTTTTGTTGCAAGGGTAATATAGCCTGGATGTTTGGCCAAAATGATTTGTGAATGCGATGGGTGGTCGCTTGATGAAATGATGTAGGGTGGAATGACAACTCGATATTTTCTGACGGATATCTTGCACCGGTTGTCACTTACATGCATTTTTTGTTTCTTATAAATTCTAATTCTTATTGGATTTAAATATAAAAATAAAAATAAATAACTGGCCATTTCAGCCCTTGAAAGGACTTTGACCTAGCTTCTTATGATTAATTGTGTTGTGCGTGTTATTAAGTTTGTACACAATTGACCGAGAACCGGACCTACATGTTTAACGCCGACTCCGAACGGCGATGAACGGAATGTTCTCGTTCTCAAGAAGCTTTACATGGCATTTTTTGATTACTCTCTGAGGTTTGCCATTGTCTGCAGAGAGGTGGCGGCCGTATAGAAAAATTATTTTATGCCTTGGTTTGAAATGGGGTGATAGATTATTGGGAGAGAAGAGGCAAACATGTAAAACATGTGTATAATGTTCTAAGCGTGGTGGAAAGCCAAAGAAACGATTTGAATCTGGCAAGTGTTATGCCTTTACCTCAGTCAATTCAAATTATATGGTAATCTTATCCAGAAACTTCTCTATCATTAACTGCGGCTTCTAATCGTAAATATTGATAAGTTTTCAATTTCAGTTGATTAGAAATGAGGAAAGAAAGCTGCAAATGCGAAAGGTTAAAGCGTAGCATGGCCTGGCTGGGATTCGAACCCTGGGACCTCTGGGGTGGCAGTCGAGGACGCTACCTACTCGACTATAGAGGCCGCCTAATCAGATCTTCGATTTTTTGGGGTTCTTTAACGAAATTTCGAACAATTTTGAAAATATCATCTCCAAATTCTACTTCTGTCTTTTTTGCGAACGCTTTGAATTAAGTGTGCATATTACGTACATTAGTTACAACAAAATCTCTACGTCGAATACTGATTCATTGTCTATATCTGCATTGGAAGTCCACGCGCGATTGGCTACTCAAATGATCGATTCGTTCAACAACCGCCAGAGACAACCTCGTGAAGTTGTAACACATGAACCTAAGCTCTTCAAACTTGTGGAGGTCACTACTGTGTCCGATCACTGTGCACAAGTGAAGCGGGACAGAAATCATTTAGTGTTTAACGTAGACACCTGCCGTATGGGCTTAATTCTACGATGCTCCGAAGCGTGGGACGGAAATATTACGTCCGCCAACGCCCCTTTGAGGGTTCAAAGGTATTAAATGAGCTTCATGCTATGATAGCATGTCGCAACCCTTAGTTTGAGTGGAGGCCTATCTAACACCTCTTCCGTACTAAGGAGTACGGCACCCAAGTTGAGAATGCAACTTCACATTGAGCTTCACATTGATAGCTCTACCCGCGATATAGGTAATAAAACACAGCCACCACGATACTCCCCGAAGGGCCATCCCAAGTCAGGCTGGCATACACCAGAGGCCTCTGACTACCCGTGGTACCAATTTTTAAGTCTTTGGTCGGACTTCGTAGCAAACTACTACCAGTTGATCTCATCACAGCTCCGGACTGGCGACCATAAGTGGAGCGGGACGTAAGAATATATTTTCTGCTCCAAAAAACACCAAGACCATTGAACCAATGCCTTGTGTGCCTTTTGCAAAAAACCATTTTGCCTCGCCAATGCTTCGAAATTTATCATAAAAAAAATTAGATTCTAATGTATTGATCAAAAATGCAAACAAATTTATTTTTATTTCAAATAAATCAACTCTTTAACAAAATTAAATATATCCTAGATTTTTACCGTTGACGATAGAAAATCCCCTCCGATTTGGTGCTCGCGTGGATAGTTGAAGTGGACTATCTTTTTTTGTTATTTTTTGTTAGAAAGTGGAAGGTTGCCCGCAACTTCTATAAAAATGTTGTACCTTTTATTAACACACCCCCCCCCCCCTAATATTGCAGTAAGAATACGGGGAGAAAAGTAAATATTTTTCGACTTTGATGTGGTTTGGTATGGAAAGGGATGAATCTATCCTTGAAAGTTAAGTACTTTCTGAAAGCCATATTCATTCCCTTTTCAGTGATAAGTTGTAAAAATAAATCGATTGCATAGTTTTACAGGAAAAATTTGAAAATAAAAGGGTCATCAGGGTCCTAGTGACCGTTAAAGGGTTAAAAAAAATACGTGGCGGCGTTGAAGCCTTCCAGAACCTAATTTTGGAGGTGCCAACTTCAGAGTGGCAAAAATGTTTTAAAATTGGTTCAAACCAAGGGCGTCCACAGGAGGTAGTAGGGTGGCCAAGTTCCCCTCCCTGGACTGAAAAAACTTTTTATATTTTTATTTCATATGTGATGCTACATTTTCATATCATAATTTTGATGTAAGTGCACACGAATGCATACCGTTTCCCCCTTCGAAAATTCCTGTGGACGCCTCTGCACTTCAAACGAATGCAAAAGTGTATTGATTATCTTGGTGAATACGAAATTTTATCAGTTCCATCATTTCAGATGTACAGAAAAGTTAATAACCAGTATGGCTGAGAATGTATAGACACTTTCTAGACATGCTTGCTAGCACAACAACAACAACAAAACAAATGTGCCAATCGGACCAACAAATCCTATAAAATTTCAAAATTCCCATTACTTTTTGAACACACCTCGCGCAAAGTTCGCTGTTCCCCCGTGGCTAACACCATGTTACTCATAGATATAAAAATATTCTAGCTTGACATTTTATTATTAGAATTAATAGCTTTTAGTGCTGTAATTAACGATATCATTGCTTTAATTTTATATCACTAAGAAGCTATAAAATTCTTAAACGTGATAATCGTAAGACTTGCTCATAACTTCGTGAACGTGATACTTTTCACATAGTTAATATAGTTAACTTACCTACGTAAAAGACTGCTCATTTAATTTTTAGACTCAATTAAAAGTGGCAATGATTAAAAAAACTACACTGTTAAACTAAAAAATGTTAAACTATTTATTATGAATTTATTTCTGCCAAAATTATAAGGTACCTGTTTTCCAAAAGACGAACAAAAAATAGAACTAAAGCCACAGGGCGTATGAGCAACAAAAACACTCAACATTGTCAAGCAATTCCCTTGATATTTCTACCCTAATTCCAAATAAAAACACATCAAAGCTCCCAGAAGATCTTCAGAAATTCTCAAATATTACAAAATGAATGAAACGAATTGAAAACGACGATAAACAAAGTCAAGCGAACAGAAACACAGAAAAACCGTCTGTTTACAAATTGACAACATAAAAAAGCCACAAAAAATTATTATGAATATAAAAACAAAACATACAGAATAAACAAAACCTTAAAAAAAAAAAAATGTAGCAACAGCAGCAAAAAAAAAAAAAAAAAACAAACTGTGTCGTTGTCACATTAAAAGAAAAGCATTTAAAACTGAGGCTGACAAGGAAAAACCGACAAAGCTAAAAATAACCACCAAATTTTTTGGCTGAAATAAAGTCAAATAAATTTTTAGCTGAAATAAAGCCAAACAAATAAAAAGAATCTTAATTATAAATATCAGAGATGCTGAAATTTCCAACCAACCTATAGTTTAAAAGTTGACAAATTGCAATCCAAAAGATACAAAAACAGATGAGCAACAGTTGCAAGCAAGCTATTTAAGAGGTTGCTCCATAATTAATAAATCATGGCCTCTGGCACACACGGTTAACCCTTTAGGGCGTAGAGCAAATAGAACATAAATGCAACACCAAATAAGCGTGACAAACTCACCTCTTGTAGATATTTCAAATCCCAAATTAAAGCACGCCAACACGTCCCAAGTTAAACTCAAAGATATGCAGAATCCACTGATTATTCTTCACTACTTCAGAGCTAATGTTTATTTTTATTTTTGATTATGCACTAATTTTTGCACTTTTGCAAAGTGTTTTCTATATATTATTGTGAAGTCGATATTTTTAAAAAACAACAAAGAAATACAGAATTTTACGCAACTTTATGCCGAATTTCACACGTTTCTATGCAATTTCTAGCACTTCAACACTCGTCGTACACTTTTCACTAACGTCTAAATTCACTTCATAAAGAGCACTTGTACATTTCAGTACGTTCAGTTATGTTACTGTACGTTTCACTAGCAATCTACGACTAAGTGTAAGAACGAATCGTTTCGCCTTTTAAAAATCGCATCGCAATCGATCGGCCTGTTGCTCTCACTGCGCACTCGCCATTGAATTTTGTGGGGATTCAATTTTCTACAACGATCACCAATGAGCTCTAGAATGAGCTCAATTCGTTTACTCACTGCAGCCTGCACCAGCGCGTACCGATCACTACTCAATGTAGAGCGAACTTTAGCTGCTGGCAAAAAGCGTGATCGACGGCGCTACGTTGTGCTTTATTAATGCTCAAGTATCTCAAGAATGCGTTCTACTTTGTTGGCAGCTAGAGTTTATTTGCTCAAAAAGAGCGCCTCGAGTATTTGGCGCCCCTTGCACGGATGCAACAACCAAAACAACGCCAACAACTTTAACTGCAATAAAAGCAGCAGCAATAAATTTCAATGTAAGCAGCTAGCAGCAGAATAAACCACCCGCAGATGCATCTCTGCACCCGCACTAAGCATGCCACAGACGTCCGACTCATTGAGATAATTTCGCTGCTCTTGGGAACGTTTGAAATATGCCAAAAAGTTATGAATTGTTTTGAAGTGAAACGTGCGCCAAATATACTTGTACTTGAAGGCACTGAACGTGTATTTTTCAATGTAGTCGTTGATCAGTTGGAATATTTAATTGTGTATCTGCAAGATACTCATGCTATGGAGTTTCTTGCTTAGGAAAACAGTGGGACAAAAATATGTCATGAAAAGCTTCACGGAGAGAAATAATATTCTTATATCAAGCAAATATTTTGTTTGATCTAAGAAAATTTAAAATTAAGCCTCGTTTGCTCAAATCAAGCACTTAAAATGAAAAGTATGAAAAAAAAATTTATAACGAGCATTTATTTCCAAAATTCTGTAAAATAAATGATTTATTGAAACAAGAATAAAATACTTGATTCTAGAACAGTGGTGCTCACTACATTGCTTTCCATAGCCCACGGGCATCATGCATGAACCAACAAGACAAGATCAAGCAATCAGCAGTGCGAGAAAAAAGTATTTTGTTCGTGCCACGTCATCGGTCACAAAAAAAGCTATATTGCATACGTTTTTCATGCAAAACATGTGAAAACTTAAATAAAAGTGGAAAATTATAAAATTAACGAGTTTAATTCTCGAAAAAAGTGTTTGAATACTTTGTTTGCTTATATTTTCACGCAGTAATGAAATTTAAAGTAATTTTTTTTTTTGATGTTGCAATTATGGCACGTCGCTACAGCACACTTCATTTTTATAAAAAACACAAAAAATTACTGAATAATTCTTTAAAACTTCAAGAAATAATTTTTCACATCCAATCGCTACACGTAAACAAAACAATTTGTGACCGATGACGTCAGACCTACCAGCTTTGTTTTGTTTACAATATGGCGGCTCTTTTCTTTGCATGATCTTTATTTCTTGGTTCATGGCAAAGATAACAAGATGGGAAACTTAAAAAACATAACCTCAAAAAAAGTTTGCATGTATTAGTGCGATCAAAAATCAACCCTGAATTTTACTCTTGTTCTTCATCGGCCGCAAACTCTCGAAAAAGTCACTTTGCAACCCCTGAAAATAATGCATATTATCTATTTATTATGATATAAATATTTAAGTTGAGTTGCAATAAACTGTTTGCAACCAAAACTGATTACTAAGTCCCTTTATTTTAGTTCATACATGCGTTTAAAGTTTGCCAATTTCTTCAGTTGTTGTATTTGTCAACATTTTTGAAAAATTTTTATTTTACACAAACCCCCGCTATTCTACACAAACCCCCGCTATTCGAGGTGAAATTTAAAAAAGGAACGCTCTTGTTCTTCTTCTGCATTTTTCTGCTGAAACTTCGTTTACAAACAAGAAAAATAATGTATGGATTGAGTGTTTGAATATTTAAATCTTTAAGTTATGTTACAGGAATCTGTTTAACACTCAAATAATTACATGCATTTTCTTATTTTAATCTTAACCGCCTAACAAAGTTTGCAAATTTTGCCACTTGTTGTATTTGTAAATAGCTTTTTATTTTCACCACGACCGTTTTGTAAAAGTTCTGTTATTTTTCATCCCATCAGAGTTGTCAACTATCATTGTTTTCTTTGAAAATTTGCTTGGTTGGAATATATATTACTTTGGTACGAACTAGCATTTGTTTTATCTATAAAATTTGTAAAACTGCTTTGATTATGTATTTGCGTAATATATTAAGTTTAAAGTCATTTCACATATTATTTCGTTATTTGCCATAAATATTATTTTTCCATTTATATTCCTACGGCTCAGTCCTCAAACTAATAACTAAAATTTATATCATTACTTATCCTTTCTGAATTTTAAGAGAATATCTGTTACATTTATGGAAATATTCCGGACACTTAATTTTGACTCATATAATAATAAGAAATTATGAGCAATAATAAATGTATCTTTGGGCAAATAATAAGAAAATATTTAATTACATGTGCTTTTCAATTAAGTTTACCAGCTTATATATTTTGACTTCCATAGACCCAATTTATTTCCTATGATCATCATTGCAGATTTATAAGAGAAATTTAGGCGTAGCTATACTAAAAACGAAATAAAAATTAAAAACCTAATAAAAGGAAAAATTAAAAGCTATCCTAAATAAGATAAATTGGCAACACTACTTCTAACAGTTGAATGGAAAAAAAACATTTCATTCATAAATTCACCCAGCTGATATTATTAACCTTTACGTTACATGCACAAAGTTTTTGCTTTTCTTAAGGAAATAATGTGGGTTTTTATGTATAAAATCTTATTGAACATGAAGCTAAAGCACAAAAATAAATATTTTAAGCATATATAAGAATATTTAGAGAACTTTAGATATTTTTGTTTTCGTTATAAAGCCAATCAATAACAAACGTGTTGGAAGGGTTAAGGAACATAACCCGAAACTGACATATTCACCTCACTATTTGTGGTGAAATGGTTTCTCTCGTATGTGTGTTTACTTTTTGCAATTTTTAGATTCCCCACAGAAGTTTCCCATCTTGTTATCTTTGGTTCATGGGCATCATGTGTTGTTGAGCTTTTGCACACGAAGTAGCAATCGGCTCGCTGTGTTTGTACACTGCGTAAAAGTTTGTTTTTTCCGCTGTGCTTTAAATTTCAAGTCAGTATGCCTTGAGCGTTCATGTGAGGAGGGTGTTGCTCGCTGTTTTATTTATGAATATACGTAAATATATTGCAATGTTTCCGGAAAAGTTGAATAGATTTTGCTTCATGTTTTTTATGTTATATAGTGAAAAACAGACACAAAAATAAAAAAGAAATAATAATAACAAGGAAGAGTACGGCATCTAGCATGAAAATACAAAATCAGTTTTATTGCTTTTTCTTAAACATATTACTTTCAACTTCAAGAAAATAAAATAAAAATTACGAATTTTTTGCTCAATTGCTAAATATTTTAACCGAAAGTGTCATATCTTCACAAATTGAAGCAATCATTCAAGCAAAAAAGCGGCATCTACACTGTCTGTTCCACAGTTTTTGCATTTTTAATAAAATCCGTACAATGTTGAAAATAAAACTGGATATCACTATGCTGAAGAACCAAATATTTATAACCATCCAAACCCTAGTCAGTGAATTTTTGATAAATTACTGTAAGTCGTTTATCTCAGAATATTTAAAAATGTAGATGCCGCACTCTTCCTTATGACAGCAGTATATTGAAAATCCAACACTCAACACGAGTTTCTTGCACCAAATGTTGTGAAAGCTTTTAACAACTTCTTGTTTCAGTGTAAAGTTGTGCACTCGGAAAGCTCTCTTTGTTGTTGTTTGAACTGTGCCTTGATCACCACTGGTTTGTACCATGGTATAATAATACATGGTAGCATTGACAACTGCTTATTTTCTCTTCAACAGGAAAGCATAAACTGTCAAAAACAGCTTTTTGTGGAAATACATCAGCAGCTGCTGTGGTTGTTGTTTTTTTTCACTTCAACGTTTTCAACATTGTTTGTGTTTTCAATGTGTTTTCAATGGCGGATTGTGAGCGCTCTCTTTTTGAGTATATTTTTTGACAGTATATGATTTCCCAAGCAACTGTCAATGCTACCTTGTATTATTATACCATGGTTTGTACACTGCGTAAAAGTTTGTTTTTTCAGTTGTGCTTTAAATTTCAAGTCAGTATGCTTTGAGCGTTCATGTGGTATGGGAGTCGCTCGCTGTTTTATTTATAAATAAACTTAAATATTTTGCAATTTTTCAGGAAAAATATTAATACATTTTATTCTTTACAATATTCAATATTCAATATTCAATATTCAATATTCAATATTCAATATTCAATATTCAATATTCAATATTCAATGTTCAATGTTCAATAACTAAGCATTTGTAATTAAGATTTTTATTTATATTTCAATAAAAAAAAAAAAAAAAAAAAACAAAAAAAAAAAATATTCAATATTCAATATTCAATATTCAATATTTAATATTCAATATTCAATATTCAGTATTCAATATTCAATATTCAATATTCAATATTCAATATTCAATATTCAATATTCAATATTCAATATTCAATATTCAATATTCAATATTCAATATTCAACATTCAATATTCAATATTCAGTATTCAGTGTTCAATATTCAGTATTCAATCTACACTACAATATTTTCAATATTGAAATTTATCATATTATTTTGTCACTGATATATTTTAGCTTCCAGCTATTTTAGAACATGGTAGAATAAGGAATGTAGTCTCGTGGCTTAAAATCCTCTCTCGCTCTTAGTCGAAACTGTCAAAATCGATACAAATAATTTTCCTTGTCAGCAGCAAGTCTATCTTGTTTATTCTACCATGTTTTAGATAATGAATTTCAGACTGACCCCACTGTGCTGTCATTTACATGACAGTTTTAAATCTTTCTCTCATAGTATAGAAAGCCCTGAGATTTCGCAGTATTCTGTCATATAATTGATGACAATAATTTTACTCAAAAGCCGTACATGGCGTTCAATCAAAGGAAATCTTCAACAAGGCTTTACTCAAGAATTATAGAAACAAGATTATGCGTTCCGAAAATGAGAGAGAGAGAGAGCATGACGTCATTCAGCGCTATTTTCAGACTTTGAAATAATTTTACTTTGGGGCCCATGCCTAAATATTTTTTTTTTCTTATTTTTATAACATGTATGTGGACCTCCTTAGCCCATTGGTGTAATAAAATTTTGTCGGCACGGAATGGTTTAGAAGATAAACATCGTGAAAATTTAAATAATTGATTTTTTCGTATTCGAAAATATCCATATTTTTATACAGAAGAGTTTTATTTTTACTTTACTTTTCCGCAAGAACTTATTTTCAATTTCCTCAATTTGCCTAAGGGCGATTTTATGTAGACGGTCACGGGCACGGCACGGTTACGAATTGTTGTTATTTCAATGTAAAAAGGAAATTTGAGAGAGTGAGCGAGGGAATAAATTTTGTCCACCGCGGTCACCAAATGATTCGGCTGTCGATACCAAATCACTGGATCAAAACAGTGTTGCGTTGTGGAAATATTCACAATATTTGTGTTTTTGCATGCAAATAGTACACTTTTAGTACGAAATGTATCAAAGCAGTAATGAAACCTGCATAATAGCAACACTCACCATACTTATACTCGTGATACTTTTTTGCATTAAGTATCAAAAGTAGCAAAAACTGTACTAGTGATCATAGATCAAATGACCGCCAACATATCATACTTTGGGCACGACATTCATCAAACGGAAAAAGAGAGTAAAAACTCGTGCCCGTGACCGTCTACATAACATCGCCCTAAGTGATCGCACATTTGCATTAATTTTGTAATGCCGAAGTGCTGTGTGACGTCATGCACTCAATTGAGAAAGAGAGCATTAGATAACGGTACTGCGGAACGCGTAATCTTGTTTCTATCATTCTTGGGCTTAACCCATAGGATTGAAAACCTTAACTGAAAGTAACCCTTACATGTGCTCTTCATCTCTGATAGTCATCTTTCATTCATCTAGTTATGTAGACTGAGGAACACTTAAATAGTATTTGTTGTTGTTTTTTCCTCCCGCACTGAATCAGATGCGTCAGTGAATTTATTTTAAGCGCGCTGAATAAAAACAGTGGCAAATAAAAACAAACACAATTCAATCAATTCTGCGAATTACTAGCCGGGCATGGTTAGTTCTCTCGTGTTCGAATCATGTGTTTGTGTATTTCTTAGTTTCCTTTTTTTTTTTTTGTGAGATTTTTTTATTAATGAATCTTATGTGACGTTATGAGTGAGCCGCAATGTTGGGATACGTCATCGAAGCTGTTGATAGCACAATGCGTGGTAACCGAGCTATTTACGTTGTTTATTTATGGGATGCAGAGCCGGTGTAACTTCCATAAAGAAATAAAAAATAACACAGAATTTTTAAAATTTATTTGTTTTGCAAATACTTATATATTTCTCTTAATAAAGAGAATCTTAGATTCGAATTCAACCACATGTCAAAATAACAGTTGTATCATTTTTCAGCTGAGTAGTCAGTCTGATTTACAGCCATTGTAACGCTCTGGGCAATCAATGGGAAGAAGTATGTGGGACGAACAAAACACTGTAATTGTGTCGATGACAACATGAGCTGATCGTCTTCGTCATTGTTTTTATGGAGAGTTTGATTTAATCTTGTTCGCGGTAACGTTATGAAAAGCCTTTAGAAACTTAAGTAGAGTAAATAAGTTTTTTTTTTATTTATTCAGCTTGTGAAAAAATGTAAACAAGGCATTTTATGTCTGATCTATATAGGATCAAGCTAGCAATTAATCAGTGTTTAATATCTGAAATAAAGTGAAAAGTTTTTTTTATACTCATAGCAATATTTGCAATTAAAATTGTCCACATAGGCTGTTTATAATAACAGAGAACTGTTGTGGAATGTTTGAGTTAATTTTAATGATAAATCCAAACCATTTTTTTTTAGTTCTTTATATAAAATAGGCCTCTGCCAAGACATGCCATGAGTCATCGATAGAAAGAAGAGGTAATCGGAAGAAGCAATGTCTGGAGAATACGACTAGTGGTTTAGAAATTGCTGAGAAAGCACATTGTTGAGTCTTTCGAAGTATTCCGGTCATTTCTTCTTCAATGTACAGTCCAAGTGCATCAGTTTTTAACCGACTTCAAAAAGGAGGAGGTTCTCAAGTTCGTTGGTTTGTCCGCTTTTTTTTTTTTTTTTAAATGTCTGTACATAGATAACTTCGAAAGCACTTGCCGGATTGCTGTAATTTTTTGTCAACAGATAGATACCATGAACGCGGAGGTCCTTTTCTAAAAAAGTGGGCGCTATTCGACAAAGGGGCGTGTCAATATAAGAAAAACACTGTATTTCAGTTAATATTGACACTAGGGTACTGAAATTTACAGTAAAAATACTGGGGTAGACAAAATTATTTCAAATTACGGTCAATAAAGTGGGCGTTATTTGGCAAAGGGGTGTGGCAATATTTGAAAAACACTGTATCTCGAATAGTATTGACACTAGGGTACTGAAATTTAGTACAGGGGTAGACACAATTTTTAAAAATTACTGTAAATAAAGTGGGCGTTATTCGACAAATGGGTGTGGCAATATTAGAAACACACTAAATATCGAATAATATTGACACTAGGGTGCTGAAATTTAGTACATGGGTAGGTACAGTTACTACAAATTCGACCAAAAAAGTGGGCGTTATTCAACAAAGGGGCGTGTCAATATAATAAAAATACTATATCTTAGTTAATATTGACACTAGCGTACTAATATTTGGTATTCAGGTAGGTGGGTAGGTAGAATCATTAAAAAAGTGAGCGGGATTATACACAGGGTGTGGCACTTTAAGGAAAGTACTATATAACGGTTAATATTGATACTTGAAAACTGAAATTTGGCACAGGGCTAGGTAGGATCATTATAAGGTACGGTAAATAAAGTGGGCGGGATTCGAGAAAGGGTGGGGCACTAAAAATTGTAAAGAAACAGAAATGGAAAATACCCAACAAACTTTCAGGAATTAATAAAACATCTTTTTCAAGAACAAAGTTTCATGTTTCAAATTTTCCTCAAGAATACGATTACATAAAATATTTCATATTCTCTACAAAGGAAGAAATAAAAACTTTTTAACAAAAAAAAAAACCGACTTCAAAATCACTACAAAGTAAAAAATAATTTTAAATAACTTTTCCCATTCATTCCTTGGTCATATTTTAAAAGCTATTTATATGTATTATAATATTGGAAATCTTATCATTTTCAGTTTTTGTATTTTGTTTTATTATCATCAATATATTAATTGCTATATGAACATAAAAGCTTTGAAGTCGGCGCTCATCTTTGACACACAATCATGATCTTATACCATCCCTGCACTATTTGGTGCCTTGGTAACACTGTAGTAATTTTAAAAGCTTTGTACACATTAAATTTCTCACTGAACTGGTTTGGGTGAGCTTGTAAAGCTCATATTGAATATGACATAGTGTGTAACAGCTGCACAAATAATGCATGGCTACATAATACATTGGCTACATTCAGCGTACTCAAAAATTGCCAACTGAAAGAAAAAAAATCCGCTAAGAAGCTTTTATATTCATAAAGTTAATAATATTTTTATGATAAAACAAATTAGAAAAAAATTCAAATAAAAAGATTTCGACATAGTAAGATAAGCGCCGACTTCAAATCTCTTATGTTCATAAAGCAATTGATATATTGATGATAATAAAACAAAATAGAAAAAATTAAAATTATAAGATTTCCAATATTATAATACATATAAATAGCTTTTAAAATATGACCAAGAAATGAATGGGAGAAGTTATTTAAAATTATTTTTTACTTTGTAGTGATTTTGAAGTCGGTTTTTTTTTTTTTTTGTTAAAAAGTTTTTTCATTCATCATTTTTTATTGAAATAAGTAATTAAAAGAAATCAGAAAACTGCATTTATCTCATTAAATTTATACTTGTCTTTACCTAGCCGTTTCCATTTTCTTCATTTATTTGTTTTTCTATGCCCGTATCTTTTTTATATACTTTTTCTAGTTTTTATCAATTTCTCTTTTCGTAGCTATTATCAGGCGCGGATCCAGGGGGGGGTTTTGGGGGTTCAAACCCCCCCCGAAATTCTAAAAGAACCTGTATTTAAATGTGATGTACTGATGTTTATTATGTGGGCTAAGAGTACCAAAAAGAAAAAAAATTGGTTTTTTATAATTTACTTTAAATATTCACACCCCTATGCTGTAAACGTTTGTAGCTGTTTCTACACGTATTGCTAAAATACTGAATTCTGTTCCAGTTTTTGTTTGTTTTTGCGATATTGCGCCTGTAGCTGTAAACAGTCACACATACAATCTTAACCTGAAATCACAAAAAACTTTTTAACAAAAAAAAAAAACCGACTTCAAAATCACTACAAAGTAAAAAATAATTTTAAATAATTTTTCCTATTCATTTCTTGGTCATATTTTAAAAGCTATTTATATGTATTATAATATTGGAAATCTTATCATTTTCATTTTTTCTATTTTGTTTTATTATCATCAATATATTAATTGCTTTATGTACATAAAAGCTTTGAAGTCGGCGCTTATCTTACTATGTCGAAATCTTTTTATTTTAATTTTTTCTAATTTGTTTTATCATAAAAATATTATTAACTTTATGAATATAAAAGCTTCTTAGCGATTTTTTTTCTTTCAATTGGCAATTTTTGAGTACGCTGAATGTAGCCAATGTGTTCCATGCATTATTTGTGCAGCTGTTACACACTATGTCATATTCAATATGAGCTTTACAAGCTCACCCAAACCAGTTTAGTGAGAATTTTAATGTGTACAAAGCTTTTAAAATTACTACAGTGTCACCAAGGCACCAAATAGTGCACGGATGGTAAAAGATCATGATTGTGTGTCAAAGATGAGCGCCGACTTCAAAGCTTTTATGTTCATAAAGCAATTAATATATTGATGATAATAAAACAAAATAGAAAAAATGAAAATGATAAGATTTCCAATATTATAATACATATAAATAGCTTTTAAAATATGACCAAGAAATGAATAGGAAAAATTATTTAAAATTATTTTTTACTTTGTAGTGATTTTGAAGTCGGTTTTTTTTTTTTGTTAAAAAGTTTTTATTTCTTCCTTTTTAGAGAATATGAAATATTTTATGTAATAGTATTTTTGAGGAATATTTCAAACATGAAAGTTTGTTCTAATAAAATTTATTTTATTAATTCCTGAAAGTTTGTTGGGTATTTTCTATTTCTGTGTCTTTACAATTTTCTATTTCTATTTCTGTGTCTATTTCTGTGTCTTTTAGTGCCAAGTCCTTTCTATAATCCCGCCCACTTTATTTACTGTACCTTATAATGATTCTACCTAGCCCTGTGCCAAATTTCAGTTTCCAAGTATCAATATTAACCGTAATATAGTACTTTCCTGTGTACAATCCCGCTCACTTTTTTAATGATTCTACCTGCCTATCTACCTGCATACCAAATATTAATAAGTTAGTGTCAATATTAACTAAGATATAGTATTTTTATAATATTGACACGCCCCTTTGTTGAATAACGCCCACTTTTTTTGCCGTAATTTGCAGTAATTGTACCTACCCATGTACTTAATTTCAGCACCCTAGTGTCAATATTATTCGATATATAGTGTGTTTCTAATATTGCCACACCCATTTGTTGAATAACGCCCACTTTCTTTACAGTAGTTTTTTAAAATTGTGTCTACCCCTGTACTAAATTTCAGTACCCTAGTGTCAATACTATTTGAGATACAGTGTTTTTTTAATATGACCACACCCCTTTATCATATAACGCCCATTTTATTGATCGTAATTTTTAATAATTGTGTCTACCTCAGTGTTTTTACTGTAAATTTCAGTACCCTAGTGTCAATATTAACTGAAATACAGTGTTTTTCTTATATTGACACGCCCCTTTGTCTAATATCGCCCACTTTTTTAAAAAAGGACCTCCGCGTTCATGGTATCTATCTGTTGACAAAAAATTACGGAAATCGGGCAAGTGCTTTAGGAGTTATCGATGTACATACATTTAAAAAAAAAAAAAAAAAAAAAAAAAAAAAAAAAAAAAAAAGCGGACAAACCAACGAAATTGAGAACCTCCTCCTTTTTGAAGTCGGTTAAAAAACACCGCATTTTTTGGATAAAATATATCCAAACACCGCACAGTCTTAATTTAAAAACCCACAGTTTCGATAGTATCGGAAGTGTAGACTTAAAATTCCTTTTTATACAGCAATGGAGAAAAATTCCGGTTTTTGTAGTTTGACGTAAAATTCCTTTTTATACAGTAATGGAGAAAAATTCCGGTTTTTGTAGTTTTTATTTATTTTGATGTTGGTTTTATGTTGGCCTTTAATATTTGTATTCGAGTCAAATAAACAGAGAAATCACTTTTATTATTATAATTATCTTCACCCCAGCGTCAGTTTGTGGTATTTAACACAAAAAAAATAATCCTGAGCACCACACAATCATATGGAGTGAATATGGAGGGAAAGGTGGATGGCTATTCATAGCAAAGTTTTTTCCAATAAGTGGAATAATTTTTTCACATATTGCAGCAAAACACAAATTATAACCTTCTTTTGAAAAACCAGAGGCTCGAAATAGATTTTAGACTAACGGTTTCTTCCCACGCCTACGATTTTTTGAAAAAAAAAAAATTATCCCGCTCAAATGTATACAAAGGGTGGTTAAATTTTAAGGGGCGATGTTGAATATAAACCACACCTAAATGTCAAGTTTTTTTCTGCATTTCATTTGACATTTCTCAATTTCAGACTAACTCAATTTGAACCGTTAAAGTTATTCAGGCTTATTATGAAAATGAGCTTTCAAATCAAAATGCATATCGAGCACTTCGTGATTTTTTCGGTCAATTTAATCGTCCAAATGTGCGTACAATCGGAAAAATCGTGCAAAAATTTGAACAAACCAGGTCTGTAGGAGATGTGAAAACACCAGTGCATGCTCGTACTGCAGAAAATATTGCTGCTGTTCGCGATAGTGTAGCTGAAGAGCTGTCCACCTCAACTCGTCGTCGTGCCCAACAATTGCACCTCTCACATTCGTTGTTGATGAACATTATGCATAAAGACTTGCATTTACACGGTCAGAATGGTGGCAAGGAATGGCAACAGTGGATGATCAATTTTCGAAGAAAATCATCTTCAGTGATGAGGCACATTTTCACCTCAGTGGATTCCTCAATAAGCAGAATTACCGAATTTGGGCGAATGATAATCCAAGAGTGATTGTCGAAAAACCAATGCACCCACAAAGAGTGACTGTTTGGTGCGGTTTATGGGCTGGCGGCATCATCGGGCCGTATTTTTTTCCAAAATGAGGCTGGTCAGGCAGTTACTGTGAATGGTGTTCGGTAGCGTGAGATGATAACGAACTTTTTATGGCCCGAATTGGAAGATATGGATGTGGACGATATGTGGTTTCAACAGAACGGTGCCACTTGCCACACAGCTAACGAAACAATGGCTCTTTTGCGCGACAAATTCAATGGCCGTGTTATCTCACGTGGTGGCGATGTCATTTGGCCACCAATCATGTGATTTGACACCGTTGGGCTTCTTTCTTTGGGGTTATTTGAAAGAAAAGGTATACGTCGATAAGCCAGCAACAATTGAAAAGCTAAAGGATGAGATAATTCGGCGGCGGGGTGCAATAAGGCCGAATTCGGCCTTATTTCCATTTGAAAAAGAAATTAAGCCAATTTGGCCTTATTTCCCTTTAAAAGGAACCACTATTAAAACGCCATCAAATAAGTTTTTTAGTTTTATTTAATGAAAAATTAAAGATATAAAGTATTGGAATAATTGTACTTTAGGGCCCATGCTCCTTTTTTCTTTTTTTTTCTAAATGTGAATTTGGAGCTCCTAATGCACATGCTGCAAAAAAAGGTCGGTCTCAAATGGTTTAGGAAATAAAAATCGTGAAAGTTTGAAAAATGTTCATATTTTGGAATAATTGCACTTTTGGTACACGCTTCTTTTTTTTTTTTTTTTTTTTTAAATGTGTATGGAACTTCTAAATCTAATGCTGCAAAAAAAAAATAGGGAGGTCTCAAATGGTTTAGGAGATAAAAATCGTGAAAGTCTGAAAAATTTACATATTTTTTATTGAGAAGACTAGGATATCTTATTCTAATAATAGAAATATATATCCGTTTAAAGCGAAAAACATGATCGTTTAAATTCTAAAGAACATACATCTTTTTGTTTGTGGTCGAGAAAAAAATGTAAAATAAAAACGTAAAAGTGATGAATGAAAATTTATAAAATATGCGCGATTTTTACTAAAATTTTTAATGAAGCTTTAATATTATAAAGAATGAGCGCCGCAGGTTTATAATAAATCGCCGCGATTTTTAATAAAATTTTTTTGCCTGCGGCGCTCATTCCTTATAATATTAAAACTTCTTCACCTTCACTATTGAACTACTACTAATAAATTTTTCGCGTTGATACGAAAACAAGCACATTGAGGTTGACAATGGCAACTGTTCTCTTGCAAATTGAGTACCTGCGCTGAGTCCAGTAACTTTTCAAACAACAGACTACAGGGTGCGTACTTTTTATTAAAAATAATTATAAAAAATAATCCATAGTTTGCAAAAATTATTTTTCGGCCTTATTACCATTTTGCTAAATTTTTTTTTAGGCTTTATTTCCTTTTCAAATGGAAATAAAACCAAATTCACAATTTTGTCCTTATTTCTCTTTGAAAAGGAAATAAAGCCAATTCGGCCTTATTGCACCCCGCCAATTCGGCACATTAACGGCATAGAACCTCACTTATGCCTCGGCGTCATCGAAAATTTGGGCCATCGGATGGAGGTGTGCTGCCGAGGTCGCGGCGGCCATTTAGCCGATATTTTGTTCCATGCATAATTGAACCATACCAATATTATCATAATAAAAAGAAACGACAATAATTTCCTTAATAATTTGTGTTTTATTCAAAATCAACATCGGCCTTTAAAATTTAACTACCCTTTATATATATAACGTACATAAATATTTTTGAAACCCCCCCCGAAATATATTCCTGGAACCGCCCCTGGCTATTATTAGTAAATATTAGATTTTCTAGGTTTGACTTTACGTTAATTTCGCTTTTACCTTATCAACCTTTGTGAATTCCATAAATAAACTTGAAATATAAACTGTATGCAATACCAAGACAACTTTTAAGTCTTTTTGCAAAATAACACGCAATTTTCTTTCAGTGAAAGCTTAAAAGCTGGCTTGTGTTAAAGCAAAATGAGAATGTATTTATGGGGTGAAGCCAGTGTTGCCAGATATGGCGATAGTTCGCCAAACTGGCGGTTTGAACAAACACTTTGGCGAGAGGAATTTTGTTTGGCGTGATGACGAAAAAGTGGCGGTTTCAAACTTTTTTTTGGCGATATTCCTTAAAAAGAAGTCAAAATCCTTCTTTTACGTTATGCAACACTTCACAATTCAAACATTTTTTCACGTCTCAAATTCTTAATTCGCCGAGCAACAGTGCTACCACAACATAAAACGTAAAATCACTTTTCAATTTGTTCAGGTTGCGCGCCTTTACAAAATAACATAAAATGCCAAAAAATCAGAAAGGAGTAAGAAAGTAAAGAAAAGATTGGGAGAACTTCTTACCTTGGGGAGTGTGGATCAAGGTAAGAAGTTTTATATAGTATTAATTTAACAACAAAGAACAACTCAAACAATTGATGCGATGAGCAATGATAGCGCTTTCCTGCCAATTGATTCAATCGATTTCGGAATGAGTTTTTCAAATCAACTTTTATATGTTAATTTAACTGTCGACACTATTTTAAATTAAAAACTATCTTGTTTTCAATATTTGCGCAAACAACTGCTTGAGATGGCTATTCGGTTGCCAAAAAACATTGAAAATTTCAGAAAATTCAAGGTTCTGTGTCCTGCAAGATGCATAAATATTATTGAACATGAAAAATTTTCTTGTTTCTGAAATTTTTCAATGGGTTTTGGGATCCGACAGTATCCGCAAGCAAATATGAAAATCAATGAAATAAACTCCCTTTTGTTGATTGGAATAGTTATTTTCAAAACAACGTCCCAAGAACTGCTTTCAATTGCTGCTTTCTGGTTAAATATTTATAAATATGAGGATGGAGTAGGCAACACATATTTCAAAGAACTCGTTGAAGTGGTAATTAAAATGCTTTTGATACCAACTAGTAATGCATGTGTAGCAAGAGTTTTTTCTATTATGAACAACATTAAAACTTAGAAATGAAATAAAATGCAATTTGAACTACTTCAGGCTCTCTTAAGAATATAAATTTATAGTAATAATTTTAAAACATGCTGTGAAAACAAAAGATTTACAATTTTTAAAGTAACAAAAAACAATTTGTGGCGGTTTTTGGCGGTCTAGGTATCGACAAATGGCGATCAAAGAGTATAAAAAAACTGGCAACCCTGGGCCATGGTAGAATTATAAGGTAGGGCCGAGTCTCTCAGTGCCCTCACGCGTCAACGAAGAGTGGATAGTGAAAAGGTTGGGTAGCTGTCAAAATGACGAAGTTGGTGGAAATGTCAAATGCAAAAAGAAATATCATGTTTTCAATTTGTAAATAGTGCGGACACGTGTGTTAAGTTTGTGTTAATTTGAGTGGAAATATCGTAAAAACATTGTAAATAAATCTATAAAATGCCGCGGAAGTGTTAAATTTGAAAAAAAGCTTGTAAAAAGTTTTACCTAAAATCAACTGCGAAACATGCACATAAAGAAACTCGATATGAACAGCTGATTTTGACAACTAGCCCCCTTTTTTGCTGCTTTCCACTTCATTCTTCTCCGAGTCGGCCCTACCTTATAATTCTACCATGCCCTGGGCGAAGCTGTTTAACACTGCTGTAGAGCAGTGATCATCACCGTTGCCAGATTGGGCGATTTATCGCCAATTGGGCGCTTTTTTTCTTGTTTTTGCGCTTAAATTTTTAGGAAATCGCCTGGCGATTTTTTGGGCGATTTTTGTAAAAACAACATTTTTTCATAAACTCATCTAATGTGTTTAAAATTTCAATTAAAGAAAATAATAATTGTTTTAAGTGTTTGGAACACTCTGTTAACAATGCGATTGAACACAGCTCACAAGCCCTTATCGATAATTTAATTATATCGAAATACTTATTTTTTTGAGACCGTTTCTTCAAAACATCAACTCACTTACTTAATTCATATTTTCAACGAGAAAAAGTTGACCTTTTTCAAGCTTACGTTGAAATCCCAACATTTATTCAAAGACTTGTTTCAAAAATTATAAAAGAAGACATTGTCAAAAATTTAAATTTTGATAATTTAGCTATATTCAGCTTAAATAAAATTTTAGCGGATAAAAGCAATTATAAAAGAATTAATGACCTTACATTTCATTATCAGTTCCATGAAGAAATTCACAAATTAAGTGATGCCAGAATTTCATTATAGTTTTAATCAAGGAAATCAAGGAAACGATTACCTAGTCTGTTAGAAATTTTTGAAAATGCTTTTATTTTATGTCCTGAAAGATGTTTAAACTATATAAGACCTTCTTTCCGTGAACTCCCTCTTCATTATCTATCTCTTGAAGAGCGACGTGCAGATGAAATCGAATACGAATCTTTGTTGTCATTTCCATGGAGCAATGTTTTCAAAAACAAAGTGCCATCTGAAAGTGAAGAATTTTGGTAATCGGCATACAAAATTAAGACAGCCGTAGGCGGAAAAATGTTTGACAATATTTGTAAGTTCGCATTCATCTTTTATAAACTAAATCAATGTATAAACTAAACAATACTTCGAGAATTGACGAAACGGAGGAAGAGTCTAATATGGCTGAAGGAACTACGTTTTTTGTAAAAAGTTTTTTTTTAAAGTTGCATATTGAAAAATTCTAAAAAGTTATAGTCTCTAAAAAAATGTTCTTTAACGATCAAAATTCTCGTATAAAATGAAGTAGCTTTTTTATTATTTTTTATAGATCTCAAAAATATGAAAATAAGAATATCTAATACTATTAACAGATCTCAATATTATTTGAAAAAAAATGTATATAATTTGTTTTGTTTTTTCTAGTATAATAAATTTCTTAGAAAAAATGGCGATTTTAGGCGATTTTTTTTTCATTAAGCGATTTTGGGCTATATTTTTTTTAAATCTCGCGCTCGCGATCATCAAAGCCTATGCCCGCGGGCATTTCAGCTTTTGTGCTTGAAGTATACATATTAACTCACGGACGAGCACTGAACTGCGTCAGTATCTATTGAAATTTCATGCAGAGCAAACCTGTGGCACATGCATGCTTTTTAGATTGTTTTTTTTGCTGCGCATACGCACTTATGCTACACTCATAAAAATATCAGTTTTTGCTATTTCTATGCAAAATGTCTCTACTTGAATGGGAGTTGCAATTCTTTTTTGCAGAAAATATTTTTTCTGAACCTCAATGTATGGTGTGCTACCGGACTGTGTCTGCTCGTAAAAAATGTAACATTGAACGGCATTATAACATACAAAAGTTTGAGTGAAACACTGAGCGTAAAGAACTAGCGATTCGTTTAAAAAAAGCGTTTATTGAAATAATAGCAAACTGGCCACTGAATAATCAAACAAGCGAACCTTCGTCTTGCATGAAAGCTGGACTGAGACTCAAGTAGTATTTTTTTCAGTGCAAAGCTTTCAATGAGCTTTTATACATAAACAAAGTATGCTTGTATAGAGTTTGATGGCCACTGCTGTAGAGAGATAAAATTAAAAAGTTTTTATAAAGTATTAAACTTAAAGGGGGTTTTTTCTCAAAATGAAAACTCAATTTTCCCACTTGATCACTTTTCACATTTGTACCGTAACGAAACTTAAAACCCATGCTTGGATACTAAAATTAGTGATTTTAAGTATCAATGAAATCAAAATTTTTAGATTCTATCTTGAATTGTGAAAAACTATTTTATCTCAGTTTGATAGTAATGAAGATGGTGTATTTTACTTCTATTAAAGACGATTATTAAAATGATGTTTAACCCTAGAACTGTATCGTGGGGTGAAAAAGCACCCCAGACTGGCTTAAATCTCGCGCCAGACACAAATGTCTTTCGTTTACGGCCCAGGACCGTAACCATAATTCTGTTTCAACGTCTGAGAGTAGAGGGAGCATGCTCGCGGCATCCGTACCACGTGCTTGCTCCAGCAGTGAACATAAGAAGAGCGTCTGGGGTGCTTTTTCACCGCACGATACAGTTTGTGTATATTTTTCGTCATCTTAAAGTTTTTTTATTTTCGTGTTGTTTAAACTTGTTGGACAAGTAATGAGTATAGTGGCCCCACTTCACATATATTTACATATATACGCTACCTTTAACTGGATTAGTCGCACTTGTTTTAATAACAAAAAATGCTCTGCTCTCAATATTGGTTAAAAAAACAATAACAACAACTACTTGGAATAAATGCTCATTGAGTGTACTTACCAACAACAACCAAAAATGTGCACTCTCTTTAAAAAAAACGGTACCTGCTAACTCGTCAAACAGTATTTTGCATTGAAGAGGTATTGGATGAAGGGACAATGCAACGGAACATAGGTGGAACAAGAAGACAGGGAAGATGTGTTTATTGTCCCCGAATCATCGACAGAAAATATGGAGCCAAATGCTCCAAGTGTCATGCCTTCGTGTGTCCAGACCATAGAGCTATTATCTGTCAGGAGTGTGGTGAGCAAGAATGAGAGATAAACAAATTTAATATTCTTCTCAATAATTGTGCTTTTTAATTTCAAATAAAGATGTTTTTTTCCAACTTGAACGAAATTCTTATTCATTGTAACGATCTGTGCGGCAAAAATCGTTTTTTTTATTTCTTACAATTTGCGCACTTTGGTTTCTCAAAAATAATAGCATTTTTGGAACATTGGCCAAAACCACTATAATATCCCTTAAACATAGTATCTCCCCTTTAGAATCCCGTTGGAATTACTAGATTTAGTAAAAAACTCACTGAGATATCGTAATTTTAACGAAAAATAAATTTTTTCCTAGTTTTTCACGTTTTTTGCCCTTCTTGGTCAATATTCCCTGACCCTCCAAACTTTTGGCCAAACAATTTAGTTCACGAGATTCCAGGTCAAAAGACGAAAAAAATAAGCCCCCATGGAACCATCAAAGTCACACTGAGTTCGAGATACGGGCTCTTGAAACTTGGGGTGTTTTTTCACCCCGCGATACAGGAATAGGTAAAAAAAAATAGCGATCCAGTTCTAGGGTTAAGTAATCGTTCGATATATTCATCAGTTTTAATATCGGCATTCCTCTTACAGAAGTTACACTCTATTTAGTTCGACAAATATTTTGTTCCTTGAAGACAGTTGTAATCCGTAGTATGTATCATGTTGATTATAAAAATTCTAGAGCTAATAATAGTACCCCTATTTTAGAGAATATTTTATCAACTGCCGATTGTATACAAATATTTTTGCAAATAAACAATTCGTCATTCTTTGATCACATTCGCTGATTGATGCTCATATTTATATAGAATGTGGTTAATTCGTGCCAAGAAACAATTCAGCTCAATGAATATTTTGTTCAATGTCAAGGTCACCAATAGATTCATTTATAAACCAAGTATTACTAAGACTTTTCCAGCTAAATTTTGAAAAAATAATATCACCACTCATATTTGTGAAAATTTTAAAAATATTTAGCATTCTGCTTTACTTTTTGAATTTGTAACAGGAATTCTGTGAAAAATTTCTGTGGAAATACTTACACACCACTTTCAAGCGACAAATAAACAACCATAATCCTGGCACTTGGCCAAAAAATTAATAAACATTAGTAAGAACAAGGCAGAAATATTTGAAAATATTCTGCCTTCTAAAGCGAAACATCGCGCATGTTTGTAAATTTTGTTTTTTTCTTAATTTTAAAATGTTTTTTTTTAATTTACAGTTCGGTTGGACACGTTTTCCATGCGTCTTAAAGGCGGGACATTGTCATGGTGGCGTTGCCACTGCACGCTTGGAGAATCAGAGCGCCTTGCAGGATGCTGCCGGCCTTGTCACCGGTGCCGGCAACGATTCGCACTGCTACTGCACCATTGAGCCCTATATTGATGCGAAATTCGATGTGCACATCCAGAAGATTGGCAACAATTACAAGGCATTTATGTGAGTATATGTTATAGTTGTTGTTGTTGTGGTTTTGATACTCCGCCGATAACATCGCTATTCAAAACATAAACCAATATTTTGTGGCTCGATAAACAGCAAGGAATTTATTGCAATTTCTTTGAACTGTGCGGTTGCATACGTCAATAACTTAAATCGGCTTTAGCTTTGTATCCGTCAGATACTTGGCGACCTTGATGTCGCTTATTTGAGTTTGTAACTGCAAGTGTTGCATTTAACTTGGTCTTAAAACTTGCTACGATTTGCATGCAGCTGTAAGCACTCAGCTATAGCACGCGATTTCATTGCCAATCCACGAGATACAACAACAAAAAGAGACATTTGTGCCGCCACCGTCGCCGCTTTTGAGGCTACACATAACAAGTTACAAAAAAAAAAAAATATCGAAATAAAGAGTTCAAAATCAAAGTTCAATGCTGTGCAACACTTGAAGTTCAGTTGCGATCCGCAGTTAATCAAAAAATTAAATGCACTCAATTGACTTCGACAACCACCCGCATCAGTCAAAGACCAGACCCTCATTACCCAACCGTGTGCCCCGCGAAGCAGACAAATTATAGTGTTTAAGTCGGTGAAGATCTGCAAATGACTCACGTTTAGTTATTATTTCCTAATGATCAAAACGTTCATCATCATCACCATCACCATCATCATTATCATCCTGTTTATTATGTTCATCACTGTTGTTAATTTTCTGCTTTTATTTTTTTGTCATCTACTTTCAGGCGCAAATCCATCTCTGGCAATTGGAAGACCAATCAAGGTTCAGCCATGCTTGAGCAGATCACTTTAACCGAAAAGTACAAGAGTTGGGTGGATGAGGTAAGTCGTTGTTGTTGTATTCCTCTTGCTATTGTTGTTTATTGCAAATTATTGTTGTTGCATTAATCAAAGTGCGCCTAACTGCGTCTCATGTCTGAGCAATGAACATAAATATCTTGTTTTGAGTTATGGTACTCAGCGATTGCACTTTATTTTAATACCCTGCATACAGGGTGATTTATTGCTTATGGCTTAACATAATGATGGCAAGTTGCTTTCTTTTCGCTTATGACTTGTAATTAAGTTGTTAGGATTAGCATAAATTATTTAAAGATAAAATAAGCTGACCAGTTTAGTCTGAAGATTTATGGTAACTATCGTGAAAGCCTATATAAATGCAGGGTGGCACACAGAGCAATTGGAGCAAATGCTTGTAGGCCAAAAAATTTATTGAAAAATGAGAAAATCTCACATAATATGCATGTGTTGATGTTGTTTTAGGGATTTCAGAGACCCTTGCTTAAATATGTACCTATTAATAAAAATAATTTTTTGTTTGTTTGACCCGAATACAAATCTAAATGGCTGGATGGATTTCGCTGAAATTGGCGGCCTCGGTAGTCGAGTTGGTAGCGTGCTCGACTGCCACCCCAGAGGTCACGGGTTCGATTCCCGGCCAGGCCATGGTCCTTCGCTTTAAAAACCTTTCTAAATTTTCTATCCTCATTTCTAATCAACTGAAATTAAAAATTCATCAATATTTACAACTTGAAGTTGTAGTTGATGGTAGAGAAGTTTGTGGATGAGATTGCCTTATAACTTGAATTGACTGAGGTAAAGGCATAACACTTGCCTCTGATTCAAATTCACATGTTTCTTTGGATTTCCACCACGCTTAGAACATCCTACACGTGTTTCACTTGATTGCCCTTTCCTTCCCACTAATCTATCACCCATTTTCGAACCAAGGCAGACTTGACTGAATAGGCATTCCACCTGAAATCCTTGGTTCAAAGCTAAAAAAAACAAAAAAAAAAATTGACGTATCTGAATTTTCTTAAATGCTCAGGAGAGTACTTTTTACTTTTCGCTTATCTGTCGCAAATTCGCAAATTTTAAATTCGATGCAAGTAACTCCGTTAATCTTGAATATGTATATTTCATTTCAGTTTTTTTTTTTTGTTTTTGACGTAGAATACGTCATTCTCGAAAGTAAGTAGGGTGGTTGATAGTGATCAGGTGTCGGTATTTATATCACAATTTGAGCCTTCGGTGTGCCTAAAGTACTGATCGTACAATGTTGATGTTAGCACTTATTGGTCTGCTTGATACTCACTGGGAGAAAAATTCATGTTTGAACTCTCTAACTTATATAAATTTTACACTATTACATGAAATATAAAGCCAACATTTGATGTTTTTATTTGCTTAAGTTTGCAACCTATTTATCGACAGTTTCCGGTTTTATCGACAAAACCATAAAATATGTATGGGAGCCCCCCTAAGGAGTGGTCGAAGGGAATAGGTGTCAAAGGCAAAAATGTTCCTTTTGCAAAAGTAATGGGGTCGGTCATACATATTAACCCTCTCCAGCACTGTCTTAAAGG
The DNA here is from genome assembly GCA_943735915.1 of Pherbina coryleti. NCBI lineage: Eukaryota > Metazoa > Arthropoda > Insecta > Diptera > Sciomyzidae > Pherbina > Pherbina coryleti. The sequence goes on along the minus strand of OX030949.1, from coordinate 58,629,340 downwards.
TCATATGCTCAGGTGTAGGGAATAAATATACAAAAACTATAAAATTTGTATGGGAGCCCCCCTAAGGAGTGGTCGGAGGGAATAGGTGTCCAATGCAAAAATGTTTCGTTTGCAAAAGTAATGGGGGTCGATGATACATTAACCCTTTCTGGCACTCTGTTAAAGGTCATATGCTCAGGTGTATGGAATAAATATACAAAAACCATAATATTTGTATGGGAGCCCCCTTAAGGAGTGGTCGGAGGGAATATGTGTCAAAGGCAAAAGTGTTCCTTTTGCAAAAGTAATGGGGGTCGGTCATACACATTAACCCTCTCCGGCACTCTCTTAAAGGTCATATGCTCAGGTGTATGGAATAAATATACAAAAACCATAAAATTTGTATGGGAGCCCCCCTAAGGAGTGGTCGGAGGAAATAGGTGTTAAGGGCGAAAATATTCCTTTTGCAAAAATAATGGGGTTGGTCATACATATTAACCCTCTCCAGCACTGTCTTAAAGGTCATATGCTCAGGTGTAGGGAATAAATATACAAAAACTATAAAATTTGTATGGGAGCCCCCCTAAGGAGTGGTCGGAGGGAATAGGTGTCCAATGCAAAAATGTTTCGTTTGCAAAAGTAATGGGGGTCGGTGATACATTAACCCTTTCTGGCACTCTGTTAAAGGTCATATGCTCAGGTGTATGGAATAAATATACAAAAACCATAATATTTGTATGGGAGCCCCCCCCCCTTAAGGAGTGGTCGGAGAGAATATATATCAAAGGCAAAAGTGTTCCTTTTGCAAAAGTAATGGGGGTCGGTCATACATATTAACCCTCTCCGGCACTCTTTGAAAGGTCATATGCTCAGGTGGATGGAATAAATATTTTGCTAAATATTTTTTAAAAAGATGTCATCAAAAGTGAATTGAATAATTCTACGTCTTGTGTTACGACATAGTTGAAACTACTGTATCTTTTTAGTATTTTTTCGTTGATAACTTCAATTTAAACACTTAATAAAATCCTTTTCAAGGGTATAAGGGCTTAGCGTATATAATTTAGATTTTTTTTTTCAAAAAAGTTCAAAACTAAATGTTAATAGTCAAAACTTAAAAAAAATGACAAAAGTTGTTTTCGTTCTTAAAATAATAAAAACTCAAACTAAAAAATAAAAAATAAATAACTGGCCATTTCAGCCCTTGAAAGGACTTTGACCTAGCTTCTTATGATCAATTGTGTTGTGCGTGTTATTAAGTTTGTACAGAATTGACCGAGAACCGGACCTACATGCTTAACGCCGACTCCGAACGGCGATGAACGGAATGTTCTCGTTCTCAAGAAGCTTTACATGGCATTTTAATTACTCTCTGAGGTTTGCCATTGTCTGCAGAGAGGTGGCGGCCGTACAGAAAAATTATTTTAATTCAAATAATTTTCTGTCGCTGCTGGGGTTCGAACCCGGGTCGAATATATAGCGCGTTATAATTTAATGTAACAAATTTGAAGTTTCGTTGCTCAGGTAGCTCCTGCCACATCCCGATTTTTTATTTTTTTATTTTTGTCATAAAGTCAAAGATTTAACCCTTACTGTCATTATTTTTATCATACGACGTATACTTATAGTAAGAACTCCATACAACGCCGAATTTTTTTCGGAATAGTGATTTTTCCATAAGACGTAACGCTGTCACGTTAAAATAAAAATCTGTCTTAGCTTATTCTTAAAACATGGTCCAATAAGTCCCAAGACTAAGTAATAATACTTTTCAATACCGTTTTTTAAGAACGATTCGTGCTTCGCCTCAAAATACGCTTCAGTTTCAGCCATCACCTCTTCATTGGAGCCAAATCTCTTGCCGGCAAACATTTTTTTTGAGGTCAGCAAAAAGCCAGTAGTCGCTGGGGGCCAAATCTGGCGAATACGATGGATGAGGAACCAATTGGAAGCCCTATTCGTGGATTTTCGCCATCGTTTTAATCGATTTGTGACACGGTGTATTGTCTTGGTGAAAAAGAATTTTTTACTTTTTCAAATGGGGCCGATTTTTCGCGATTTCATCCTTCAAACGCTCCAACAACGCTTCATAATAATCGCAGTTGATTGTTTTTCCCTTTTCAAAATAGTCGATGAACAAAATTCCATTCGCATCCCAAAATACATCTGTATTTTGGATGGATCTGCCATAACATTTCCAGCCGACTGTTGTGTTTTTGGTCGCTTTGGCCTGCTTTCATCGGTTGCTTTCCATTTAGCTGATGACCGTTTTGATTCCGGTGTGTAATGGTGGATCCATGTTTCATCCATTGTCACATACCGACGCAAAAATTCATGTTTATTCTTTGTAAACAGTGCCAAACAGCTCTCCGAATCATCGACACGTTGTTGTTTTTGATCTGGTGTGAGACAACGCGGCACCCATTTGGAAAGCAGCTTTCTAATCGACAAATGTTCCTGTAATATTGATCATACACTGCCTTTCGATATCTTCAGAGCCTCATCTACCTCGCGCACCTGCAATTTACGGTCGGCCAATACCATTTTGTGTACTTTTTTATGTTTTGTGGAACTACTGCCTCATTTGGGCGTCCTGAACGTTCAGCATCATTTGTGTATGTACGACCAAGTTGAAACTCAGCATACCATCGGTTAATGATTGCTTTTGACGGAGCAGAGTCCGAATAACACTTTCGAAGCCATTGCTCAGATTGGACGGTATCTTTTCCCATCAAAAAACAGTGATAAATCAACCCACGGAAGTGCTTTGAATCCATTATTTTGAAAATACCAACAGTAGCGTCACTTAAATCACTGCAACTTCTGAACTAAACTTTAAATTGAAATTTTTACACGTATTGTTTGAAGGTTGAAACTATCGAAATATTATATCGAAAGTTCGTTAGAGGTGCCACCTAGTAGTTAGTTTCGGGACTTATTGGACCATGTGTTAGTAGTAACCGTTATTTGTCTGGATATTTTAGCTCCATTTTCTACACAATCAAATTAAGTAGATAAAAGATTTAAAACAGTGTCGACCACAACAACAGCATTTGTCTCATTTACTCTTTCGTGGTTACATAAAAAGACAAATGGTATCATTTTATAAATCACCGTGATGAAACGCTAACGCGGCGCATCACTTGGATTTAAAATTTACATTTTATTTAATCACTACGTTATTGCGGTAGCTATGTTACCTTATCACGGTGAACTGTCAGTCAACAACGGTTTAGGGTTGTCTGATGTAAAATAAAATAAGCATCATTATTGTAAATTTCTGAAAAATTTAAGATACACCAAATTTTGGCATGTTGGCAACTGTATCAGCTTTTCTCTTCAGTCATCATTAAATTGAAATTGAAATATAACACCAAACACTGCCGTACCATTTGCTATCTCCGGTAATTTTTCTATTTATTTTAGCAACATTTCGAACTGTTGGTTCGTTGTTACTGGCTTTAACCTATATTTAAACATTGTATATAAACATTTAAGAATATATTAGTGAAAAAAAAAGTTATTAAACTTTGAATACTAACTGATCCATTCTAACGGCAGATAAAGAGCCAGTGATGAAATTGACAGTTCAAGTGAAGAAAATTCAAGGGTTGCGTTTTATACAATACAAAATTTGCACCGTTTTTACTACGCTATTGCTTTACTTAACTCTTACATAAGTCTTTTTTTAAATCATGAATTTCAAGAACGCAGCGCGAAGTGATGTGCAGGGATTTATAAAATGATGCTTAAAGTGTCACTTACCTTGCGAGGGTACTATGTGATCGACACTGACTTAAAAGCTTCTACAAATATCACGGAAATAGCTTCCTACAAAAGCTTTTAACTAAAAATTAAATCTTTTATCGACCACTTAGTCAAGCAACCGGAAGAGATAATACTCGTAGGAAAACTTTTTCGCTAGTTTAGACAAATACAACATTTTTATAAAATTTTATAAAGTTAATGAAAAACATGAAAAATGCATCTAACCAAACATTTTATCGAACTCGGATATTATGTTATAAATGCAACTAAAAAGATAATTAAACTCGACTTGAAAATAACAAATTGAGTTAAATAAGTTAGAGGTTATTAACATTTTTTTTAATTCCGATGCCTAACCTGCAATTTTCAATTTGCATTACATATACATACCATGAGTCACAAAGATGTAAAGTGTAACATTAAGCATGCAATTTTCTCCACCACATGCATCTCACGGATAGATATGCATACGAGCAACGTCACAGTTGCTGGCAGCAGCATCAGCAACGTAATGCAATTCCATGAGCAGTCAACTTCTTGTTACGCGATACGCTGATAACTCAGTCAGTGGTAAAGCAGCTGATGTAGCTGATGTTGTGTGTGGTAACATCTTGTGTGGGTGGGTAGAATGTTGCCATTCGTCTGTCTTGCCGTTCGTCATTAGATACACTCGAGCTGGTATGCCATGAAAAGCTGACGTTAGCTAAACAGAATGTCTCGATTACAAAAACAAACAAACAAACAAACGAACATGCAAACCCCCAAGAAACAGACAAACCCCGCTATTGTCTAACATAACGTTTAGCGTTAGAACAATTGAAAGCAGCCACAACTAAACAGCGGAATTATTAATTAATTACGCTAATTTTTGCTGATGTTATGATTTTGTAATTAAAACCAGGCAACACCAACGCATTTGCAGTAGCCAGAATGTAGCTGAGTAATTTGCGTTTAGGTCTGTAAGATGTTGAGCAACATGTTAGAGAGTGACTGTAAATGATACCATTTGAAGATAAAAGAAAACGGGTGCTTACACACGAAACTCAGAATTCAAAACAGACCATAAATGTTATTTTAAGGAAGCTATTTTTGAAAATAGTGTTTGCTCTTCAATAGCTATGAAATAATTTATTGATTAGTAGTTGTCAAAGCCCGCTACTTCAAATATTGGATATTCCATGTGAGCCAGGGCAATATTGATGAAAAAATTAAATGAAAAAGTATTTATTTTATGGTGAAAACGTTTACCGCGCAGGTTTCCAAACAAGTTGATTTAAAAAAAAAAAAAAGTTAAAGACGTGTACCGAATGCAGAAGTAGCTGCTTAAGCAACGCAACTGAAAGTTTGTTACATGGAATTATAAAACGCTAACGTTTATATAATAATATAAAAATTATTATACGCCAGTAAAGGCGGGTTCTTAGCCCTAACGGCAAAAATAGACAAAAAATTCATAACGTCATAAGCCGGCGGGGAGAGTCACTCCAAGTTTGAAAAGGCAGCTATCATTCAACGGCGTTGCATCGAAACATTACATGGTGAGTGTATGTGCTACGGTAAATGTTATAAAACGCGAATCAAGAATTTGTACTTAACCTTGTGACAAAAATAAAATAAAAAATTACACCGTCTCACAATTTTTTAAAAGTGGAAAATATATGAAAACTTATAACTTCCTATGACCAATATTAATTTTTTTTATTTTTTAAGAATTGTCTAATAAGCACGTTTCCAAAAGATCTTGGTGAAATCTTTACAGGATTTTCGTACGAAACCAACAGAGTTGTTAATTAATAAAATGTTTAATAAATTCTTGGTAACAAGAGGTATATTTCAAATTAAATATCATGTGAACCACTGAAAAAAATGTGGTTTGGTTTTTTTAGTCATAAAGAAATAAAATTAAATAAGAAACTTGCATAGTTAGATTTACAATTCATCGCATTTTTTTATCTAAGCCAAATAACTTTTTATATTTCAAACTCTAAAAACTGTTTAATGTCATTTTTGGCAGAGAATAACTATCTTCCGGTGTCGACCGGTGTGCGCTCGTTTAGATTAACATCATTATTGGACTTATACTAAAACTTTAAAAGGAAATTAGCTGCCAAAACTTGCCACAACAGTTTTTATGAATGAAAAACTAAATGCGTTTTGCGTAAAAAAATCAAGTTGTTTAGTCTCAAGGTTTAGTACTTTAGGAATTTTCCTTAGTATACTTTCAGGCATGACTTTTTAAGCTAAACACTTCGTACAAAAGCGTGACATACTTACAGTGTGTGGCTATTGCACTGTGTTATTGGTCATTTTAAGCACACAAACGAATTTTTATATTTTTTTTTTTTTTTACTACAAAAAACTATAAAAAAAGATGAAAATCTTTCTGAAAGATTAGCATGTGTTTATATGCATAAAAAGCTACAGCATGAACTACGAATATGAAGATTGATAGCAGGTTTTTCATCATCCCTAAAAGTACACTCAAGTATATTTTAAAAGTTGCTATCATCGCTTATTCAATAATTATTAATTTACTGCAGAGTGCAAAAGATGCATTCAAATTTTTTTAAATAATAGCGAAATGGGCAGCTTTATTTTAAAAATTTGTTTTTCATTGTTTTACAAAATAATTTTGAGATTATATCTTTCAGTAACATGAACATATTATTTTAACGGTTTAGATGTTATATCAACTTAAAGTGTAAAATTTTAAAAACAAATGGAGTGAACAATTTTTTTGGAGCTATGGGCGTGGCGGAAAAAATTGTTTTTTTTTTTTAAACACTCTAATTTAAGATTTCTGACAAAGTGGTTTTATCATAGGATAGTTAGTAGAAAAAATATAGCATTTTTAATTTTCAAAATGTGATGGTATGATGTGAGGTAGGCATGGTTGTGGGCGGATACCAACAAATTTTTGTTTTTAATCTGATAAAGTCAAATTAAACTTATGTGCCTAATTTTTTTATTCTACGACGACTACTTTTACTTTTTGACATTTTTTGTATGGGGTTCAACCACTGTGCATCGTCAGGTCACGTAGATAGCAAGTTATGCAACAAAAATGCAATATTGTTGCATAGAACTATTACTCCCTCAGTAGAAGTGCTACGAAAGATTTTATTTTACAATAAAAAGTTGTTATTTGATCTCATAACGAAAATCAGAAAAAAATGTTGAAATTGGCCAAGGATTAGGTTAAAAACTTTACACAAAGATTGGGAAAAGACCAAGTCAAATCTTTTTAATGGTTCAAAAGACCATTTAGACAAGTTAAACAACAAAGATCTAGACCAGTGGTCAGCAGAATTGAAAAGTAAAAGCGAGACAAAACATTTGCGTATCAACGAAAACGCATAAGAATACGCAAAGAATTGAAACGAGAGATCTCTTAACAGCCAAGAATTAGAAGTAACAAGGTTACGCGTTCCGCAGTGCCGTTATCTTATGCTCTCTTTCTCAATTGACTGCATGACGTCACACAGCACTTTTGCATTACAAAATTAATGCAAAAGTACGATCACTTAGACAAATTGAGGAAATTGAAAATAAATTCTTTCGAAAAAGTATAGTAAAAATAACTACTCTTCCGTATAAAAAAAATTGATATTTTCGTATACGAAAAAAAATTATATTTTCGTTTGCGAAAAATATAAATTTTTCAAATTTTCACGATTTGTATCTCCTAAACCATTCGAGATCGATATAATTATATTACACCAATAGATTTAGGAGGTCTGTATACATATTGTAAAAACAGGAAAAAAAATATTTAATATATATCTATATATATAAAAAAGGAGCTTATGTTTGTAAGACCGCAATAGACTAATAAACTACTCATCCGATTAGCATGAAAATTTGTGTATAGATGTTTTTTGGTACGGTGCGTGTTTGTGGGCTATCAATTTTGATCCACCTTGAACACCAGAGGGCGCTGTAGTACAAATATTTTACAAAACTGCCTAAAACTCATAAACTGCTAATGCGATTAGAATTAAAAGTGGTATACAGTGGGTTTCATGTACGTTGAGTGTTCTGCTGCTATCGGTTTTGACCTACCTTGAACACCAGAGGGCGCTATAGTACAAATTTTTTACAAAACCACCTAAAACTCCCAAACCGCTCATGCGATTAGAATAAAAATTAGTAAATAGTAGTTTTCAGGTACGATGAGTTTGTTAGCACTATCTTCTTTGAACCACCTTGGACACCAGATGGTGCTGTAGCACAAATTTTTTACAAAATCGCATATTTTTAGTTGTTTTCTTAGGTTACATGTGCAAATATTTACAAAATATAAAATATTTCTTAAATTTAGTAAAAAAAAATAATTTCCGTTATTTTCACATCAAAAACATGAACATATCTTGAAAACTATGAAAAATTTTACTACAACGATATATTTAATGTAACATTGTTCCTCAATAATAAGAAAAAAACAATTAGAAATTTAATTTTGTGACTTTCGATTCAAATATCTCCGGTGCTTTTTTATACATTTTGTTAAGTTTTTTTTTTCTTAAAGCTTCATCAAAGTACTATGTAAACCTTATTGCAAAAATACCTTTAATTGAGAATATATATTTTAAATATTTTTTTGAAAAAAAGTCTGAAATTTTGGAGTTTTCCTCAAAAAAAAGGCTCAAAATTTGTTTTTGTTGTAAAACTAATTTAAATTCAAATTCGGCTCTATTTAAAATTCAAATTTTCAGCTCTATTTAAAAGTTATAACATTTGCAAACACAAGTTATTTCAATTTTACGCAAAAATTAAAAACTATTTTTGTGATTAAAAAAACAAGGCCTACCCTTCGATTTATTCGAACAAAATTTTTTTTCCAATATTGTGTTTTTATATTTTTGAAAAAATATACAAGCTAAAAAATTAATTTTTTAGAAAAAATTATCTTAGTATCTCTTACCAATCAAAAGTTATAGCCAATAATCTATATCCAACATATATATGCAAAAAGCAAAACGCTGTCTGTGTGATGGCTGGAAACATTCAAATTACTTAGCCGATAGAGCTGAAATTTTGGAAGTACATTTTTTCAAATACGAGATGGCTTCAATTTCTGTCACACCCCCTTTTACCGCCCACAAATCAATAAAAATGCTATATTTCCTACGGTTTTCGTCGATTTGGCTACATTTTGGTAATTTAGTTTGTATGCTCACTGTCGGAAACTGTACTAAAACTGGATAATGTCCATCTACTAGAAAACTGGGATGGGCATTATATAAGTGGGTGTGGCTCCGCCCACACAATTATTATCGAATAGCTTTGAAAGTAAAAGTAGCAGTACTTACATACAAACTCAAAATGGAGTTACTATTTGGTGATCTTCTGCTACTGGGAAGCTGTAACGGTCAGTAGAAAATGACAGTGGTTTCAAACTATGAGTTTAAGAAAAGTTTTGAATACACCTATTATGTTCCCATATACATAGTTGCAGGGTGCAGCAACGCGCGTCAGGAAAAAGCTAGTACTATATATAGAACAGAAATGCATGCAGTTAATATAAACAAAAGTGCTGTGTGACGTTATGCTCTCTCTCTCTCTCAATTGCGAGTCGCGTAATCTTATTTCTATCATTCTTGCTCCGTGCCCATATCTGATCTAGACACACCTAAAACAATATTTAGACAATACTAGGAATAGAACAAGGATTTGAACACACTAAGGTCAAGTTTTTGTACGTAAGGTTGGGAAAAATATGAGACAAGGATTAGGAAAGATATTCCAACAATTGTAAGTTCAGGAATTTGGGAATGAATTAAATCAAGAGTTTAAATAATGAAAAGAATTTCTAAAAATCCTAAACAAGTTTACAATCAAAGGAAAGGGACAAAAATAAAGACAAGGATAAAGATGTGGTCATGTCAAAACCTACAGTTGTGTCCATGATACAGCCAATTTCTTCTTTTTTTTTTTCCTATATACACATTATATAGCATATTTTATTGGCTTATATTACAAAAACTATTACAAAAATTGATGTTCAATGGAAAGTTATTGAAAGGAAATGATATTTTAAAATTACTCAAAAATGGATCTAATCACGAAATTTTCACCTGGTACGTAAACTTTTGGTGTCGAATTTAAAGCATATCTAATAGTGGTTGTATTTTATTAAACCGATTTTCCGATATAATAAAAATATTTTCTGAAAAGTGCATGAAAGTGAGCAACAATTGAAAACGACTTTGGGTAATTGTTGTTTTTGCCGGAATTAAAAAGTTTTTAAGCTAATGTTTGGGCTAATAATCCATAATAGATCCAACTCTCACCAAACCCATCTATAGAAGAAGTTCGAAGATATTTTTCTTTTCAAAGCTTGTTGTTGGTACCCATTAACGTCAAAACATCGTTGATGACGGATTCCCCGATAAATGTGAATCCTTTTGGCTTGATGAAAATGAAGTTCAACGGACGTTCGTTTTTGAAAATTCGCTTGCGGCTGTTAAGCTTGCTGTGATTGTTAAGATACATAACCCAATACTTTTCATTTTACTTAAGATCAATGTCCAAATTAACAGAATCAGAATCAAAGTCATCTGTCAGTCAACTTGTATGAACCATAGAAGCATAATCGGAAGAATCATCATCACTCGCTTCCAAAATAATTCTAAAATATCACTTTCTTTCAACTTTCGTTTGCCGTTTTTGAATAATCTATACTAATATTATATTTTGAAGTGCCTTTTTTATGTTCGGAACAATCTTGAGAAAGGCCCGGCCGTTTTTCATGAAATTTTTTATAATAAAAAGCTCTCGACCTGGTGAAGGTTTTAGGCCAGTGTCGATCAAAATTAGCTCGAGAGCTAACAGCTTTTTCTGCAACGTATAGGTATATAAAATTTTGCGCTGCTAAAAAGCTTTCAGTCTGCAGGCAGACTCCAAGCAGAAAGGGTCACGTCACTTTGTTCGCTTAATTTGATTATAATTACGCAATTTTTGTACACCGAAAAGAAAACATTAAGAAGCAAAGCACAGTTCAGTTAACTATGATTCTTCGGAAACGCAACACTTTGTAATGTAAGCGATGATTGTATGCAATTTTATATTTATTTTGTTTTTAGTTAATACCGAAAAATGTTGCTATTTACGTATGTATATTTAATATATGTAAATAATTCAGCACACTTTTGCTGTTTTCAATTAAGAAATAGCTGTCAGCAAAAAAGAACTTGTAAATGCAAAATAAAAAAAATTGGGATGAAAAATAAGGTTAGTGCAATTCATAAATTTAATGTTTGCCTAAATACAAGGTTTTTACTCTTTCCAAATTTTCTTTTAGATGAAAGTGTTTACTTGCTTGCCGCAAAGGACTTAAAAATAAAATTGAATATTTTTTCAATTCGAAGAATAAGATCGCCTCTTCACCAACATACTTGTTTCAGCATTTGTAGACCTATAATTAGTCAATTCAAATTCTGATAAACTGAATCATATTGTCGCCTATAATTGAAAAAGTCATAACTACAAAAAAAATCGAATTATTGACTTTTCAAAATAAATTTAATTAAAGAAACCTGTCTTACAAGGGTAGAAGAAACCTGTCTTACTGCACATATTCAAAGTATTCAAAATATACCCATACGATATATATTCATATATAATAATAAAAAATCCAAAAACAATATAATATGAAATATATTATAAGCAAATAATCTATTACAAATAATTTCATAGTTTTTCGATTTGCGTCGATTTAATTCTATTTATGAACATAAAGCTTTCGGAAAGCTTTCAAATTGCTTTAACATTAGATTTCTTTCAGTGAGAAGCTTTAAGTGTTACACACACATCCAATCAAGTTTAGTTGTGTGCGTTTGAGCATCACTGTTTTAGGCCAAAAAAATTATTAAAAAGTTTATTAGAATAGGAGATTTATGGCTTTCAAAATCCTAAGTAAAATTCACCTGCAAGCACAAACGGACATGAACGACTCATAGCGTATAAAAATTGTTGTTGTTGTAGTGAAAAATAAAGCAGTGTGCGGCACATCGACACGATGCGAGTGTTCCAATATTTTACTCTCCCATCCTACAGTGAGTATTGCTTTGTTGAGAATAGCAATGTGATTTGTTTTTGTTTTGCCTACATATGCCCAGGCGTGTGTGTGCTATGGATAGCAACAGAGAATGGCAATGTATTTTGTTTTTGTTTTTTTTTTGTCGTACGCTATGCGTGGTGACGTGAAAAAAAGACAGAGGCAAGCAAAAACAAATATAGCCAAACACTAGCTGCCCGTATGCGACGTTGTTCGCATTTTCTATTAAAATAAGCATTTTGAAAGAAAACCATAGAATGCATTTTTTTAAATTTATTTTAAATTTATTATAGGTAGTTTGTTATTATTTGCGCTGGTTATCTCTTATATATAAAAATGACTGACGTCCGTGTGTACGCGTATAACTCAAGAAGGGGTCGTTCAATTTTTACAATTTTGAGATTGATGGATTCGTATTGCCCCAAGAAAGGACACTATGTAGAAAAAAAAATTGACACACCCTCTTTTACCGCCCACAAATCAATAAAAATGCTATATTTCTGACGATTTTGGTCGTATTAGACTACAATTTGGTAATTTAGTTTGTATGCTCACTGTCGGAAACTTTACTAAAACTGGGTTGCCACACCTCCCATTTACCGCCCACAAATTAATAAAAATTCTATATATCGGAAGATTTTGGGGGTATTATACTTAAATTTGGTAATTAATTTTGTTTGATTGCTGTCGGAAACTGTACTAAAAATAGGTTGCCACACCCCCTTTCACCGCCCACAAATTAATGAAAATTCTATATATCGGAAGGTTTAGGTGATACTAGACTAAAATTTCGTAATTTAGTTTGTATGCTTACTGTCGGTAACTGTACTAAAAATTGGTTGCCACACCTCATTTTACCGCCCCCAAATCAATAAAAATTCTATATTTCCGATGGTTTCGCCGTATTAGGCTACAATTTTGGAGTTTAGTTTTTATGCTCACTGTCGGCAACTGTACTAAAACTTGGTTACCACACCCCCCCTTTTACTGCCCACAAATCAATAAAAACTCTATATATCAGAAGATTATTGGTATAGAAAATTTGGTATTAAAAATAAATTTTTATATCATTATACTAATTTATTTTGTTTGCTTGCTGTCGGAAACTGTACTAAAAATATGTTTTACCACCCACAAATATATGAAAATACTATATTTCAATCGGGTTTGGTCATAATAGACTAAAATTTGGTAATTGTGTTTGTCTTTCAAAACTACACCGTCATCTATTGAAAAAGTAGAAACATCGAATATTAAGTTTGGGCAAAACAACGTTTGCCGGGTCAGCTAGTTTTCTTATAATAAAATTTGAAGTTATTTCGATCATTGGCGAGGCAAAATGGTTTTTTGCAAAAGGCACAAATAGTATTTATTCGATCGCATTTTTGTTGTTTTCAGCAGAAAATACATCTTTACGTCCCTTTTCACATTTGCAGAATTATCGGACAGGGAAGTGTTATCCGCAAGTTCAAATCTCTTAGGTACCTATCTTACAACTTCGCGGTTGGTGACCGTATTGTTCATTTGAGTAGCCAGTTGCCCGCGGACTTCCAATGCAGATAAAGGAAATGAATCATTATTGAAAGTAGAAATTTTGTTGTAACCACAGTGCACAGCGGCGGATTTACATACGGGTTGAAAAGGCTTTAGCCGCCATCCCCCTTGAAGAATTTTTTGTGTGGGAAAAAATTTGAAAAAAGCGCTAAAAGCCGTTTTAGCCTCCCCCTTGGACTATAAAACTGTTCGCTCAGTCCTTCCCCCCTCTGGTGAATTCCGATCCGCCTCTGATTGTGCACACTCAAATCAAAGCGATCGCAGAAAAGACGCAAGTAGAATTTGGTCTTTGATTTGTGATCGTGTTCGTAGTAATACTGAAATAAAAACACAAAATCAAAAGTTGAATTTTCTTTCTAATGGTGGTACTTTGGCCACTCTACTATTGGTCCAAAATAGGTCAAAAATTCAATAAAAAATCCCAACAATTTTTTATTACGGAAATTTGTTTTGCATCAAATGAAAGATCCGATTTTTTGGAAAATTTAGAATAGTCGTAAAGAGGTCAAAGTACCACCATTGGAAAGATTATTTTTCAACCTATCATTGGATGTCAAACATTACACTGTAGCAAATATAGGTAGAAGGCCAGATATTATGATAGAATTTTTTGGGTTTTTTAACTAAAATATTTTGGGAATATCTCCTAAACCAATAGTCATATAGAGGTCAATGTACCATCATTGCAAAGGTTATTTTTTAAACTTTCATTGATAAACTTTCAAAACAGATTAAAAACAACGAGTTCTCATGAAGTAAATCAAAATTCAACCTCAAACTTTTCGTTCGCATACTGTCAACGAGAGAAAATAGTGGTATACATTTTTACCGTTGACGACCATTGGGACATATAGGTTCCATGATTTTTCACACTATTGCACGTACAAAAAAATGTTTTTTGTGACACTTTTGTTTAGTAATTTGGAGTCGCTTAACACGAACCCGTTGTCGGATTAACGAATTTTCCAGCCGTTCAGAGGCGGTCGTCAAAGGGTTAAAGGAACAGGATATTTTCCATAATTTAAGTACCAGACCCAAAAAAATATATTTAATAAAAAGTGCGATATCATATGAGGGCGATTTGAGAAGTCAGTGACTTTTTGAATAAAATGGTTTTTTTTTTTTGTTTTTTGCAAACAAGCATTTTATTTCTCAACATATCTCCGCTTAGATGAATAAATTTTAGTCCAGCGTTTTTCCAATTTTTTTCATTCTTTTTAAACAAGAGGTCTTATCGCGGGCCTCGAAATAGACGTTTGTTCAGTGATGACTTCTTCATTCGATCCAAATCTCTTGCTGCCGAGCTATTTTTTCTGTCAATAATATTCGACTGTGATAATTTTACCCCTTTCAAGGTAATCGATGTGAATGACGATGCGAATGACCTTGTTGGACGTCAGATCCACCTTGGCTTTCCTACTTTGGTTCACTTTCACTTGGAGAAGTCCACTGCATTGACTGTTCCTTAGTCTCCGGTGTGTTGTGGTGTTTCCATGCTTCTTATACGAAAAGGCGCAAAAACACCTTCGAATATGATGTCCTTTACCCTCCTTTTGACACATTAGTCTGGCCAGACCTTTTTCAATCTTAATTTTAATTTAAAAATCTTTGTAAATAAGCTAGCAACTTGAACTTCCTAAAATTTGATTTGCTGTCGATCTATAAAAAAAAATAGCATAAAAGGAAGAAAAAACCTATAAAGGGTGTTTTTTTTTAGAGGTATAGAACTTCGAATTGAAATAAAACACAAGAAAATCGTTTTAATGTCCATCAATTTGGCTTTATTGGAAGGATAATTTTATGCCATTAATGTTTAAATATGATTTCGGGCATGTGGCCGCCGCGGCTGGCTCGAATAAAGCCAATTCTACAGGTCCAATTTTCAACCACTTTTTCGAGCATAATGGGCCGTATGTCGGCAATAACGCCACGAATGTTGGCCTCCAAGTCCCCTAACGTTTCTGGTTTGTTGGCGTAGACGAGCGACTTCACATATCCCCAAAGAAAATAATCCAATGGTGTCAAATCACACGATCTTGGTGGCCAATTGACAGGTCCATTCCGCGAAATTATGCGCTCATCGAATGTTTCCTTCAATAAATCGATTGTGACGTGCGCTGTGTGGCATGTAGCGCCGTCTTGTTGGAACCACAACTCATCCACATTCATGCCATCCAATTCGGGAACAAAATAGTCGGTTATCATGGCTCTATACCGGTCTCCATTAACGGTAACTGACTCTCCAGCATTATTTCGGAAGAAGTATGGCCCAATGACTCCACCAGCCCATAGAGCACACCAAACAGTCAGTTTTTGTGGATGTAATGGCGTCTCAAGGATCTCATGTGGATTCTCTTCACTCCAAATGCTGCAATTTTGCTTGTTGACGTATCCATTCAACCAAAAATGAGCCTCATCACTGAACAAAATTTTGCGATGAAAATCAGCATCGAGATCAATCTCATTTTCGGCCCATACACCAAAATCACGACGCATTGCATGGTCTCGCGGCTTTGATTCTTGCACAAGCTGGATCTTGTAAGGTCGCAAGCCAAGATCTTTGCGCAAAATCTTCCATAAAGTTGATGGACAAAGCTCCAATTGCTGTGCACGGTGGCGAATCGATTCATTCGGGTCCTCTTCAACATTTTGCTCTACAGCGGCAATTGTTTCTTCGGTGCGCACTGTTTGACGTCTCTGCGGATGCATATTATCACATAGAGTAAACGTAGTGCGAAAACGACCCATGGTTAACCGAATTAATTGCTCTGATGGACGATTATGTCGACCATAAAATGGACGGAGCTTGCGGTAAACTTCGCGAACTGAACCATTATTTTCGAAATAAATTTGCACGATTTGCAAGCGTTGTTCTTTTGTCAACCTGTTCATGATGAAATGGCAAACCAAACTGAACATAAATGACATTAGAGTTGCCAGATTTGACCACAAAATGCCAGTTTTATCTCTATTCGAAAAACAAACCCCTAAAAAAAACACCCGTTAGTATAATATTGAGGAACGAAAAAAGAAAATAAAGTAACCATGCTAATGGCATTAATGGACGCAGCTCGTGAGAAATATTTGAATATATTGTTTATTAATTTCAATATTTTTTATATAAATTTCCTTTAGATGTGATAGTTTTATTTTCAAATAGTAAATTTTTAAAAGATATTTAAAAAATTCGTGCATAATTTTAATATATTTTTTTATTATTTCTGTTTAAATATTTTAATATTTTATTTAATTAAAAAAGTTTTTAAATGAATTTTAAATATTTACGTAGTCGATTTATGCAAATGCGTTATTGGTGCAAAAATGACTCGCTTTTTGGATAAATTAAAAAAGTTTTTGGATAAATTTAATATTTTTTTCCCTTAGTGTAGAGGGTTATGTTTGGTAAAAAATTAAAGGTTGTAAAAACCAATGGTGGTACTTTGACTATTTCAATAATGGTATTTTGACCTCTCTACAAACCCACCTTTAGGAGATATGCCTTAAAATGGTTTTTTTTTCGACAAACCATAGAAAAATAAGTTTATCCAATAAACCATGATACACCGGTGTAATTCTTTTTCATAAAAAATTGGTCCTTTAATTCCTGTAATGCCACATTTTGTATTTCAACATTGCCCAAAAACAGAATTTACATAATTTAATAATTTCTCACTCCCAAATTTCTTTCTCTTTTGTGTCTTATCTTCAGATCTCCGAGCTTTTCGGTGGCATGGAGGTTTGTGGTATTTCTGTTGTTGTGAGCAAGGATGGGCGCGAGCACATAATTAGCGCCTGTGACTGCACATTTGCATTGATTGGGGACAGTCAGGAAGAGGATCGTCGCCAGATTGTCGATCTGGTATCATCACGTATGCAGGTAAATTTTCATACATCTATCCAACCTAGAAGTATATAATTTTTTACGTTCTTCTAGAATGTCTGTCGTCCATCCATGGCGCAGACGGGCACAGCCAAATTGCCCTCACGCTCATCGGTCTCCTCACGAGCTGAGAGCCCTACTGATGATATGGCCCCGCTGGCACCTACTGGTCCACGTCCAGCTCCTATGGGTGGACCACCACCCATACCAGAGCGTACATCCCCAGCTGTTGGCTCTATTGGGCGCTTAAGCAGTCGCAGCAGCATCTCCGAGGTGCCAGAGGAGTCTAACAGTGGATCAACGGCAACAAGCAGCACAGCACCAGTGCGTCGAGACTCGCAGACATCACAAGCTTCAAGCGTTTCAAGCGCCTCGAGGGTATCGCAACGTCCTCCGCAAACTCAAACCTCAGTTGTAGAAGATGCGGAGGACACGATGAAGAACTTGAGGAAGACGTTTGCAGGGATCTTTGGTGACATGTAGGAATTAGCGAATAAAAAACGTGGAAGAACGGCCAGTGAGACGAGCAGCGGTAGCGCTACCTTTCTAGGCAAGCAGTTCTCATTCGCAACAACAGCGGGCAAAACAACTGTTACAGACTCTGGCGCTGATGTAGTCTCTACACAGCCCCTAGCAAAACTAGCCAGTGAGATGTTGGCCAACGACAAACATGCCATGGATGCACGCTCCGACACCTCATCTACATCCACACTAACAGCTGCCAGCATGAGTGCGAGTGGCAGTTCCGCCGCCAGCAGCAAGCCATCTTCCAGCGTTTTAGACAACTTCGAGCAGGATAGCAAATACAAACCAGTCACCAACTTTGAGCCACAAGAGCGAGTTAATCCATTCGACAAGGGTAGCATCAAGCCGCCAGTCATACCGCTTACAACAGTCAGTGGGGGCTCTACCACTACATCCACATCATCTTCATCGATTTCATCATCGTCGATTTCATCGCGCATCAATCGTAACGGCAACAACATTAAATCACCACCACCGCCAACTGGGCCACCACCAGCACCACCCACAGCCGCAGTTGCGATCAATCCCATCATGAGCTCAAGCTACAAAAGTACAACCAGCTACTCAACCAGCGAAGTGACGAAGGAGAGCAAGCTTAGCAGCTACAACTACGGCAGCTCCTCTTCGATTGACTCCAATACAAAAATGGAAACCACCACTACAACAACGGCTACTGTGGGCGAAGCTGCTGCTGCTGCTGCTGGTGCCGTTGGGCCCACCACCAATACCAATACGAACACCGACTGGAAACCCAACATGGGATTGCGTTCGGCTAGCGTTTATAGCGCTCCAGCCGCCACCACCACCTCCGCCATGTTGCCTGGCGATACCTCAGGCTATGTCTCGAACTCCAGTCCCGCCTCGAATGGCTACAACAGTCAACAACCCGAGGTGCCATCATATACACGTCCCTCGTACTCACGCTCCGAGAGCAATGGTAATTATATAGCGATCGGCGTTCTCTTGGTTAGCCTTAGCCTAAGGAAGAGTTAATCGAACTCGATATCGAATATGAAAACGTACCAAATCCAATTCAAGAACCAAACTAATCTTAGCCTTAAACTTTCTAATCGCATCATTATCAGTCATAATCTCAGAATTCATTAAGCATAAAACAACAACAACAACAACAACAACTACTACTACAACAACAACAATAACTACTCGTACATAAGCATCACTCCTCGTATATAAGTTACAAGCTAAGCCAAGAACCAGAAGTTACTAGATACTCGAACCAAAAATAAAAAACCTAGTGTTAAGTAGAGATTCTCATCGCCTAGAAACGAAAAATCATACATTTAGCCAAACTCACTAACGAAGCGATAAAAAGAAAAACAAACTATTATTATTAATCCATCCATCCATCCTACTAGCCATCCTAATCAGCCCTCCGCACAGCAATCAGCTGCTTTTTTCCTTCAAGTGTTGCAATTCCCAATAGATTTTTCGAATTTGAAGCCGCAAGCTGCCAGTTGAAAAGTTGGAGTTGTGTTGTGTCGCGCATGTTCCAAGAGCTTACGTCGCCCCATGAGCCATGAGTTGCAAACGTACGTTCCGTAAGTTGGAGTCCAGCAGTTGCTCAATAAACGCAAGTAAAGTTGCCTCAATCAATTAACAAAAAAAAAAAAAAAATAAAAATAAATAAACTAAATGTTTAAACTATGTGTCGGATACAGTCTTGACTGTGTCTCGTACTACTCTCTACTCTAAAACTGCTACTACTATCATCACAACAACAACAACAACCACCACAACAATAACAATAATAGTAATAATAATCATTTAATTATTATTATTGCTATTATCTTAAGTAACATCAACTACATCTCACCGCATTTCTTTTTTGGCTTTGGGCACCCAACACAAGACATCATCATCATGATCATGATCATCGGTTCAAATAATTTTTTGTTTTTTTTTCGAAAAATCTTACAAAATAACCAACAAAATACGAGCAACGCTTCATAATCAAAATTTTTACTATATGTTGTGCAAATTAATTTCTTTATTTTTATCCTTTTTAATTCTTTTTTTATACAGAGTAAGAAAATGTGTTATTATTTGTGTGTGTGTCTATGCGTGGTGGGTTATCGAATATCGATTTTAAAAATACGACTAGTACGCTTAGAACGAAAAACTGGCAAATTGGCAACCAATGCTCAACAATACAAACAATTCCAAATATTGTCAATACACCGAATGCTACACTTGTAACACAGAATGAAACAACGTGGTGGAGAAACAAAAATTTGTGTCGGCAATTTAATATTTCACTCCTAGGTACCTTCACATATCTATGTTTATTTTAAATACCATTTGAAAAAGGGATCTTCTCAACCTGAAATAATACATAAACATGCATAAATACAAAAATTTTTTTTACGAGGCCTTGAGATAAGCGATATTTAACAAAAAAAAATAGTTCTTTGTTGGAAATCAAAAAGCAGTTGCTTCAAGTCGTGCTATAGTCGTGAACTCAGCTCGAAATGTAGTTTAAAAATTTCATGATTTTACTTATGGGGCATTCCATGTGAATACTGGGACATTTGACTCCAAAATTTGACCAACTATGAGTTATAACGATGTTACATCGATCATCATCTGTACATAAGTGAAATATATTTTAAAATAAAGATAAATAACTATTGTATTATTTTCTCTTAAAAAAGAAGCCAAACAGTTTCAATGTTTTGTGTAACTATTATTTGAATGAATGTGACTTCTGGGACACATTTTCCTCTTTATCGTGGAATGTCCCTTATACTAGTTGAAATACGGGAAACCAAAGAAATTTTCTTCAAGCTTTATTTTTTTAGGAAAAATTTCGAAAAGTTTTACTTAAAGGACTTACACATCGGCGAATCTGTTCGTCACACGGCGGCCATGTTCACACAAGTTCGCTAGTTAAGAACGATGTTCGACAGTTTGTCACACGGTTGGCCGTGTTTACAAAAATTTTTGATTTTCTCTGTCCAACAAGGGATGCTGCCGAACATGTTCTATAATTTGAGCATAAGGTTCGTACCGAGTGACATTCAGTAGAGGCAACATAGTAGAGGCAACATAGTAAGCATAAATGAAAAACAAAAAGAAAGCAAGTAAATGTAAATGCGAAAATGAAAGTTTTCCTCTTTCTTCAATCCACTTTTTCATTCACTTTGTTATTTTATTTTTTTTTGCAAAGAGTTAAAATAATAATTGCACATGCTTCTGCTTCTTGTTTTTTCCTCATCTTGCCGCAAAGGTCTATAACAAAATGACAAAAACAACAAAAATCAATGGCTGTGTGACGAACAGAGGCTGGATTCTGAAAATTGCCAAAGCTAAATTTTTATCGCTAAAGCTAAATTTTCTTCGCTAATATAATTTTAGCGATTTTGCGATTCTCAACCTCAAGCGATTATCGCTAAATTTCTGTCGCCTATTCTCTAAAATTACTAGCTACTGAACGAAAGTTTAACGAATGATGAAACAGCTGTTGGCGAGGCTAAAATTTAAGCGATTATTGCGATTCTGAACGGATTTTTAGCGTTTTGAAGCAACTCTAATTTTGTTTTTAGCAATAATTTTAGTATCCAATTTTTCGTTGCCGCTAAAAGTGAAATATTGAAATTTTTCAATTGTTAAGATATTTTCTATTTATTAGAGATTAAAAAATGTATATTAAAGATATTTTAAATGACTAGTAAACCCGTATGCCGTTAAAGCGCCAAAATGCGAAAAAAATATCTAGTGTGGGTTTTTTTTTTATTAAAACTTTTAAATTTTTTGATATATGTCTGTATAAAACTATGCTTGATGTTATATTAATGGGTAAAATGCACTGCATACTCTTCTCTTTAATAAAAATGTTCACGCCATCAAAAGAGTGGGCTCGACTTACAGCCCTATTCTGGCAGCTTAACTAAGCTCACCACATTAACAAAATAGTTAATATTAACAAATTGTTAAGGTTTCGTATTCTGGTGATAATTTGAAAGCTCCTTTCTTTACTATTTTGTTAATGACAGAAAACAACTTAACAACGAAGATAGTTCAGTATTAAGCCGAAAATGCTGTGAAAACAAAATAAAATAAAAAAAAATGGATGAATTCTTACTTTTTACTTCTTTTTAGCATTGGTACTGAATAATATTAAAGAAAAAATAAATTTTAAGGACTGTAAAACACTCGAAAATTGCTTGGCTATGAAAAAAATTCATTTTGAAACTTAAAACAATTGAAAACAATTAGTAAATTATTTATTTCTTAACATTTTTCATCTTACTTGTAGAAAAACAAACATAAGCAATAAAAATAAGCAAGAAAAGAGCAATATAAAAACAGCTGACGCTTTATATCTAAGGCATTTACATTTTCACCATGCGTGGTGAACTTTAATAGCTTTTGAGAGCTTTCAAATTGTAAATGATTTGCCACACTACGAACATTTACATTACATAACAAGAACATTAACAAGAGCTCCTTAACAATTCCTTGTTAAGTTAACAAGCAGAATAGGGCTGTTAATGTCAAATATAATTGACCGTGTGTCAATACTGGGGCTTAGTTTTTTTATAATTTTTACAGATAGTTTGATTTTTGACATGAAATATCTTTTAAACTATTAACAATTTTAGAGTAAAAAAAATCACTAGCTACGTTTTTCCTTGAACTCCTACAACCAAGCTGATTGATGGTATACGTCGGAATGCCCACTGTATCTTTTTGAATACAACCCTGTTTTCTTTAATAACTCGTAAACAAAATTTTTTTCAAAAAATAAAAACGGGGTCGTGTTCCATATATGGATCAATTTCAGCAACCAAATCCTTAGCAACATTTTTAGTTAAACGGAATAGCTCAACAAATCTTTTCTCCGGCATGTCGAATGGAGAACTTCTCAGCATTTTTCTTCTCACTCCTAATTTATTTCGCGTAATTCTTTTCGTATTTCTTACTATAAAATTAATTCTACGCGGTGAATTCATTATAAGCAGCCAACTATTACTTTTTTAATTGTTTTATTTACATATTTTGACATAAGCATCGCTAAAAGTACACAGCGGCAAATAGCGGAAGCAAAATTTTTAGCTAGGCGACTTTAAGTTGAGAATCGCAATTAAGCGAAATCGCCAAGCAACTTGACGAAGAAATTTTTCAGCATTTTGGCGATAGAAAATAAGCTTAAGGTAGGCGATTTTCAAAATCCAGCCTCAGGTTCGTTCAATTTGAACGCTAGCTTTTTCACTCACGTTCCCGCCGCCATATTGTTCGACGAACAGATTCGGCTATGTGTAAGCCCTTTTAAGTAAATTAAAAAATGGCAAAAAAAAATATGCGTGTGGGTCTGATGGGCGATTTTATATGTCTTTCTAGACTTATTTTTAAGCGTAAACTCAGAAACGAGGATATTGTTGGCCCACATTTTACACTTAATAACAGATGCAAACTCTTCAGCTGCACCCGTTAGAATAAAGGAGGCGTGGGAAAGCTTATAACCAATTTTTTTGCATGAACAGAATACATTTTGACTAAATAAAATATTTTGTTTGACAAACGTCAATACACGCAAAGAAATTTTTCGTTTACCACAACTGAAAAATTCAGCAACTATACTTCGTTTGCGAGCTGTATTTGCCGCAAATGAATATTCAGTTGTCACAACTTAAAAATACATATATCTTATATATATACTATATACCGCAAGCTATTTCGGTCATTACTATTTATTATATTAATAATCCTTCTCTTTATGTCCGTCCGTCTTCTTATGGATTGCACCTTCGTTGCGTTCTCCGTCCGCGTATTAAGCAAACTACCAATTTCCTTATATACATAGTAACAATTTGTCCAAAAAGTAACTCTAAACTATAACCGTTATGTTTATACAACGAAGGGAAAAATAAACATAATTTTCAGTTGGGAAAAACGAAGTTTTCAATTGCTGCAATTTAAAAATTACTCGAGCTTGTGACAAACGAAATTAATTTCCTGCAACTATGTGACGCATTTCTCACAACTGAACTGTTATTACGACAACTGTTGAAACGTTTGCAAATAACGATTTCAAGCACGACAAACGCGATAAACGTTTTTTTTTTCTTTGCGTGTACATTTTCATTTGTTGTGTCGGGCTGAAGACGTGAAATGAATCAAAGTTTTCGCCTCGACACTGCCCTAAAATTAATTATTGTGTTATTTGGCTAAGTTGAAATCAAATTTAGACTATTAGCCCATGGAGGAGTATAAGATGGAGGTTAAGAAATAATTGTATTATTCTTTACTGAAGGCATAGCTGAGGGCTGATTAGCCTGAGTAGGGTTTGAAGACGTCTTACGACGTTTATTATTTTTATTTTGACGTAGAATACGTCATTCTCATTGAAAACATCTCATCAAAAGCGAATTGAATAATTCTACGTCTTGTGTTACGACATAGTCGAAACTACTGTATTTTTTTTTTATTCTTCCTCTTCTTTTTTTCAATATTCTGGTCTTCTTCTGACTTAATGTTTGTTTGCGTCCCGGAAGAGATTGTCTGAGACAAAGAACGCAAGAAGTTTTCCGGTGAAGAACATTCATCGTGGACGCTTATACTGGGTGCGGCACTAACTTCGCTAAAAAATGTAACAATTTCCCTTAAATTGTTATTTAGCAAGTTCAGACTTTCACCAAAGAAGCTTAATTTTAGAATAAAGTTCATTTGGGTAAAGGGCCCTGCACGAAGCACAGTACCAGCGAAGACCTAACCGGACAGACATTAAATCGTCTAAACACGATTTAGAAATACTCACACATCTCGCATGAAATATTCGCTCACATGGGCCAGAACAACTGAACAGTGGGTTCAGAATATTCTGGCTTCTACATAGCTCGT
The DNA here is from genome assembly GCA_943735915.1 of Pherbina coryleti. Taxonomy (NCBI): domain Eukaryota; kingdom Metazoa; phylum Arthropoda; class Insecta; order Diptera; family Sciomyzidae; genus Pherbina; species Pherbina coryleti. The sequence continues at coordinate 58,604,714 of OX030949.1, read as the reverse complement.
TCAACGAACAAGCTGCAATATTTTCAGGCCGTCACGCACGGTAGAAGTTAAACTTTAACCCAAAAAGTTGTGATTTTCAAGTGGCTAATTGATTTTACTCTTTAAGATAGTCTTACTAAAAAAGTCCCATTACATATAATGGAAAGAGTAGATTAAATCTATTTTAATACAATTTCAAAAAAGTTAATGTTATTAACACAAATAAAATCTATCAAACTATTCGATACTATTATATTGTATAACCAAACCATACCTATCATCATACCATATATCATTACCATAATATCATCGTACCATACCATAATACCGTACCATCAACTAATCATACTATATCCATATTTAGTTCTTGATGAACAGACTGTTTTTAAACAGGCAGCACTGCAATCTGTCCTTCTGTAGGCACTCTATTGAGAGCCAGCCGAATTCTGTACAGTACTCGTTTCGATTATTGGTTTGATTTTAAATTACTGCACAACAGTTTGAAATATAACATACTTTAAAATGTTGTACAGTACAACTCTGTCACTTAGCAGAAGTCAGTGTTTGTCTTTTCGTTTAAGGTTGTTGTTTTTGATATAGATATCGTTTCATTAGAAATATATCGGTCTTACTCCTGTTTAATTCGACATATTACTATACGCGGCTAAAAAGTTTTACTTAAGGGGGGGGTAAGGTTTGTTTCGTCTAAAAAATACGTTTTTTCATGAATTTTTTAGAAAAAACTATAACAGAAGGTTTATTGGACATATTATTATATAAAAGTACAACATTTTAAAAATATTTAAAAAAATTTTTGTTAAAAAATAGAGAGAAATAACGGATTTCCACAGGTGCCTCGAAAAAAAGTCTTTGTGCGGTGACCAGCCTACAGCATCACTGGATCATCTGAAACCAAAAAATCAAAATGCTTTCTTTAGTTTATTACTTTTTCTCTTCAGTGACGTCGAGTTTTTTTATTTTTAATTTTTGGCACCATTTTGAAGCCAAAATGACGTTTTTTGACGAAAAAAATCTTCCTATTTGTTATTGTAAAATTATTATTAATTAATAAATTTAAAAAAAACTCGATGCCACTTGAGAGCTACTTACATGTAGAATACGTGGTATAAATTGTAAAACGATCGGTTATGTAGTTTTTCTGTAGGCTGGTCACCGATTTTAAAAATGACATGTTTGGGAAAATCGATTTAAAGTTTTGTACACTAAGCAACACTAGTTGGAGGTACAACCTACTGTAACTTCGTTAGTTTTGCTCCGAATGAACTAAAAATTTAATACAATATTCTTCAGATGTTGTACTTTCAGAAACAAAAATAAAAAAAATAATGAAAAAAAAAGTTGTTAAACCTTACCCCCCATTAAAAAAAAAAACAAAAAATGTAGTACATTTTTTAAAACTTTTCATGATATAGTTTGAATTCGGTTTAATCTGCTTTCGTGACGCTTTTTTGGCAACCGTTGATGAACGCGTGGACCGCGAGTTCCCTGTTTCGAATCGTACGAGACTAAAATATTTTTCAATTGAAATTAATTTTTCTGAACAGAGGTGAGCCTCTCTACAGACAATGGTACGCCTCAAAGAGAAAACAATGCCATGTAAAGCTTTTGGAAACCATTAGCCTTTTGGAGTCGACGTAATAATCTGATTTTCTTAAAACTTTTTTTAATATGCAATATTTTTTTAGGGCAAAACTATGTAAAAAATAAGTACTTATGCACCATGATTTTTTAATAATTTTTCGTTTAAATGACCTAGAAAACATAAAAATGTGACAAAAACTATCAGAATTTTGAAAATTTTCGAAAAAAAAAATTTTTTTTTCTTCTTGCTATAAAAAAAGAAAATTGCAAACATCCAAAAATGACGGTATTTCAATAAAATGCAGTGGAACTATGACTAATATTGAAGACAAAAAAGTGTGGGATTACGTTGAAGAACCTGGTCGTAATAAAATTTTTTGTTAGAAGTATTAGAATTTTTCAAACAGGGGTCGAATTGCAGCAGCCGTGAACGAACGAACTGTCGAATCGAATAAAAATTTGTTTCCATTTTTTTTTTTTTTGTATTACTGCTTTCGCTCGAGCACGAATCGAAATTTGTTTCAATTGTTATCGAAAAACAGCTATTTGGCAGGTGAAAACAGAAACAACAAAACAATAAAAAAATTTTACAATTACAACTGCTTGGTTTTATGTGCTTTCGTGAATCGTGCTTCGTGAATTTTACAAAAAAAAAAACATGCTTCCATTATTATATTTATACCCCACGTTTAAAAAACGTAAAAGGTTTATATTAATTACCCCTTAAATTAATTTTGTCAATCCGTTTGTAACCCCCATAAAGAGGCGTGGTAAATAAAGAAATATTCTTGATCAGCAACACCACCTGAGTCGATATAGCCATGTCCGTGAAAGATCAAGTTCGAAAATGAACCAAATCGGATGGAAATCACGCCTACCTGCCACAAAGTGACTTTATCAAAACCGTAAAATCTATTAGAATTCCACAAAAATTAATATATGGACTTGAAATATTGGATTTAAGCTTTGATATTTAATATACACTCTGAGTATGAAATTCAAACAAATCGGATGAGAACCACGCCTACTTCTTATACAAAGTGACTTTAACAAAAAGGTAAAATCTCTTTAAATTCCACAAAAATTAATATATGGACTAAAAATTGCACAGAGTTTTGATATTGAACATGTACTCGGAGTATGAATTTCAACGAAATCGGATGAAAACCACGCCTACCTCTGATACAAAACATTTTATTGGCTGCTTAAAACTTTGAATATATTTTGGTTCGACCGTGGGGGTATTTTAACTTCGGCCCAGTCGAAGACCATTTCTTACTAGTTTTATTTAAATTCGTCTGAATCGGATGAGGAAGAAAATATGGTGCAGGAGAGAATAAAAGGGAGAAAAATTCGTGATAGTAGCAATCCCTTTTCATTGTCGCAAGTGGTGAACCATTGGCATTAAGCTTCGGAATCAACTGTTCCCACAATTGGATGGTCATTGCTTTGTCTTGCACGCTGCTTAAAAATATTATTTTTTTGCCAATTCTGTGTGACTCGCCATAAACTAACCCATTTCGATTTTTTGGATGGCGTTAATTTTGTTAACATTTGTCCTCTAAAAAAATCCATTTTTAGTAATTTTAAATGTATTATAAATCATAACATTTATTTACATTATTACTTGTGTAAAAAATTGTGCCCACTCGTATACCTGAATTCAATCGAAGTACATTTCTGTAGAATCGAATGGAATATATGCTCGTTCGTCATACGAACACGAAACATCATACGAAAATTATTTAATTTGTCTCGATTACAACAGCAACCTTTCAAAAAAGATAATTTTTCACTGGTTCACGATAGGTGTCATACTAAACTCCATTAATATGAAAGTAACCATTCGATCACGGATGCTGTAATTCAGCCCCAGGTCGGATTTGGATATTTAAAAAAAAAAACCCAAAGTTACAAGTTTGGAAAATTGCACTAAATCAAGAAATTTTAAATAAATGCTTGTCGATATGTACTTTGACAATTTTTTTCGATGAAATTTCGCGTATTAGGTACCAACAATAGAATCAATTACAAAAAATATAAGAACAACACATTGGTAAACAGCAAAGCAATTAAACCCAGGCGTGACTTTGGCTCACCATGTAATTATTATATATTATTCATTACTATCCAACAAGTGATTTAAGCTGCAAGTAAACGTAAAGCTTTCAAAATATACAATGCTTGTCTTTTTGGCTTTGCTTCATACAGAACATTTGAATTCGATGTGAAGGCTAGAATGAAATACACTTCACTTGTATACTGTACACTATTGAAGTTCTGTGAATAGAACGCTCTTTATTATCTACTATCTGAAGGGAAATAGGTGTTAATAAAATTGACGTTATTTAGATGATTAAACTCACTCAATAAATTCTCACACAATTCAAAATTGACAGAAAATCAAATGCGTGTGTCTAACGCATGGTAGAATATCAGAGGTAGACGCATTTCGAACTGCGCTCTCTTCCTCATAGCCATAATTGTCTTTCAATAGTAATTTGAAAATGAAAAAAAAAAAAATACAAAAATAAAAAATAATCGTTATCAGATTTTCTATGGGCAGTCAATTTCGTTTTGACAGTTCTGGCAGTCTGCCTCTCTGAAATGCTTCTACCTTGTTTTTATTGTACCATGGTCTAACGTTGTACAAACTGCCAAATAAAAATCTTCCCTATAAAATAGAAAAAACTTACAAATATTACATTTCTGTGACAGACAAAATGTGATTATACACCATAGAACTCTAAGCTCATTGTGATTAATGCAATTATAACCGTAAAGTTATAATGATCAAACAATTTGTATAAAGAACTTTATTAAGAACAAGTATAAAAGCCTGTCCTATGAAGAATTGTAACCATTTAGAGTAAAACATACAACAAACAATTTTTTTCGATTTATGCACGTTACTTTCTGTGCATACTTTTAGGCTGAACATTTTTAAAAAGCACTGTAATAACAAGAAATGCAGTGTGTCAAATAATATTCTAGACAGTAGGGTCGGTCGCTAATAAAAATGTTCGATAAACTCGGTCTAAAATGTACATTGGGTCATTGTTGTACCCTTCACAAAACGATTTCGCAATGTGTTAACCCTTAGGCTTCCTGGAATTTTTTTAAAAAAGTGCCTTTTTTGGTCAAAAACCCACTTTTTGTATATAAAAGTTTTTTGTTTCGTTGTATTTTAAAAAAAAAAACCAAAATTAAAGCTTTAAAAACGATTACTATCTGCATACAAAATGTTGACTTGAAATTTTTGTCCATAATTTTTTTTAAATTTTTGAAATTTTAACTTTGTTCAAAAATAAACAAGTAAGCCCCTGATATGTTAAGGATATTTTATTTCCTTTCCAACGTTGGTGAAGCGACATCAATCGGACGAGATATAGCGTAGTTATGAAGATTTAAGTCGAAATCGCATCGAAATATATTCAAAAAAGATTTAAAAAAAAATACAGAACGAGCAAATTTCTCAAAATTTTTTATGCAGATAGTAATCATTTTTGAAGTTTTAATTTTGTTTTTATTTGTTTGTTTTCGAAAATACAGTGAAACAAAAAACTTGTCGATACAACAAGTGGGTTTTTGACCAAAAAAGGTACTTTTTTGAAAAAATTCCAGGGAGCCTAAGGGTTAACACATCGCAAAATCGTTTTGAGGAGGGTACAACAATGAGCCAAAGTACATTTTAGACCGAGTTTATCGAACACGTTTTTTTTTGTATAGAGACCGACCCGGCCTACTAGACAGGCTCTATCCTAGATAATTTTGCTGGATTAACTCCAGTGCACTCCAGACACATCTTCAGACGCAATGTGTCATTACAGTTTGAGCGAGTCGAGTAGCACGCTTGCCTTTTACTATTAAGATTGTATTAAATAATTTATTATTGAGTATTTCTAGGTGGTTTCCTCGAAATATTTTCCATTCTAATATGATTTCTTAATAATCTCAAAACCCTCATCGAAATATAAAACAAATAGGGTAAGAAATCTGGATCGTTCTAAGATATCGTCCGAAAAGGCTTTTTTGAAATTCGAAACTTCATGTACACACACATCAAATACACAAACATGCGAGTACATCTCATTTATCATAAAACGACAGAATGCTCATTAAGAGATATCAAAATTGTTCGCAATGCGTATTCATTTTTAAGACGATATTTTTCCTGATAACTCATTTCATCATTGTCATCGTTAAGTGTCATTGGTTAAGTAGACTCGAAAGCATTTGATAATAATTAACTAGAATTGGTAACTTTTTAATGTAATTTGCACAGTTTCTGTTATAAAAACAAATAGCGATTGTTTGAAATTTGAGTTTATTTTTAGTTTTGAATTTTATTAAAAAAAAAAAAAAAACTTAAGCATTTTGCAAGAATTTTGCTCTATTTCGCTCTTATCACTCTTATTTACTGGATGAACTAATAACTTACTTGCCTTATATATTACAGCTTCCAAGCAATCCGATCTAGATATCATCTTTGGCGATAGCAAGAATTTACATGGCAATAGCAATGGCAAATATACACGTTCAAGTGGTTCACTATCCGATGCCGATATGATCTTTGGCGGACCGTCGAGTTATAAAACCGATCGTTTTGGCTCTTCGAAAAGCATGAGTGTGACATCGGATCGTCACAGCAGTAGTGCTGTGGGTACTACTTCATACAAAATCTATGAAGGTATACAGAATGCAGGATTCGCCGACTACACCGATTCACCTACAAAACAAATGTCAACTGATAGCACGACAAGCATTAAGTCATATTCCAGTGCGAATAGATGGAGCAAGACCCATGAAGAAGACGATGAACTGGATTTAAAGTAAAGGACTGCAACATTTTTTTGTTCTTTTCAACACCACTCAAGAAACTTATCCATATATATTCGCCTCGATAGTTTCCTGGTTTCATTATTAATCGCCGCATCATAGTCACTCACATAATATTAAAAAAACTTACTAATTTTTGTGTAGAAACCAAAACCATGTTGAAAAAAAAATTAAAATAAACAGTGCAAATAGTTAAATTGTAGTAGATGAAGATGAAAGCACCATAAAATTTCACTAAACAAAATGTTGAATTTATTATCTAAGATATTAAAATGTAAAGCAGCGCAAATATTGCACATTTATATGGATTTATAAAGCGAAAAAAAAAATATAAAATTATTTATCATTATAGTGTTGTTAAAGCTACAAAATGCATTGAAAAAAGTCAGCGCAACAATTATTTCGACTGCAAAAATATACGAAACACTCAATCTAACTAGAACTTGAACAAGAACTAGAACAAGAACTAGAACTAGAGCCCTGGAGCAGCTCATTTTAGTTGTTTTCCTATTAAAAAAAAAACAAACAAAAATTAAAAATATTAATAATAATATCTATGAATACACTCAGAAAGTATCAGTAAAAGTTCCATTATTTCTCACAAAAAAAAAAAAATAAAACAATACATAATTACATGCTAAAAATAATACAAGTTAATTTTCATCTATGTTAATGAAATTTAAACTATATAACTTAACATAGAATGTTAAGGCATAACTGTAGTTCTCAGCAGCTTTACATTTCTTATGTTCTCAGTTGATGTTCAATCTTATGCTTACTTCAGTTAAATGTTAAACTATTCAATTAGATAAATAAAATAAATCTACAAATATATGTTAAGAGATTAAACTTTTCGAAGACAAAAACAACATTATTAACAGAGCATATAAAACAACCACCTGTTCAACAATAATACTCGTAAAATTATAAGAATGAAAATAAAACTGATATTAAGAATATACGTATATTTATTCCACATGAGAGAAGCTGAAAAAAAGAACTTGACTAATTCAATACCAACAAAAAAAAAAAAAAAGCAAATAAAAAAACACTATTCAACATTTAAAAATATACAACATAAACTTACACATTAAGAATTTATGTTATTAACATAAAATTAAAATTAATGTTAAAATTACTTATATGTCAACTATTAAAAAAACAAAAAGAAAAATAAACAAATAGAACTATGATAACAATATATATAAAGCAAAGAAATAATAAAAAATTTTTAAAAATTCCAACATGAGACACTATTTATTAAATGTATGTTAATAATATCTAAAACTATACTGAGTATCTACTAAATGCTTGTATAACTAAACTGACAATATGTGAAACAAAACAAAACAAAACAAACATAACATACACATTAAAAAAAAACACAAAAAAAGGATTACTTAAAATTTTATTGTTAAACTTATTCCAATTACATTTTCAAAACAGAAAATATATATATATATATTATTATTATTATTATTATTAATATAATTATTATTGTTTTTATTATTATTATTATTATTATAATTATTAATAATTATAAATTTTTTAATTAAAATTATTATTACTATGCATTAAACATAGCTAAATATCTTAACATACATAGACTATTATAACATAATACATACTATATTCAAGTTAATTTGTCAGTAAAGGATTAAATGAATTAAAATTATAGCTAAATTAAAACGCTAGCAAATTGTAAGAAAACCAACAAAAACAAAAATCCACAAATTAATGTCACAAGCAATGTTAAATTAAGTCCATAAATTATGGTCACTACAAGTGGCTTCAAGTTTCAAACGACAACAAGAAAACTACACTAAGCTACACATTAACGTATATACTCATTATAGCCAATTTATTATATGTAATTATCTATAGAGAAAAAACTAGGCAAGCAAACACTTAAGTTTACACACACACACTCATAGCCAAATACATGGATAAAATTAGTCTTAACATAATACAAAAACCACAACACAACGAATTACATGCTGTTAACATAGATAGCAGAGTCAACAACCATGCTTGGTTCAACTAAGTTCTGTCGCATGTAAAATAAATAGTTTATAAAGAGCAGCACATTGGCAAACATGCATGTCATATACGTATGTACCTATGTGCGTGCTAGCAGGCATATTTGCGTGTTTGTTAATTTTTGTTTAGATTTCATATTAATTTAACCATTGGTAACACACTCGAGCTGCAAAGCTCGTAGAAAAATCTGAAATAATGTTAAAATAAATGATATTTATAAGTTATGATTTAATTATAACTTTATACATATAGAATAGCAATATTGTGAGCCTGTTTCTCTTCTTTTCCACCTAAAGTTCTAAGACATGTAAATTATTTTTAAAAAATTTTTATATTAAAAAAACTTCCATAATTCACTAAATTATTTTGCTTTCAAAAGTGAATGTAATGATGTGATGAAGTGAGGAAAAAAAAAAACAAACAATGAAATGTTGAACTGGGACATTTTTATTAATAAAATCAAGAAAATTCTTTATTATAAAACATGAATACTGACAAAAAGCACAATTCAGTCATGAACTTCGTATTCTCGTTCTTTGAAACAATATAATGAAAAGATTTCACGTTTTCATGCTTTTCCGATTCAATTTCTAAAAGGTATCAAATAGTTTTTATATTACACTGAAGCGACCTCAAAAAGACACACAAAAACGCAGAGACCCAACTTTATTTTTGGGTCAAATTTGGGTTTTAAATAGCATGGTAGAATTCGTAGAATACGGTGCCATACTCAGTTTTTTTCAATTAGATCAAATTCTAGGGATATTCGCTATTTATATTTTGTCACTTTTAAACCCTTGTTTGAGTTCTATTTTTCTTATATATGTAGAAAAAGACATCGAAATCGATTGAAATTTGGTATATACGTTCATATGAACCCAAGGATTAGACCTATTGATTTATTTTTGCATACGCCCAAAATAAACCCCACCTCACAATAGTGAAAACTCAATATTAGGTCTAATATATGTGCTATAGGTATAAATTTTGTTATGTGTGTATGGAGCATCAATATCCATCTGCTAGCATAAATTCTCAGTTTGGTACTAAACATGGTCATGATTATGTGAAACTATTTCTCGCAATTTCCTATCAAAAGCCTATACTGCCGTTATAAGGAAGACTGCGGTCTGAGATAAACGACTTACAGTAATTTATCAAAAATTCACTGACTAGGATTTGGATGGTTATAAATATTTGGTTCTTCAGCATAGTAATATCCATTTTTTTTTTCAACATTAATCATATTTTACCGATTTTATTAAAAATGCAAAAACTTTTTTGTTTGAATGATTGCTTTAATTTGTGAAGATAGGACACTTCAGGTTAAAATATTTAGCAATTGAGCAAAAACTTCGTAATTTTTATTTTATTTTCTTGAAGATGAAAGAAATATGTTTAAGAAAAAGCAATAAAACTGATTTTGATTTTCATGCTAGATGCCGCACTCTTCCTTATGACGGCAGTAAAGTCCATATATAGTTGCCATCATCAATTTCTCAAAGTAACTTGAATAAAATCTTTCGAAATCTCAATCTATCACACAACAATGCAATGATCGATTTCAGGCCAAAATAATAATCAATTTAGATTTAATTTAGAAAAAATGAAAAAAAAAATGGGAAAAATAGATAAAAAATCTATAAAAATGTATAAAAGTCAGTTGTATACATCTGAAAATTAATATCAACCGCGAATATCTCGAGAATTTGATCTAATTGGAACAAACTTAGTATGCCAACGTATTCTATGACCAAACAATAAGTTGGGGTGTCTCGGCGTTTTTGTGTGTCTTTTTAAAAGTTGGAAATTTACCTACCGTGTTATGGAAAATTTTCATCAATTATTTGCTGTGAAAATTCGAAATTTGTGTTAACACCTCCATTCATTTGTCCACCTTGAACATTTTTCCCAAAAACTCAGATGGGCTTTAAACACTTCATTATATTGAAGGCTTATTTCAATTACATTTTTCAATTATTTTTTACATATACACCTAAAAAATAGTGACGTTATCATGTCCAGATTATTCAAAAATTCCATTTTCCAGTATTTATTTTTTTATTTATTTATTTATTTATTTATTTATTTACATCAATGGAAACATATTCCTTAATGACTGCAAAATATTTGGCTACACCACTTAAAGTTAATTAACAATTATTGAATAAAGTTATAACATATTGAGAAAGTTAGAAATATTTAAATTTATCGGTAAAAATTATTTAAAAGTACCTTTAAGGCTTGTTTCATTACCGAAAAATCAATATCAATATAATTAGAGAGCACGTTGAATTCAATAAAGGCTCTATTCAGAGGAGCATTTATTGCATAATTGGTTCTAAGTATTCTTATTCAAAAAAGGTCATAATTACGAAGACTTCTTAATGGAACATTAAAATTTATCAATTCTGAGAGTCGATGACAGTCAACAGTCATTAATTAAATCATGAACAAATAGAAGTGATAATATAGTTCTTCTACATTGTAAAGACTTCAAGTTAATGTATAAACATCAAGCAGTATAAGCATCGAGGGATTGTAGTTTAGAGGATTCAGAGCATATCGTGTGAAAGCTTTTTGAATACGTTCAAGAGGATTTATACGATAATAAATGGATGATAGAATTAATGTGGCTAACAAAAGAAAACTTAGAGTAAAAAATCACACCTAAATCAGATATTTGATCAACAGATTTTAAAGTGCAACCGTGGAAAGAGTAGATGTATTGATAATATTTTGTGATTTTGTAAACGTGGTATGAAAACATTTCGTTACGTTTAATAAAAGACTATTTTTAAGACACCAAATAGAGAGATTCGACAACTGTAACTGTGAATCATAAGCGTAAGATATATTTTTGCAGAATAACATTTTCGATCATCCGCATACATTAAGTACCTTGCCTTTAAAAAATAGCTACCAATATCATAGACAAATAAGATAAACAGCAGGGGATTATCATGATTACTTTATCTAAATTTGTTTATCAGTCAGCAAGTGAGTAAAATGAATTGATTTTTTGGAATCGCCAGCCAAAGATGTGGGCTTCTGTTGAGTCTTTCAGGCTTTTGAACTGTTACCCAGACCAACCGGAACATAAGTTTTTAGGCAAATTTGGTCGCTAATTTAGTGTTACACTGTGTATTTGAAAATTTAAATTTCTGATATACTAACAATAAACAAATATATAAATTTATTTTTACCATCTAACCCAATATTTGAAATAAGGTTGAAATTATGGCAAAAAATGAATTAAAATATTTGAATATAGTTTGCGTATTAGAGGGTTAAATAAATAAAAAAATCTTTATTTATTATAAGAATTTCTTATGATATTTCCAAAAATGATTTCAGGCGTATTACCTCCTCGACTACTTTTGACATAGCGCATCCTATCGGTCCAGTTTTGAAGCGTTTTTGAGCATTTCGGATGCTATCTCGTCAACGTCGCATTGTTTTATTATTTAACATAATGTCAATAGATTGAATTTCAATTGAAAAATCTATAAGTTTAAAATTATCCTTTCTAACAATTTTGTTTTTCAGTTTTAAAGCATTTTCGAGTGTTTGGGACGATATTTCATCAATAAGGCTTTGTCGTATTGTCAAATAATATCGTACAAAAATGTGAAAGAATTGTCGAAAAAAAAGTGGATTGAAAGTTATCTTAATTGGGAAATCGATCAGTCTAAATAATTTTTATTTTTATTATTTTTTATTTATTATTATTTATTATTAATCTTCAAAATATAAAATATACATTAAAATTTAAGGCAAAATTATAGATAGATCAATAAATTCTACATTCAGTTGTGCAAATGAGCACAAGTGGCGAATGCAGGCAAACATAGTATGACAAAACAATAGATTATAAAAAGTGTAATGGGGTCAAATGAAAATAAATAAACAAAATGACAGACCAAAATTAACAAAAAAAATACAGTAATGCGTCAAAATACAAACTGCCAGAATGAAAATGAAAGAAAAAAATGAAATAAAATCAGAATAAGTTAAGATATTACAGAAATAAGGGAGTCAACAACATTAAACTCAAAATTAAGAAGCCATGATTTCACCTTTTTAAGGAACACAATTTTATTACGAATACAACGGACACTAAGTGGTAATATATTAAAAAGTCTCGGAGCCGTGCATAGATAAAAGCTAAAAAAATGTTGCAAGTTGTGAGAAGGAACATTAACTAAGTTATAGTTATTAATCCTTAGCTCATGAGTAGCATATCTTCTATTTAACAAATAACCAGACCTATTGAAAAAAACGTTTAAAACTCTATAAAAATAGAGATGCTTTATAGGTAGAATATTTAGATTTTTGAATAGTGGAAAGCTATTTGCAAAGCGATTTTTTTTTTGCAAACCGTTCTAATGACATGTTTTTGCGCGATAAGTAATTGATTCATTTTGTTAGCGTGAGTTCCACCCCAGCAGACTAGACCATATTGTAGCTTTGAGTGAAAAATTCCATAATAAACACAAGTTAACAATTTCATTGAGCAAAAAGATTTCAAGAGATATATCTGTCTTAAAGAGCCCATAAGATACTTTTTGAGGGCAACAATATGATCCATCCAGTACATTTTCCAGTCAATTATAAGTCCAAGATATTTAAATGATTTTACGGATTCAATAGAAAAGCATTTTGACGAGCAATTGTTAGAAACAATATAGGTATTTGAAAAGTGGGAACTTCTACATATGTCACTGCCTATTAAGTATTTTTGACAACTTCCACAATGAAAAGTAAAGTAACTTGAATTTAGTTCATTGCCACCAACACTAAAGTTCATTATTTTAGTTTTATCGCTCAATATAAGTTTATGTGAAGAGAACCAGTGTCGAAGGATAGCTAAGTCATGATTAATCTCACACGAAAGGCTAAAGGCAGAGTTACTTGAAAAAGTACATGCCATATCATCTGCAAAAGCAATGGTGTTACTCTTGAACGGTAGACTAAAAATTGAATTAATAAAAACCAAAAAGAAAATGGGACCAAGAACAGAGCCCTGTGGTACACCAATATTTAAGTTGACAAAATTACTGAGGTTACAGTCTAATTTTACTCTTTGCTGCCTGTGTGATAAATAAGATTGAAACCAGGAGTGGATGAAGCCTCTAAAACCACATTTAAATAATTTATTTAGTAATAATTGATGATCAACAGTATCGAAGGCTTTTTTAATATCCACGAACAGAGCTGCACAATATTTCTTATTGTTCAAGCCGCTATAAATGTTGCTGCAAAAATTCAGAAGTGCATCTTCAGTAGATCTGCCTTCTCTAAAACCAAACTGGCACTTGCTGAAAAAATCTGTTTTTGCTAAGAATTTCAGCATTCTTGTTTTAACTGCTTTTTCTAAAATTTTTGAAAAAACTGGTAACAAAGAGATAGGTCGATAATTATTTAAAATAGTTTTATCACCTTTTTTAAATAAAGGAATGACAATTGCAGTTTTTAGATCATTAGGAAAAATACCAAGCTGTATACTGGAGTTAAAAATGTGACATAGAACATCCACAACATTAAAAACAATATTTTTTAAAAGCAAATTAGAAATAGAACCCTCAGGAGATGATCTAGAGTTTTTAAGTGATAATATTATTTTATAAAGTTCAAATGAAGAAATCGGTTCAAAGAAAAAACTATTTTGGTTGAATGTTTCATTTTCTATACAGTTGCATGAAAAATCGTTAAGGCCATCATCAGCTATTAAACTACTGCCTATGCTAGCAAAGAAATTATTAAACACGTTTGCTTTCTCCAACGACTCATAGATAGGCTGGCCTTCATAATTTATGTAGGCAACATCATCTTTAATTGCACACTTATTTAATATATTATTGACCAGCTGCCATTCTCTTTGAACATTACCTCTGCTTTTATTAAATTCGCTTACATAGAAGTTAGTTTTACATGATTTAACCTCAACAGAAATCTCTTTACACAGGTTCTTATAACGAGATTCTTACTCGTTACTTCTTACAAGTGCTAAGTAGCCAAGTTAATTAAAAAGTCTAAGGTATTCAAGATTTATTAAAAAAAATTTAAATTAAGAAATCAAACGGAAATGATTCTGCTTCTACAGCCTTATTCACGAAACCGTATTCAGGATATGTATTCTAATAAGGTGTATAAGGTATCCTATAAGAAACTTTGGCATAAAATCGTGAAATCAGTCCGATTCTCAATATTAATATTCACTTCGGTTGCGATAATCGATCATATTTAAGATGGGAAGCTGATAAGGCTTAAGAATTCGACCAGAGTAGAAGGGCTACTATTTTTCCTTCCATTCAGGAATATGATTATACCGTCCATCGCCGGTGGACATAACCTAATTTTTCGACAGCATTTCACAGCATATTCTAACGTGTTAATAAAGTTAAGAATTATATGTAAGAGGCTTTATTATGGCTTCATTATATCATTAGAGTTTCCAACTCTTTTCACCACTACAAGTGACATCCTTTCATTTATTTGACAACCAATGGAATACCCGATTTTGTTTATAAATTATTTAAAAAAGTATTTTTTTTATATTTCCTTTTCTAAAAGATTTTCAGGTTGATACAATTTAAAAGTTCACAATATTGTTATTTAATCAAAAAAAAAATATATGTTATCTGTTAATTTTACTTCAAAACATTTATGAAAATGTATTAAAAACGCACATTTAAATTACAAAATAGGAAAAATTAAATAAAAACTTTAAGCATTATAAATAATAAATCAAAATCTATATCTCTTCATTTATATAGAGAAAATATTAACAGCTAAGTTAAGACTTCTAAAGAAATTCTAACGTTTATTACCCGTACAGTGATCTTTTTAAGGACTCTGTGTAGAGAAGTGACAGTTATTCCTGGTCATCGTGTGATTCCAATTTTTAAATATATATTTTTCCAGTTAACGGCTTCCATGATGCACAACCTGCTATGTTATAATGAAATTTTATTTAATACAGCATGTATTACTGAAAATCTTCTATTGAAATATATTTTCTTCACAATCTCTAGAGGGTTTTTTAACATTTCAATGTTAAAAGATGTTGCACTGAAGATGTTGCACTGAAGATGTTGCAAGCTTTCTGGGAAATTTTCGCTAGGATAGACCAAGGCATGAATGCAGAAAATGCAAAATTTAAACTAAACAGAAAATTAAATCAAAATAATTTCTTTTTATAAGAGAAATAAAAATTTCTTTTTCATCTAAGAACTGTAATACTTCGAATGTTTTCTAGATGTCTTTTCCGAAACTCGATATCAACAAACCTTAATAAATAAAAAGAAACAAAACAAAAGAACACTTTAAAATTTAGCATGAAATGTACTCAAATAAAAGTTTTTAAAAAACATTTTTTTTTAGATTTTACTATCATTGAATTTTTTTGAAACACTTACAAGAAATGAATATATCTACTTATATACAAACATACCAATTATATTAATTTACAAAATCCAATTAAAGAAGGGACAAACAAATAAATCTGTAAACCAACATAATCATGACCACGCCTACATACATAATCATAAATCGTATACATACATACATATATCATTAGCAAAGAATTATATAGCAAAATTGTTCACGCATTAACTGTACTTGTGATCACACTACACAGTGATGAAACACAATTATTATTCACAAATATTCACCACATACATCACAATAAAGATCACAAAAAAAAAAAAAAAAGCAGTGCTGAAAATATCATTACAAATAAATTCATTCAAGATTTCAGAACATAACTGTTTCTTTTACAAATTGATCTACAAAAATAACAATGAAATTAAATATACATTAAAGTAAAACATAAAATTATATAAATATATATACCAATTTGTATGTGTTGTATGTTATTACATATAATTATATAAATATATATATATAATAGATATACTATGTATGAATAAAGGATACAATAATAAAAGTGAGTTGAATAAAATAAATGCAGAAAATATTAAATTTTTGAAATCAATGCAAACCTGTGGTTTTATTGGTGAAAATAGCCTTTATCAAAATTGCATGAGTTGCAAGCAAGGTTCATTTCCTGATCAAAATAAAAAATTAGAATTTAAACTAATTTATTTGTACCATATAAACTATAATACTTCTTTGTCTTTGACACACCGTTATTGGTGTGATGTTAGCATGTGAAACTGAATCCTGCTAGAACGGGGAATCCTGAAAGTGCTAGAACGGGGTCCTTAACCCTAATGACCTTAAGAGCAAATTTGGACTCCTTGAAATAAAAACATTAATATATCATGCTTTAAAATCGGACTGTTAATGCCAAAGATTTGAAGAACAACTTAAATGCGAGACCCCAACGTTCGAATTTTCTCGAAATTTTTTTTGCAAAAATACCTAAGAATGGTATCCTCGAGACAAAAATATCAATATATAATTCTTTAAGATAGGACTGTAAATGTCGAAGATATGGCGAAAAATTTAAAAGAAGAAACCCTACGTTCGGCAAAAAAAAAAAATTTTAAATAGTTCTACTGGGATAATCGATATAATTCCTACGGAAGAATTTCTTTTTACGAGCTGACCCCAGTTGCCTTTAGAGCAAAAAAGTTGGAAGAAAATGCGCGACCCTTACGTTTGGTCAAATAAATTTTTGACGTAAAATACGTCATTCTCGGAGGTAAGTAGGGTGGTTGATAGTGATCAGATGTCGGTATTTATATCACAATTTGAGCCTTTGGTGTGCCTAAAGTACTGATCGTACAATGTTGATGTTAGCACTTGTTGGTCTGCTTGATCCTCACTGGGAGAAAAATTCATTTTTGAACTCTCTAACTTATATAAATTTTACACAATTACATGAAATATAAAGCCAACATTTGATGTTTTTGTTTGCTTAAGTTTGCTACCTATTTATCGACAGTTTCCGGTTTTATCGACAAAACCATAAAATTTGTATAGGAGCCCCCCTAAGGAGTGGTCGAAGGGAATAGGTGTCGAAGGCAAAAATGTTCCTTTTGCAAAAGTAATGGGGGTCGATGATACATATTAACATTTTCCGGCACTCTTTAAAAGGTCATATGCTCAGGTGTATGGAATAAATAAACAAAAACCATAAATTTTGTATTGGAGCCCCCCTAAGGAGTGGTCGGAGGGAATAGGTGTCAAAGGCAAAAATGTTCCTTTTGCAAAAGTAATGGGGGTCGATGATACATATTAACATTTTCCGGCACTCTTTAAAAGGTCATATGCTCAGGTGTATGGAATAAATAAACAAAAACCATAAATTTTGTATTGGAGCCCCCCTAAGGAGTGGTCGGAGGGAATAGGTGTCAAAGGCAAAAATGTTCCTTTTGCAAAAGTAATGGGGGTCGGTGATACATATTAACATTTTCCGGCACTCTTTTAAAGGTCATATGCTCAGGTGTATGGAATGAATATACAAAAACCATAAAATTTGTATGTGAGCCCTCCTAAGGAGTGGTCGGAGGGAATAGGTGTCAAAGGCAAAAATGTTCCTTTTACAAAAGTAATGGGGGTCGGTCATATATATTAACCCTCTCCGGCACTATCTTGAAGGTCATATGCTCAGGTGTATGGAATAAATATACATAAACCATAAAATTTGTATCGGAGCCCCCCTAAGGAGTAGTCGGAGGGAATAGGTGTCAAAGGCAAAAATGTTCCTGTTGCAAAAGTAATTGGGGTCAGTGATACATATTAACCCTCTCCGGCACTCTCTTAAAGGTCATATGCTTAGGTGTATGGAATAAATATACAAAAACCATAAAATTTGCATGGGAGCCCCCCTATGGAGTGGTCGGAGGGAATAGGTGTCAAACGCAAAAATGTTCCTTTTGCAAAAGTAATGGGGATCGGTCATACATATTAACCCTTTCCGGCACTCTGTTAAAGGTCATATGCTCAGGTGTATGGAATAAATATACAAAAACCATAAAATTTGTATGGGAGTATGAGGATATTTGTATGACTTTGAGGTAAATATGGTCATAAAACAAGAGTCAGAGTCAAAAGAGACAATTTCCTCATTTCTCTTAAGTTTGTTCATGCCCTTGGAGTCTACTTAACTCAAAAAAGTTTTCTTGAAATTAAAAATCTACTGAAACCAGCTCAGATGCGAAAAAGTTTTAACAATGTAAATACTTAAAACATGAAAATGTATGAACAAAGGATGTTGACATGAAAAATTTAAATTTTTGAATCTGGTTTCAGATTCGTTATCAATGACCATCAAAACGATTTATCTTAACTGTCCTTGGCTTTCCTAACCTCACCTTAACTTACCTTAGTTCACCTTAAATTATCTAAACTCACCTTACCTTACCTTGCTTTAAATAACATTGCCTCACCTTACCTAACCTTACCTTACCTAACCTTACCTTACCTTGCCTTACCTCACCTTACCTTACCTTACCTTACCTTACCTTATCTTACCTTACCTTACCTTACCTTACCTTACCTTACCTTACCTTACCTTACCTTACCTTACCTTACCTTACCTTACCTTACCTTACCTTACCTGACCTTACCTTACCTTACCTTACCTTACCTTACCTTACCTTACCTTACCTTACCTTACCTTACCTTACCTTACCTTACCTTACTTTAACATCTCATCTCATCTCACATCATCTATTATTATCTTATCTTATTTTGTATTATCTTGCTTTATTTAATCTTATCTTATTTTATCTTATCTTATCTTATCTTATCTTATCTTATCTTATCTTATCTTATCTTATCTTATCTTATCTTATCTTATCTTATCTTATCTTATCTTATCTTATCTTATCTTATCTTATCTTATCTTATCTTATCTTATCTTATCTAATCTTATCTTATCTTATCTTATCTTATCTTATCTTATCTTATCTTATCTTATCTTATCTTATCTTATCTTATCTTATCTTATCTTATATTATCTTATCTTATCTTACCTTATCTTATCTTATCTTATCTTATCTTATCTTATCTTATCTTATCTTATCTTATCTTATCTTATCTTATCTTATCTTTTCTTATTTGATATCGAAAATATATAGACAAATCGGGCACTTTCGATTACTGATCTGATTTGCTTGATATTTTGTATCTTTTTCAATCCTATGTGGGTGAAGCCCAATATTTTTTTTTCTTGATTTCTGAATCTGGAATGGCTGGAATATTCTATTTAGATGTTTTTTAAATTATTTTTTTCTTAATTTACAAGTCCGATGAACTCTATTTATGACCGAATTAAATAGTTATTTAATCCTATCAAGAAATTATTTTAAGCTTACTTCAATTTTCCTTTCTTACATACATAGCTACTTACTTATTTATACTTTCTTCAGCAAATATTTCCTTACGAATTGTATTTGCTTAAATAATAATGCGCTGCGTGGCTGCTTAGAGCAGCTCATTAGAAACGTTGTTGTTGTTGTTGTTGTTTTTGCATTATTGCCTACTATAATGTCGCTTCAGCAAAATCCTTGAAGCAGAAAAACGCATCATTTGGAAAAAGTGTAACGACAAAATAAACTAAATATAGCTTTCCATTTCGAAACCAAATGCATTGGCATAGACGTAATTTTTCCGCTGCCGACACTACGACGCGAGGCTAATGACATCTACGCATGCGTATTGCTGCAGATTTGCTCTCTTTAATACCAGCCAAGAAATATTATCTCAAAACGTTTTTGCAATATTTTGTTAAAAAACGAAGCGCGGAAAATTAGCTCGAATAAGTAGACTGCGCTCAGGTAGCTTGGTAGGCGCGCATGCGCAAAACATACATATTCGATGTGATTAAGCAGTAATACGATAGCGGAACTATTACCTTGAATTGCAGCAGGAGAACTTCAGCGGTGTTGCATTTTGGCGCGTGCATTTTTCGACAACATAAAAACCTTCAACTTGTCACTGTCGAATTCAGTCAAGTTCGTTAGACGCTACCGGCAATAACTGCAGTAAAATTGAGAAAAAAAAAAGAAAAAACATCAAAAAAGATGCCTTCTAAATTTGTAAAAACATTATTAATTTTTATGATTCTGATGATCGGTAGTATTTATGGAGAGTTGAAGTATGAAATTGTTAGTGGCAAAAACAGTGAAAATGAAATCAATGAACGTCCAAATACTTGGCTGCAGAGTGCACAGAATGCTATTGGAACTCCTGCAGGACATGTTGTAATGCAGGTGGCCAAAGAACTGCTGAATCGTTCTGCGGGAAATAGCCAGGTGCTGAGCCTAAATTTGACTAACTTGCTGATTATTATCCTGCTTAAGGTGCTTATATTTTCGGCGGGCTTGCTAGGAGCTGGGCATTGGAGCTCATACGGCTATGCCCGCTCTAGTGAACGTAGTACTGATGGTATGTAATGGTTTTCCGGACAATTACATGCAGGCATTTTTTTCAAAATTTCTTTAGCAGGCTCCTTTTTTGGTTTCCAAAATGGTGAAGATTATCTAATAACGGGTTTTCTGGCGGCCCAAGGTGCTGGCATCAATGACTGTCTCTATTCGGCTGCCTGCAACAGTCCGAGCGTAGCCTACGAATACGCACGTGCCGCAAAGGCTCTATTGGAGGGTCTCGAGAAATTCGAGGGGTAAAAAGCATACAGAAATTTTTCAAAACCTACTATTTTTTTTTCACTCCCAATTCTTTAGGAATGCGTCGAAAAACGCACGCTATAAAGAGCTTATTGTGCTGGTGGAGCAAGCGGCCTATGATGGCTACCGTGGCGTTTCCTGTAACACAAATGCGAAATGTGACTCACTCTTGTAAATATTTAAGTCACCTAAGGACTTCCGTTGAAAGCAGTCTGCCCAATAACAATCTAATTTATTTTATAGCAAATGAGCAATTTATTTATAAATATGCGTCTTAGTTCAAACAACAGAACTAAACTTTTATATATATACAGTCTTAAATAGTTACTTATAGTTTGTTGAGATTAGAGTACAAAGATACGAAATACAAGATGTAATTTTAGCTCAATTCATTAAAATGTTTCGTATTTTTAAGATTTTATTGCATTTAAATAAAATACTTGACTTCACCAAATTGTGTTTCTCTGCGGCAACATTACTAGTGGATGATGTTCTGTTCGTCAACATTCTCGGTAACAGCCTTTACATATTCAGGATAGTGCAGGTAACCATCCTTGTTGGCATCAGCAATCAGCAGAAATTCATCAATAACCTCTGTAATAAAGCGTAATAACATTGTTAAAGAAAATCTCTTTTGCAAATTGAGAAAATATCCCAGACAGACTCTAGAAAACATAATTAAAACACGATTTGTGTTTATTTTTTGTGTTTATATTTATATTCAAATATACTCGTTCCGATTCAATACACTTATTACAGCGCCCGTATCATAGCTGCTTGGATGGTCGGAATGTCGTAAAAAAGCATCCCTTCAACTTTTTTTTCAATTTCGGGAACAAAGAGAAGTCGCAAGATCACCAGTCGGGTAAATATGGCAGATGGTTTAACACATACACTTGATTTCGAGCCAATTATTGATGAATCATTCAATTTGTATGGAACAAATTTTGCACAGACCTTTGTTTTGCCCATATCCTCGTGAAAAATTATTGGAATAGTCACATTGCTGATATTTAATACCTCTTCTATCATTCTCACTGAAGCGGTCTTCTGCAACAAAATCACATAATTTTGATCATTTCATTCGTTCGAATTAAAATTGGCCTTTCCTTGTGTTTATCATAATTCAGCGTCTCTCTGCCGCCCACGTGTATGCCACTAAAAAATAACTGCTCTACTTAAACAATCATCACCGTACACTTGTTGCATCGCAATCGAACTAATGCATTTCTACCAAGTTTCACGTGAAATTTAATAACAGCTACGATACGGGTAATTGAGGCAATCCCGCAAAATGAGCTAGAGCAGGTATTTGAATAGGGAGGAGAACATATTGAATACCAACGAATACACCGAAAAAGACACGGAAATAGTGTTTAAATTACGTTTTCTAGAGACTGCCTGGTATATTATTTGACACACTGTGTACGAGTATCTACCTATTATATGGTTCAACTCCTCAGATGCGTTATGCAAATAGTCATCACGATCCATTTTTTTAAAGTCTTCTTCTTGGTGCAACGCTGCCTGCAACATTTCCAAGCCATCAAGAGCATTATTATTGTCGCTATCGTGTATCTGTGGAACATTGTTGTTGGTGTTGTTATTTAGCAAGTGTTTTGTGATGAAGTAAAGATTTTCGCTTCTTATTCTAAACTAAAAGGCTGCACAAATGCATTTGCGTCTTTGTTTACACCCAAGAATGATAGAAACAAAATCACTCGTTCCGCAAATGAGAGAGAGAGAGAGTGAGCATGACGTCGTCTAGCGCTATTGTCAGATTTTGGAATAATTTTACTTTGGAGCCCATGCCTAAATATTTTTTTTCTTATTTTTATAAACTGTATATGGACCTCCTTAACCTATTGGTACAATAAAATTTCTTCGGTATCGAATGGTTTAGAAGATAAAAGTCGTGAAAGTTTAAAAATTGATATTTTTTTGTATACGAAAATATTCATATATTTATACAGAAGAATAGTTATTTTTATTTCACTTTAATCTTTTAAAATTACTCAAACTACTCAAAAATAAATGTATTGAATTGAAATTTTTCCTATGAGCTTTAACTGAACAAGAAGTAGCATAGGTGTTACCACTCCTTGATAGCAAAATTTCAGCTTTGCTCCAAACACTGATTGTCTTTAAATCTTTGAAAAAGTTATTAAAATACAATTTTTGTGTTTTTAACACTTGAAAAGTGACTGACTTTGAAGATGTGCAAAAAGATGTGAGCACGTCCCTAAAAAACGCACGCAAAGTTACAAACAGCCTTGGTATACCCCTGGTCTTCGGAAGTTAAAAAATCTTCGGAATAAATTCTTTAAGAAATGGGCATCATCTAAAAACGTAGATTACTTTAATAAATATAGACAATATATGAGAGAATTTAATTTTCTGGATAAATTTTTATACAAACAGTATATTCAAAATTTTGAAACGAATATAAAAACGAATCCTAAAGCTTTTTGGAGTTATATTAAATCTAAGAAACAAAGCTCTAATATTCTTAGTAGTATGTTTTTGAGAGATAAAGGCTCTAAAAATGCTCTCGAAAGTGCAAATCTTTTTGCTGATTTCTTTGAGTCAAATTTTGAACCATCAACTATTTTTCCTGATGATATACATATCTATGGGCTTTAGCTCTTCGCTTGATTTAGGTACTTTATTTATATCTGAAGAAGACGTAGAAAAGGGAATCTTTAATCTTTAAATGACGACTAAGCCTGATGCGGATGGTTTATCGAGCATTTTGTTAAATAATTGTTGTAGATCTATAGCAAAACCACTTCAACTAATTTTCAATAAATCTCTTTCTACTGGTATGTTTATTGATGACTGGAAAGTGTCATTTATATCACCCATACATAAATCCGGAAATAAAAACAACATTGAAAATTATAGACCGATATCGACCGAGTTTCCAAACTTTTTGAATCCATAGTGAAAGAAAAAATATGTTTCGCTGTAAAGCACATAATATCGCTCTCCCAACACGGATTTGTTTCAGGTCGATCAACTGTATCCAACCTCACTTTATTTTCCGAATACTGTATATCTGCTTTTCAACAGGGATATCAAGTTGACACGATTTATACAGACTTTTCAAAAGCGTTTGACAAAGTTGCGCATGACATTTTATTAAAAAAATTAGCTAAACTAGGTTTTCATTCTAGATTACTGCAATGGTTCCAATCATATTTGAGGGATCGGATAAGCCATGTCTACATTGAAAATGAAATTTCTAGGCCATTTGTTACCACTTCTGGTGTTCCTCAGGGAAGCATTTTAGGTCCATTACTTTTTATTCTATTCATAAACGATATAACATTGGAAGTAAAAAAAGCCCAGTGCCTTCTATGTATATGCTAATGACTTAAAAATTTTCTTAAAAGTTAATACTTTGTCTGATGCATCGTTATTGCAATCCGACGTAAATTCCATTTTTGCCTGGTGTTCAAAAAATTGTCTCTTCCTTAACCATGAAAAGTGCATGTTTTCGAATACCAATTCATTGGTTCCCTTAAAATTCGCTTATCATTTGAATAATATTCCATTGAAACTTGTAAATGAAATTAAAGATCTTGGCGTCTTTTTTGACATGAAATTTACTTTCACCTCACATCTTAACTACATTATTCCTAAAGCATATTCACTGCTTGCGGTAGTTCGATGTAATGGTTCAAATTTTAAAGACCCTCTCACTTTGAAATGTTTATTTACTTCTATCGTTCGAGCAAAGCTCGAACATGCTTCTTTTATTTGGAACGAGTACAAAAAGCCTTCACTCGGTTTGTTTTTAGAGCCCATAATTCTCGGGATCCGATTCCGCTGTATAGCGATCGTTGTAATACTTTAAATTTGAAAACTCTTCAAAATAGAAGAAAAATTTTATCTCTATTGTTTATATATGACATTGTAGTCGGTACGGTTGATTGCCCTAATTTACTTGCATTAATAAATTTTAACGTTCCTTTAAGAACTCTGCGACACTTTGACGTGTATTATTTAGGAACGTGCAGAACCAATTATGCCGCAAACTCGCCAATCTTTAGAGCTATGCGAATTCCAAAGAATCTTAATCTAATCTAATCTAATCTCTTAATAATTATTATTGAAATTATCATAGTTGAATAAATAAGGTTGTCTCGTGGCTGATCGTACTCTCTTTTCAGTACCCATAATTGTCAAAATCAATGAAAAGCAACAACAACAACTTCAACCGCTTTTCATGTTATTAATTTTCGTTTTCAGATTTTGTATGAGATGTCAACTTCGATTTGACATTTATGGGAACTCGCTCTCATCCATGCGACAACCTTATTTATTCAACCATGGAAATTATATTTTAAATGCTTTGATTTCTAATTTTTGTCGAATATTATTTTTCTATATTATTTGCATGGTTGAATAAATAAGGTTGTCGCATGGGTGAGAGCGAGTTCCCATAAATGTCAAATCGAAGTTGACAGCTCATACAAAATCTGAAAACGAAAATTAATAACATGAAAAGCCGTTGAAGTTGTTGTTGTTGCTTTTCATTGATTTTGACAATTATGGGTACTGAGAAGAGAGTACGATCAGCCACGAGACAACCTTATTTATTCAACTATGATTATTTGTATAAATCTTGACAAAAATTTTGTATTTTCTTTAGTCTGTAAGAACTTCTGTTCATTGATAAATAAAAACAAAAATAAATAACTGGCCATTTCAGCCCTTGAAAGGACTTTGACCTAGCTTCTTATGATCAATTGTGTTGTGCGTGTTATTATTAAGTTTGTACACAATTGACCGAGAACCGGACCTACATGTTTAACGCCGACTCCGAACGGCGATGAACGGAATGTTCTCGTTCTCAAGAAGCTTTACATGGCATTTTGATTACTCTCTGAGGTTTGCCATTGTCTGCAGAGAGGTGGCGGCCATACAGAAAAATTATTTTAATTCAAATAATTTTCTGTCGCTGCTGGGGTTCGAACCTGGGTCTCCAAAGTTCGTTGACATAGCGGCCACGCACTTTAACCAACTACGCCACGGTCGCCACTTCTTCTGTTCATTGACTTTAATAAAAAAAAAAAAAAAAATAAAAAATAAATTATAGAATTCTATCTTACAAACCCATTAAAAAGGAGAAAAATCTGTACGAAATATTTCTTAATAAGATCTTTAAACAATGATTTAAATTAAATGATATCGAAAACCATATTTCAAAGATGTACCATAAATTCTCTATTTTATATAATCAAAAATGATTTTATCAGTAGAAAAATAAATCATTACATACTAACCTTAAAGTAGTAGAAATGCTTTTCCTCTTCGGTCATATCTTCCGGATTCAAATTAATTCCCATTTCCTTTAAATCATCCTCAATGTGACTGCAAAAGAGATGCATTTTAGACAAAAAAAAATAATATCCTAAAACTTTGTCATTTAAGTATTCATCAAAAATCAATTCTACGCACATGTTCCTGCATTTAAACACTTTATAAGATAAGTAACTTGTGTCTGAATTCCAAATTCTCTCTTATTGTAATAGTTTTCGTAATATTTTTAATTATTAATAGTAACGAGTATTGAGGTGCTTCATATCACTTTGAAATTTCATTTTGAAATACAATAAAAAACATCAAAAGTATTCCATATGAACAGTAAGATACGAAAATGTTTAAGCTTTACGCAATATACAAGGGTTGCCTTTAAAATCTTGCACCTAACAATGAAAAAACAGTGGTTAATCAGTGAAAATACTTTTATTGTTTTTCAAAGTAGTCTCCAAGATGACCAATACTCTTTTGCATTCATTTGAACCAGTTTTCGAAACAGATGACCCATCAATTCGACGTTTTGATTGCTCAAAAACTCTTTTGTCTTAGCTGATGTGTAGGAACTCGCATTATTGTGATAGAGGATGATCTTCCTTGGTGGTTGATTTTCCTCAATTCTCCGAAAAAATGGGTGTTTACTATTGCGTATTAATACTTCTCCGTTGCTCAAGTGGTACAGATGCGACATGACCGGGTTTTTTTGAAAAAACTGGCAACCATTTGCTTGGATTTGTTCCATCCGTGGACAACTTTTGCTCATTTTGAAAGGGCCAAATAGTGGATTGCTGTTTTGTTTTGGGCTCCTAAATGTAAATTCATGATTCGTCATCTATGGTAATGTCGTAGACGTAGTTTAGTTTGAAAATTCAGTCATCCAGTCAAAATTGATCTGGCTTTGTGTTGTCGAGGCGCAAGACTTAAAATGCAGCCCTCGTAATAAAACCTTAATAAAAAACCGCCGACAAATTGAAATTTGTTTTAAATTATCAAATTGTTTTTTAAATGCCGTTTTAACATCCGAATACGCAACCTTACCAAGAGACTATTGAACAAAAATTAAACCAGGAATTGTAGGATAAAAGAAGCTTCTAAAAATTAAATTATAGCACTACTCAAGTTATCACTCTAGTAATTTGTGCAATTTCTGCGTGTACATGAATTCTTAAGTACATTTTTTAAATTTATTAATTTTAAGAACAATACTTTAGTTTCTTATTATTAACTTTAACTTATATTGTACTTTTTTTTGCAGGAAGTAATATTTTGGCACTGCAGCAGCAACTCGCAGAATCTTTGTTTTTATCAATTCAATTTAATCGTATTTCATAAAAATAGTTTAGTAAGTTATAAACGCACAAAGAAAACGGAGTATTAAAAGTAGCAGAACAATATAAACTTATTAACAAAATAAAAAACCGACTTCAAAATCACTACAAAGTAAAAACTAATTTTAAATAGCTTTTCCCATTAATTTCTTGGTCAAATTTTTAAAGTTATTTATATGTGTATTATAATATTGAAAATTTTATCATTTTCATTTTTTCTATTTTGTTTTATTATCATCAATATATTAATTGCTTTATGAACATAAAAGCTTTGAAGCCGGCGCTTCGAAATCTTTTTATTTTAATTTTTTCTAATTTGTTTTATTATCATAAAAATATTACTAACTTTATGAATATAGTGGTGGTGGCGTCTGTGGCGTAGTTGGTTAAAATGCGTGGCCCCTATGTCAACGAACCTGGAGACCCAGGTTCGAACCCCAGCAGCGACAGAAAATTATTTGAATTAAAATTATTTTTCTGTACGGCCGCCACCTCTCTGCAGACAATGGCAAACCTCAGTGAGTAATCAAAATGCCATGTAAAGCTTCTTGAGAATAAGAACATTTCGTTCATCGCCGTTCGGAGTCGGCGTTAAGTCTGTAGGTCCATGTCTCGGTCTATTTTGCACAAACTTAATAACACGCACAACACAATTGATCATAATAAGCTAGGTCAAAGTCCTTTCATGGGCTGAAATGACCAGTTATTTTTTTTTTTTTTTTATTTTAACTTTATGAATATAAAAGCTTTTTAGCGATTGTTTTCTTTCAGTTGGCAATTGTTGTGTACGCTGAATGTAACCAATGTGTTCCATGCATTATTTGTGCAGCTGTTACACACTATGCTTTACAATAAAATTCAATATGAGCTTTACAAGCTCACCAAAACCAGTATAGTGAGAATGTTTATGTGTACAAAGCTTTTAAAATTACTACAGTGTTACCAAGGCAGCATAGCACCAAATAAAAAAGTTCAAAATAGTGCAGGGATGGTAAAAGATCATGATTGTGTGTCAAAGATTAGCGCCAGCTTCAAAGCTTATATGTTCATAAAGCAATTAATATATTGATGGTAATAAAACAAAATAGAAAAAAATGAAAATGATTAGATTTCCAATATTATTATACACTAGTTTTTTTCCGGCGCGCATAATAATTATATTCAAAACTTTTCTTCGACCCATAGTTTGACACCACTGTCATTTTCTACTGCCCGTTACAGTTTCCCAGTAGCAGGACATCACCAAAAAGTAACTCCATTTTGAGTTTGTATGTAAGTAATGTTACTTTTACTTCCAAAGCTATTCGATATTAAAAATTTTTATTGTATGGTCGGAGCCACATCCTCTTATTCTATACCTATCCCCGTTTTCTAGAATATGGACATTACCCAGTTTTAGTAAAGTTGCTGACAGTAAGCATGCAAACTAAATTACAAAATTTTAATCTAATACCACTAAAACCGTCTGAAATAAAGTACTTCGTTGATTTGTGGGCGTTTAAGGGGGTGTGGCACCCCATTTTTAATACAGTTGCCGAAAGTAAGCATCTAAACTAAATTACCAAATTTTAGTCTAATACGACCAAAACCGTGTGAAATACAGAATTTTTATTGATTTGTGGGCGGTAAAAGGGGGTGTAGCAAAATTATTTTTTCCCAAAACCATCTCGTACTAGATACAAATCTACTGCTAAAAGTCTGCTCAATCGACCCAGTAGTTTTGGAGTCTATAGCCATAAGACTATAGCCATAGATATAAATAACTTAAAATTTGACTAAGAAATTAATGGGAAAAGTTATTTAAAATTATTTTTTACTTTATAGTGATTTTGAAGTCGGGTTTTTTTTGTTTATGTTAAAAAGTTTTTATTTCTTCCTTTTTAGAGAATATGAAAAATTTTATGTAATAGTATTTTGAGTAAAATTTCAAACACGAAACTTTGTTCTCAAAAAATTTGTTGTAATAATTCCGGAAAGTTTGTTGGGTATTTTCCATATCTGTCTCTTTACAATTTTTATGAAAGTGCCACGCCCTTTATCTAATCCCGCCCACTTTATTTACCGTACTTTAAAATGATTCTACCTAGCCCTGTGCCAAATTTTAGTTCCCAAGTATTAACATTAACCGATATATAGTACTTTCCTTAAAATGCCACACCCTATGTACAATTCCGCCCACTTTCGTAATGATTCTACTTACACACCTATGTGTATACCAAATATTAGTACCCTACTGTCATTATTAACTGAGATAAAGTATATTTCTAATATTGCCATACTTTTGTGTTAAATAACGCCCACTTCTTTACCGTAATTTGTAATAATTGTGCCTACCTCTGTACAAAATTTCAGTACCCTAGTGTCAATGTTATTCGAGGTAAAGTATTTTCAAATATTGCCACACCCCTTTGTCCAATAACGCCCACTTTATTGACCGTAATTTGTAATACTTATGCCTACCCCTGTATTTTTACTGTAAATTTCAGGACCCTAGTGTCAATAATAACTGAAATACAGTATTTCTCTAATTGTGACACGCCCCTTTGTCGAATATCGACCACTTTATAAAAAAAGACCTCTGCGTTCATAGTATCTATCTGTTGACAAAATTTTAACGGAAATCGAGCAAGTGCTTTAGGAGTTATCGATGTACATACATTTAAAAAAAAAAAACCGAAAAAAAAGCAACGAACTTGAGAACCTCCTTCTATTTGAAGTCGGTTAAAAATTTCAGCAAAAGGGTCATAACTAACCCTTTTATTTATCCTTTATTTCCACAATTATAATTTTAAATGTGGTTTCTTCATTTCGGAACCAAATTTGTTTATAATTTGACAATCATTTTAGCTTAAGGGGACATATAGGTTACAAATTTAAAAAAAAAATTTTTTTCGGGATTTGTTTTTCATAGAAGGAAAAAAAATATCGTTTTAAAATTTTGTACATATATTAACTAACACTTAAAGAATACAAACAAATTTTTTTCAGAATTTTTGCAGCGGTTTTTGACGTTATTTGATTTTTTTTATACAAATGCCAAAAAATTGACGATGTGCAGAATATAACCAGTCTGGAACATCTGAGGAAAAAATAAAAGAAACCAAATTAATCCTTGTTTAAATGGCTATCGCCTGAACTAAATAATTTTTTCCGCCGAAAAAAAACAAAATGGCGACCATTTAAAAAAAGTCGATTTTCGAGGTTACAAAATCGGTTTTTGTATTCTTTGAATGTTAATTAATATATATGCAAAATTTGAAAACGATATCTACTTTCCTACTATGAAAACAAATACCCAAAAAAAAAATTTTTTTTTTTTAAATTTTTAACCTATATGCCCCCTTAAACTAATGCTTTAGCTTTTTGAGCTGTGATTGTTTTGTATTTAGTATGCGATATATCAATTCTTTGGTAATTTTTGTACATATTTATTTACCTTTAACCCAAAGGTGCAACAATTTTGCTGAAACTCTCACAACAAAAGTATTGGAAATTATAGATAGACCTACTTCATAATCAATACTTTTAATCTCTACAAACTCGCTTGCATGCGTTTACCTAGCAAATTTCTGTTCTTGTTCATTCATAGATTGCAACTATTTTTTCGTGTTGAACTGTGTTACTCTGTGTCCTTTCGCTTCTTGAATATTAAAGTGAAAGTTACTTTTTTCAGCTTAATTTAATTTACCTCAGCTTCAAATAAGAGGCAATCATGTTTAAGATATAAAAAAAAAACCTAAACAGAATAAATTCCCGAACCCTGCACTTTATGATAAATTATAAAATTCACGGTCTTAAACAAAAGTCATTTCAAATTAATTGATCAATAAAATTTTATGAAAATCTATAATAATTGAAATAAATATTGGTTTTTTTGTTTAAGTACGAAATAAATTTTGGGTTGTATCTTACTGGTCCTCATGCGTCAGATGCTGGTCGACTTTGCGTGTCTTCGACTGTTCACTGCGTGGATGATGCGGACCACGTTTGATGGCGCTTGCAAAATCCACTGTTTGGCTAAATGTGGCAATACATATGATAAAATTGACGAAATTAATAAAATTCCACATTTTAAGAGATTTTTTTAAAGATTTTTATAGCTTCGGACACACAAAACATTTAACAACAATTCACAGGCCCAATAAAAAGTTCCCCCATCTATTTTATAAGACTATCTACATGTCTATGCTGTGAGTATGTGTTATCAAAGCAACGGCGAAATTAGTGTCAAAATCAATAAACCGCTATAGCGCGCATGTCACGGCGAGAACAGGGTCTAGTCATTCCAAAAGGCACCAGATGGCGCTATATAAATAACAAATTATTCTAGAAAAGCAATAAATTTGTTATCGCTCCATGACTCTAACGTATAGATGTAGCTCGGTGTAGTTTGTGCCTTTGAAACATGAAGTTGCTCCAGCAACAAAGCATTATTTTGTCAATACAATCAACATTCAAAATTTTATCAAATTCCAAAACAACAACGTTCAAATTTTGTTATCCATAATTTAAGAATCAGCATATTTCAAGAAATTTTTCAAATACTTTTGCTTTTGTTACAAACGACAATTAAGAATGTGTGAGAACTATTGCGCTGATTTTGAAACTTTCAATCCGGAAATAGAATTTCAGAAATTTATTAAAAGAAAGCCGGTTGTGAATACGGCGCAACTTTATGAGGTGGCTCACACCAAAGAAAAGATACGCTGTCCATGTAAGTAAGAGAATAAAGATGATGAAAATATGTCACTGAAACATATCCTTTTTTTTATTTACAGACAATTTCAAAGGCTACGGCATAGAAAAACAGAAGCACACCATGTATCATACCTGTAACTCGGAGTATGGTTTCTACTCGCCCAATGCTTATACGATTCCTTCGCGACATTTCCCACTGACGCAACGGTTCTCCAATGAATTGATACGCTGCGGCATGTATCGCAATTTCTCGCTTAACACCCACATGGATCGTTCATTCTACTAAGTTTTTCTTAAGATGTCTTAATTTAATGTCTATCTTGTATAGAAATAATTCGTGTCAAAAATAAAACATCACAAAACTATAGAAAGTGAGTGTTTCTTTTCCTTTTAAGTCATTTCCAAAACTTCATGTTGAAATAAACTACAAACTAAACAATTAGCCTCAAATTGTACTGGCTTTGTCCTAAAGAAACGCATAAAGTGCCTATTAATTATACAGTCGATAAGAAGTGAATTTAAATTTTAGCGGCTTATACTTTCGTAACATGAGGTAAAGGTTTTTTTGCTTTTTGATAAGAAAAATTTACCTTGGCTTCGCACCAACTAACGAACTATGTAAAACAATCTCTGACAGCACCGTGAAGCAGTTGTTGGACTCACTGCTATGGGACATTTATGGCAAACAACAACAGGTGGAGTCCGCTGGCGACCATCAGCACCATAACAACAAGCTAAGACGTTATAAAAAAAACAGAAATATTTCAAAAATGGCAAGAAGTTTTCTAGGCTTGAGTCATGATTCCAACATTCTACAAAAACTAAGCGTACGCAAATTAGTCGACATCTGCGCAATACTTAAGGTCGAAATACGTTTGATGGGTTATTTTTTGGAGCGTGTTCTAATAGAACGTGATCGCCATCAACGACATCAGGAAATATTATGTGGATTTACGGATGCATTGCTGCAACTGGAGTGCCGTAAGTACTATATTCTATTATATATCATATATTAATACATTACGTAAGTACTTTATTTTGGGGCACTGGAAATTTAATGCATTTCAATATCATAAGTATTCGATATGAAATTCCTTTAAGCAGGATCATTCTTCAAAATAAATCACCTTCAACATAAAATCAATCGTCGATATTTAAACTAGAGCAGAGGTGCCCAAGCCCTTTGCACTTGGTGCACATTTGTTTTTGTAAAAACACTTAGGCATAGGCTGTGTATTCTTATACATACACACAGCACTCCGCCCTTAGCAATACAAAATACACAAATTTGTCTTTTTCTTTGTTGATACACTTTGTTGACTTGAGTTGATTTTGTTGTTGTCTAATTAATGTATGATTTCGTTAAAAAAAGTTTGTTGGATTTTATAAGTATTGGTGTTTGCACTTCCATAAGAAATTGTTTGACACCCCTGAACTAGAGCTTCAGCTCAAGCACGTGTTGCGAACTATTTCGGAGTGCGAACTTATACACGGAAGTTCAAACTCCGTGTAGTTCGTGTTTTAGAAAACGTGCATTTTATTCACGAACTACACATGAAGTAGTTAAAGTGATTTTGTATTAACGTGAATAGTCTACACGTATTTTAGGCATAAACAATTCTGTGGCAATATGACAGAGTAGTTTAAGTCCAAAAATATAGTTGTGAGTTATTTATATTTTTAAAAATCCTTTTTCTCATTTTTATATGTAAACTTCGTGTATGGTCATTAGAAAAGTCGGCATAACTTTCTTTTTAAGAGTCGGATCTAAAAAAGGATCGGACAGAATTGCGCATCTTGAAAAGGTGAATAATAATATGCAGAATTTCAGTTTTTCGCTTATGTCGACTTAAGCTACTCTGTCATACTGCCACAGAATTCCTATGCTATTTGTAAAGCTTTCAGGTGTTTGTCATTGAGACTTACATGGAGAAAAATAATCTATGTATATACATATAAAAAAGGAGTTTTTGTGTGTAACTATGCAATAGACTCCTAAACTATTCATCCTATTGGCATGAACATTTGTGTATAGAAGTTTTTTGGTACAGTGCGTGTTTGTGGGCTATCAATTTTTATCCACCTTGAACACCAGATGGCGCTGTAGCACAAATTTTTTACAAAACTGCTTAAAACTCACAAACCGCTCATGTGATTGGGATGAAAATTGTTATGTAGTAGCTTTCATGTACATTGAGTGTTTTTCTGTTATCTTTTTTGACCCAACTTGAAAAACAGAGGGCGCTGTAGTACAAATTTTTTGCAAAACCACCTAAAACTCCCAAACCGCTCATGCGATTAGAATGAAAATTGGTATATATGGGTTTTCAGATACGATGAGTTTTTCAGCACTATCTCCTTTGATCCACCTTGGACACCAGATGGTGGTGTAGTACAAATTTTTACAAAATCGCATATTTTTAGTGGTTTTCTTAGGTAACATATGCAAATATTTACAAAATATAAAATACTTCTTAAATTAAGTAAAATTAAAAAAATTTCCGTTATTTTGACATCAAAAACATGAACATATCTTGAAAACTATGAAAAATTTTACTACAACCCATGATACAATTATACAAGGTAGGAGTGACAGTTCTTTCGTCTTGCGCCAACTGTCAAAAATAGTATAAATTAGAGAAAATAGAAAACAAAATATACAGGCAAATGACAGTCGGTGCAAGGTACTAGTGAGAAAAAAGCAAGTTGTCACTCCTACCTTGTATAATTGTATCATGCTACAACCCATGATATAATTATACAGGTAGCATTGACAAGTATAGATTTTCTCAGCAACAAGGCAACGACCATCTGTCAAAAACAGTTGTTCGTGCAACAAGAATTAAACGAATGTAAAAATAAATAAATTCCGCAAAATAT
Source organism: Pherbina coryleti (assembly GCA_943735915.1). Taxonomy (NCBI): domain Eukaryota; kingdom Metazoa; phylum Arthropoda; class Insecta; order Diptera; family Sciomyzidae; genus Pherbina; species Pherbina coryleti. The sequence continues at coordinate 58,569,421 of OX030949.1, read as the reverse complement.
GTGCGTTAAATACACAATTATAATAATGAAAGTTGTGAAAAAAATTATGTGTGATATGTGTTTAACGTTTTCCAGCCGTGGTGTTTTAATAATAATTGGAAACTTCTTTAATTTCGTCCATATGCATCTGCAGCTGCTGAGGTTGCTACATTTGAACGTTTTCAACATTTTTTCTTATGTTTGCACTTAATAACACAAAGTTCACAAGTTATCTTCGTTGTAGTAATAATAATTCACTATTGATTAAATAAAATAGGCAATATTTTGTAAGAAAATGTTTGGTTATTTGCAAGCGCTGAAACATAAACAATGGCGAAAACATAAGAAATAATTGAACGCTCTCTTTCTAGACATTTTTTTTGACAGATGGTCGATGCCCAAGCAACTGTCAATACTACCTTATATTATTATACCATGGCTACAACCATATATATAATGCAACATCGTTGCTCAAAAATGAGAAAAAAACAATCAGAAATTTAATTTTGTGACTTTCGATTGAAATATCTCCGCTGTTTTTTTATACATTTTGTTAATTTTTTTTTTGTCTTAAAGCTTCATCAAAGCAAGAATGATAGAAATACAGATTACGACGTCCCGCTCAGAAAATTTAAATGTTCTGCGCATGTTGGACAAATGACGTCACGCGAACTGTGTTCCTATTGGTTAATAATTTTCAGCTTTCAAACTACAAATGTTTGTGTAAACATGACAGTGGGACAATTTATTATTTTTCTCTTCATAATATTTTATAGTAAAATAAAAAAACTATTTTTATACCCTTACGTTTAAAAACGTAAAACGGGTATATTAATTTTGTAACGCCCATAAGTGGGCATGGCAGGTGTAGAAAAGTGCATATATTCTTGATCAGCATTACTTCCCGAATCGATTTACCATATCCGTCTGTCTGTATGTGATCACGATTACAGCCGTAATTTTCAAGCTTTCATCACGAAATTCGATATTTAAGCTTTTATATAAAAAATAAAGGTGTCAAGTTCGAAAATGAGCCAAATCAGATGAAAACCACGCCTACGTTCCATACAAAGTGACTTTATCAAAAAACAAAAGCGTATATTTTCTGTTAAAACTATGACAAAAATGTTTTTACGAATACAAATTTTATTAACTGCTTAAGACAAATAAACATTTCATTTACTGCCTAAGACTTTGAATATACTTTGTTTCAGCCGTGAGAGTATTTTAACTTCGGTCGAGTCGAAGATAATTTTTTACTGGTTTTTTAATTACATTGTTATTTTATTTTTTATTTATATATTTTATTTTTATTCCTCCATTTGCTTCAATGTCCTTTGCTTATTTCAAATGTTTTTGCAACTATCAGCTTGTAAGCAATAGTTTTTCTCCGTTTAATTTCACAAAAGTAAATTGCATGATTTCAGCGCATCCATTATTAAATTTGATGGCTTACTTACCCACCTTCACTTAGGCGGTTTATCTTCGATGCTAGGATTAACACTCTTAAGTATAGAAGCTGAAAAAGGAAAAAGAGATGATAAACACGGTTTAAATTTTGGTGCACGCTGATTGCTAAATCCTGCTCATAATTTTTATGCAATGAACTGCTTAGCCCTTTGAGTCATACATTTTTCTATTGAATATTTTTGTCTAAATTTTCTTACTCGTGGGTTTTCGGGGTCATTGATTACGAATCTGAAGTCACATCTTGAAAAATCTGAAAATTCAAAATGACGGATCCAATATGGCGGATCACTAGTGTCCATTTTCTATTAGATTTGTATTATAGTGCTTATAATGTATACGTATGGGTTTTTGGGGTCGCTGATTGCAAATCTGAAGTTAATTTTCGTAAAAACCCCTCGAAAATGAATACTGATCTAAATATTTTGTAAAAGCAAACTTTAGTCAAATAGTGGTCCGCCATATTGGATCTTCCATATTAGATCTGTCATATTGGATCCGCCTTCTTAGATTTGTATAATTTCAAAGTTTGACTTCAGATTCTTAATCTTCCACTTAAAAAACCCCTTAAGAATGATTACTGATCTAAAAATTGTGAAAAAGCAAACTTTGGCAGAAAAATGGGTCCACCATATTGGATTCGCCATCTTAGATTTTTATAATTTAAAATTATGACTTCAGATTCGTAATCAGCGACCCAAAAAACTCCTAGAACCACAGTAGCAACCAAAAAATATAGTTTCAAAAGATATGCGTCACTAAGAATAAATGGTGGGACCTTAGCGGTCCCGCTGTGACTCAAAGGGTTAAATTAAATAGTTGTAACCTACACATTTCAAATTTCTTTCAAAATCCTCCTGCTTGGCAAATTTTCCAGCAGCTATAGCAAAAAAACAAAAATTCATACATTTCAATAAAAACTCACAAAATGTTAATTTTCAGTTCACTTCATCACTTTATTTTTTTACTGTTGGTTTGCTTGCATTTGCCCACTGCACACCTTTTGTTTACGTTTTTGTTTCTTATATTTTTTTTAGTTTTTCTTTGAGCTGCAACTTTATATAAACACTTCACTGAATGTTTTTAATAATTTAACTGTTATATTATTGTTTTTTATTAAATATAACGCGTAATTTGTTATAAATACCAAAAGTCGATGTAAAATTTATTTTTGAACTGTCAAAGTAATAGGGTTGTCAACTCTCTCAGAATAAATATACAGTTTATACATTTTTATGCACAAAATGATAATTTTCGCGTATGAAGCAATTTTTATATATAAGAATTAAATAAACGGAGCAAAAATAAGTATTGCATGCATACTTAGCAATGATTTTGTATAAAGTTAGAATGATTTGCTATATAAAGTTGTCACTAAGTCAATTATTTAGGAATACATAGAGTTGGCAACCCTTACAATAACAAACTACGTCATATAAGGGGAAATTATGCGCATGTCGTAATCTTTGTTTCTATCATTCTTGCATCAAAGTACTATGAAAACCTTACTGCAAGAATATCGTTAGTTGAGAATATATATTTTTTATATTTTTTCAAAAAAGGTCTGAAATATTGGAGTTTTCCTCAAAGAAAGGCTCAAAAATTGTTTTTATTGTAAAAATTGTCAACTCCATTTAAAAATTATAACATTTATAATCAAAAATTGTTTAAATTTTACACAAAAATTAAAATCCATTTTTGTGATTCAAAATTTTTTTTTCCAATATTTTGTTTTTATATTTTTGAAAAAATAAACAAGCTAAAAAATTAATTTATTAGAAAAAATTATCTTAGTATCTCTTACCAAGCAAAAGTTATAGCCAATAATCTTTATCCAAAATATATATACAAAAAGTTGTTTGTGTGATGGCTGGAAACTTCAAAATTACAGAGCCGATAGAGCTGAAATTTTGGCAGTGCATTTTTTTCGAGTACGAGATGGCTTAAATTTCTGTCACACCCCCTTTTACCGCCAACAAATCAATAAAAATGCTATATTTCCTACGGTTTTCGTCGATTTGGCTACATTTTGGTAATTTAGTCTGTATGCTCACTGTCGGCAACTGTACTAAAACTGGGTAGTGTCCATTTACTAGAAAACTAGGATGGGCATTATATAAGGGGGTGTGACTCCGCCCATACAATTTGTATTATCGAATAGATTTGAAAGAAAAAGTAGCAGAACTTACATACAAACTCAAAATGGAGTCACTATTTGGTGATCTCCTGCTACTGGGAAACTGTACGGTCAGTAGAAAATGACAGTGGTGTCAAACTATGAGTTTAAGAAAAGTTTTTAATCCACCTAACATATTATGTTCCCACATAGTTTCAGGGTGCAGCAACGCGCTCCGGGAAAAGGCTAGTAATACTATGAAGCATGTTAATACTTAAATTTACAACTAAAACACGATTCGTGAACGTCGTTAGATATATGAGTTACGAATCAACATCGCATGAATGGTTGTACCAGATCTAGTCGTCTCAAGTGTAGTACCAAAAACTACATCTTAATAATGTTATTTAGCAGAAGTTCATGATAACATTTCTCCTTATTGTATATGTTTCGAACCTTCTTATATACACTGAATCAAACAATTGCACATACAGCAGTTCATTTTCCATATAAAGCTATATTTTTTACAAAATACGTTTTAAATATCGAAAACGTTTATTAATATTTATTGGATGGTAATATTACATTCAAAAAACAATTCATAACATTTTCTGAAAATTACACTTAATTTATAAAAATTATTTAAAAAAGTAATCTAATAAACTTAAACTCAAAAAATTGTACATACATACATTGCTTAAATATCTTAATTTAAAGAACTTAATAGCTAGTATGGTATCCATTTGCATTAATGACCTCTTGTAAACGGCGTTTCATCGATTCCACCAATTGGGATGTATCTTCCGGTGATATTTTATTCCACTCCTCTAGGATAACTGTTTTAAGCTGCTCTCGGTTGGTTACCTCACGCTGTCGTACTTTACTCTCGAGCAAATCCCAAAGATGCTCAATAGGATTGAGGTCCGGTGATTAAGGGGGATGAGGAAGTGTCGATTTGCAGTTGTAGACAAGCCAAGTTCTGATTAGTAGTGAATTATGCTTGGCGTCATTATCTTGGACCAGCACGAAATCACGACCAAGTTCTAATTTTTCAGCACTGGCTTTTAAATTATTTTTTAAAATTGATAAATATTGAAATTTGTCCATTGTAGTTTCAACAAAAGCTAAGTTTCTAACAGCGTTAGCTGCCATGGTACTCCATACCATAACATTTTCACCTCCATGTTTTACGGTTGGCGTTAAATTTTCTTTATTAAGAGAAGTTAAGATCTTCGCCAAAGGAAACGACGTCTATCTGAGTCAAAAATATTAAATTTTCTTTCATCAACAAAAACAACTTTTTTCCAGAACTCTTCAGGCTTATTTATATATTCTTTTGCATATGCTAAGCGTTTAAGAGCATTGTTTTTAGATATAATCGGTTTCTTGCGGGACACGCAACCTTTGTAACCATGTGAATGTAAACAATTTCTTATTATTGCGGATTAGGGATGGACCTCCATGTCCTGCGAGGCTTGCCGCAATTTTTCGCATTCGTTCAATTAATCGCTCCTCTCGTATCGACAATATTTTTTTCCTACCTCTTCCAGATGCAATATCAAATGATTTATTTCGTTTAACCTTAATCGGTCCATTGTGTAAATTTTACACACACTTTTCAACTTTAAGCTGTTAGTTTTTTAATATAATTTCAGCAAATCGACCGAGCTGGGATTTTGGCTGGTTTTTTAAAAACCTTTTTTTTAAATAAATAAAATAATGAATAATAAATCATTTTTAACGACTAGATCGCATTAATTTCAATCATCGATAAAAATATGGCTCTTAAAAAAGTGTGTAAAATTTACACACAAGGAACTTATTCGTTTCTAGAAATTAGGGACCGATGAAGGTTAAGATTGCTTACAATATAATGGATTGTTGAACGAGGTCTATCAACAATTTTCCTTATTTCTGAATAAGTTTTTCCTTAATTTTTTAACTTAACGATTAATTTTTTTACGACTATAGGCACTTTTTTGTGTGTTAAATTAATTTTTAAAAAATTTCAATAATCTTTCGTAGAGAGCTTTTAAGCACGACTAATTCCTTTCACAAAATGGAATTCCGTTATAAGTTTGGCGTAACAGTTAACATTTTGACATTTAATCGAGCTTTTTACCAATATGATGTAAGTGTATGTGCAATTAATTGAGTTGCAATTATGGGGATATCCGCTTTCATGAATTTTCGTAAATTATTCAACTCAATAAGTTAATTGTTTTTGTTTTTAATATCATTACTCATGAATAACTAAAAAATATGAAACATTATATATGTACATTATTTTAGAAAATACAATGGCTTAAATAAAAAATTATCTACTGTATGTGCAAATTTTTGATGCAGTGTATATGCTAGTAATGCCTCGTGGAGAAAATCTATTACGTCATCAACGTTCTAATTGACTGAATTTTAAACTGTGACCATAACAATTTGTTAATCGACAAGCAAAGTGCATCTTGAGGCGCATATAGTCCCAAGAGCAGATTTGGTTTGACTAACATGCTGAGAAACCAATGGGACGAACATTTCACAAGGGGGTGTGGCACCATCCGTGCAACCCAAATTTGCGATATCGGATAGCTTTGGAATAATAGTTCGTACAGTCACAGAATTCGGTATTTGACCTCAATTTACACGTTTCGTTCCACTGCTAACAATTTACGGGTGGTTCAATATGGTCGTGGCAGTTTTTAAGCAGCCCATATTTATACCCCCACGTTTAAAAAACGTAAATGGGGGTATATTAATTTTGTCACTCCGTTTGTAACGCCCATAAGGAGGTGTGATAGGTATAGAAAAGTATATATATTATTGATCAGCATCACCACCCGAGTCAATTTAGCCATGTCCGTCTGTCTGTCCGTCTGTCCGTCTGTCGTCACGATTACAGCCGTAATTTTCAAGCTATCATCACGAAATTCAATATTTAAGCTTTTATCTAAAAAACTAAGGTCAAGTTCGAAAATAAGCCAAATCGGATGAAAACCACGCCTACCTCCCATACAAAGTGCCTTTATCAAAACGGTAAAATCTCTTTAAATTCCACAAAAAATAATGTATGGACTTGAAATTTTACATATTAAATTTGATATATAACATGCACTTTGTGTATAAAATTCAACCAAATCGAGTGAAAACCACACCCACCTCCCATACAAAGTGATTTTATAAAAAATGAAAGCGAATATTTTCTGTTAAAACAATGTTTAACGAAAATGTTTTTACAAATAAACATTTTATTGACGGCTTAAGATTTTGAATATACTTCGGTTCGGACGTGGGGGTATTTTAACTTCGGCCCAGTCGAAGATCATTTCTTACTTGTTTCGGTATAACTTCTGAACTATAAGTCACACATCAATAAAACTCGGTACGACCTCAGTTGTGTCCTACGAGTGACAAAATGGAGTGAGCATTGGACAAGGAGGCATGGCACCGCCCCTACAATTCAAATTTATGATATCGAATCTTTAGTACGAAGCTTTAGTACTAAATATTGCCTAAGAATGAAACTAAATACTGAGTTACAAATACCAGTTTTTTCTACTGGAAAACTGGCATGGACATTGGAAATCGAGGCATGGCTTCGCCTATACAAGATAAATTTTCAATACAGAATAACTTTGGAAATAAAAGTCACAGAACATTGCAACTCAAAATGAAATTACCACTTGGTGATGTCCTTTTACTAGAAAACTGGAATAGGCATTGGATAAGAATAGTAGCTCCGCCCATACAAGCCAAATTTTTGAGAAGTCACAGAACATTGAAACTCAGAATGGATTTGGTGATGTCCTGCTACTTGGAAACTGTAACGGAAATTGGACAATGAGTGTGGTGTCAAACTAAGGGTCTAATAAAAGTTTTGAATGTAGGTACTTATTATTTTTCAGTATTGTTGCCGGGTGTAGTAACACGCACCGAGTATTGCTAGTTTCAAATAAAAATACTTAAAAAGCGGTTGGAATATTAAGAGTCACAGTTTCTAATAGATTTTTTTGGTCTTTATATAAAAAATTAAATAACATAAAAACCAAGTAACTATAACTTGCTTGAATATATTATTTAAAGGGCGCAGTATATTCGAAATTCTTTCGCCATTGTAGGCCGGGACACACACCTAAAGAATTTAAAACAGCTTTTTTTTTTCATTACAATAGTAGAGTTATACAAACAGGACTCATTAAAAGGAATGATAAAATATTGTAAAGAGTTATAGTTTAGTTAAAAAATAAGTTAAGAATGACGAACAAAATATAAAATTTCTGAGACACTCAAGAGCCTTCATATTAATCTCCGTTGACAAATTTCAAGGTATTTCCAACAAACCTCATGGATTAATCGTAACTCTGCGCGCCCCCTATATCTTTTATCTCTAATCTATGGTAGCTTTATTACGACTACATTTTTAAATAGTTTTGTCATATTTTCCCGCTAGTCGTTAGCTGAATATCGTAAATGTCAAAAATATCACAACTGCGCAGAAGTCAACAGTGTCAAACTCCGCTGCCAGTTGAAGCTTATTAAATCCAAAACGTGCGGTCCTGCCATCAGTGAACTTCAAACCTTACAGCTGTTAACTTGTGATAACACGCAACAAATCAGTAAAAGTCAGTGAAACGTTGGAAAATCAAGCATTGGCCGCATATAATTTCAGTGACGCGCCATACAAATGGTACATACAAACAAACATACATCACCAACACCTCGACCACCACCACCCAAAAAAACCCACTCTCCCCCCCGCACACATACCGTAGACACTCTTACAATGAAATATCAACAACATTGCATTGGATATAAAAACAAGCCAAGAAAAAACATTATATCTACGAGTACGGTTACATTTATTTTACTGTTACCCTTGAGGATAGTGTGTGCGTGCGTTTATATATATATAAGTGTGTGAGTGTTTGTGTACTGGTATTTGTGCAAACGAAGCGTGTTTTTTAAACGCTGAATTCTTGTGAAATTTATTAAAAATAATCAATCACCTGCCACTTAATTTAAAGCAACATTTAAATAAATCAAAGAGAAAAGTGTTAAAAATCGAATTTAAGTGAAAATCAAGTGAATTTTCAATAAAAAATCGTACATCACATTCATAGAGTAAAGAGATTGAATAACAAAAATTATCGATCGCAAAGGCATGCGAGGTAAAAGACGCAACGACACAAAGCATTCGAGTTAAATCAATTTAACGATAAGTTTGAATATTGTTAAGCCATTAAATCTGGATGCAGTGAAAACTGGGAACAAAATCATTGATATGAACCTAATGTAGATTCTTAAAACCGAATCATATAGAGCAGCTTCTGAAAGTTTACTGTACAAAAAAGTGACTATTTAGCTCAAGATATGTTTAGCAACGATAATGTTTTTTTTTTTGCAATATTGCATAAAGCAGTTTGCAAGAGAAAAACTTTTTCATCTACATCTCGAATGTCCTCGACATGAATGGCGCATAGCAGAAGTTTGACTTGTTCTAAAGGTTTTTAGTGCTGTCCCCAATATGGGAGCATAGTCGATCGTATAGCTCAATAGCTCAATCGGTAGGGTTAAGCGTCTATGCCAAAGTGGGTCAAGAGTGCAACACATCATCGATTCTATACAGCACATTTCTCAAGACACTCCATTGCGACTTACGCTCCTCAAAAAATTGTTAGAAAAAAGCCTAGTTAAGACACTTAAAATAATGCGAAATTTTCTATCTCTCTCTCTCTTTTTATCTCTTTCTAACTCTGCACTTTCTTGCTTTTCTGTACATATGTATGTGTTTTCGCAGTTTTCATGGCCAAAATAACATGATTGCATTCCAAATTCCAAAATTGCGATGCGCCTAAAAGTATACTACACACAAGTTGCATAACAAACGACATCATCAAGTTATTCTTGTTTGTTGTTTTTGTTTTGTTATTTTTATTCGCTTTCCCAAGTCAAGCTAATTAAACTTTTAGATGTTTCACAAAGCTGCAACAGGACTTCCAAGGATAACAACCAACTAACATGGGTAAATAGGCAAAACACAACAAACTAACAACAAACATAATCAAATTAAAATTAATTTTGAAAAAAAAATATCAGATACTCAAATCTGTGTTTTTTTCTGATTTTCTTATTTACATTTATTGATATATTAATATAAACATATATGTATTAATCCCTATTTATTAAAAACATTTAACTTTATCTACATACATACATTTTATATAAATCGAATTAACTTTCTTTAAACTCAAATGTTAACATCTAAAAGGTAAATATTTTAAAATCTTTCAAACAAACATACATACATACACACATATATACATTCATACTTACACGTGTTTTGGAATATCAACCTGTATGTGTTCAATCTATGTTCGCCATATAATTTGTTTTAAAGGCACTTAGTTTTCATTCTTTGATCCTTTGGCTTTTCACTTGGGCTATTTTTATAAATTTTTGAACAAGCACATTATCCCTTAAAACACTATCTCTCTCTTATTATTTGCTTTACCTCTATTTACCTATCCACACTTCTTAAATTTCAATCAATTGTGCTAGGCTTTTATTGATTCCCAGGGTTTTCCTTGTTTTTTGTTGTTTTACACACACATACACACACGCATTGTTGAATTCTTTTAAGCATGTTGTTGCCATGGTTGTGGTTATTGTTGTTCCTTATTCCCTATTTCCCAGAACACTAGATGTCGAGCACTTATTTTTAGCTTTTCCCATCAGTATCGAGAGTAACCATTCGCCACTAGCTTCTTTACTAGTTCTATACGCACTAGCTACTTTTCTAATCCAAAAATAGTGCATAAAAGCATCATCAATCAATTTAACTTCAAACACATTCCGCTTATTCCTTACTTTTTTTTTTTCTTTTATGGCATTAACTCATATAAATCGAAGTAACAATTTTGAGAAAACATGATATAACATATGCAAGTAAAACTCTCTTCAATCGATTTGTACAACATGAGCAAAAACTTATGACGAAAGAATATATATTTATCTACTGAAGATTGATTTCGCAATTTCTTTTGTTTTTTTAACGTTCTGCCTAGCGAATTAGCTGATGCTGTAGCATTTGGGATTTGGCTAAAGAAGGCTTTTGGCTGAAGGAATGTAAAAACTTACAATTGACCCATTTCATATGACATGCTCACGTAAAACTCTCCAGTTGAATGCACCAAAAATAAATTGAGATGGAACTAGAGCTGTTTGCCGAGCGACTAGTGAAATCATTAGTTCAACAAAAGTACGAAATACTGCAGGGTTGCTTACTGCTCAGTTAATCACAGACACTTACACACACACACACATCTACCTTTGTTTGCAAATACATAGATGCATTTGGATCAGCAATGGGGTGAGAGCGCTCTGGGAACGTTGAGAGCAAAATTGGGAGCAAAGGCTTATGTAACAACACAAAACGCAACAACAAATCAAAGACAAAAGACAAATACAGAAACAACACAAAAGCTTTAAATGTAGTGGTGCCCATACCCGATTTGGACTCATAAATTTATTCGAAAATAAGGTTACTTTTTGCACTTTTCCAATGGTACTTCATGTACAGGGTGCACGCACCATCTTTTATGTCAGTATGTGAAGTATTTTCCGGAAAACGCCTTTGAGAGCTGCCTTTTAAGTCTTGCGCCTCGGTAACACGAAACATTGTCAGATGAATTTTGACAGTTTCATTTCAAAAATTGACATTTTCTGGCATAAACGTACTCACAACGTTTTGGTGTTTGTACGCTTATTGTGTTGTTTACGGTGGTTTGAAAATTGTATTTCAGCCAAAAAATGGAATTAACACGTGAACATTTACGGATGATGATTCTTCATTGACAAGAAAAGAATCCATCGAACTTATACTGTATTCAGACTGAGTTTTAAATGCGCTTTTAGAATTTCCAAAATTTTTACAAATGTCAAGTTTTCAAACTATGCAGTAGTCATAAATGCGCATTTAAATTGGCAGATTCATTAAAATTCTTTTCTGTTGTGAAAATGAGCCGAAATTATAGCAAAATTGTGATAGCAAAAAAGGAATTACAGGAACGAACCACCAAGGAATTACAGCAAATTTTGGAAAAATATTAAGCATTTGTTTTTCTTTTTTTTTAATATATTAATAAACAAATTTGATCATAAAATGATTGACAAAGTAAATAGCTAAGCTTTTTCTGTATTATCTTTTTAATCACTGTCTTTATGTGCATCGTCGTCACCTTCATCATCGTCTTTCATTGCTTCCGCCTTGACGTCATCGGCTGCACGAAAATGCACCCCAGGAAATAACGCTCCAAAACATACAACGAAATTTAGACCCAAATTTGGGGCATAGTTTCGCAGTGAAATAACTCCCCAAATTCTGTGAAAATCCACCTCAGCATTTATGAAAAATGAGCCCAAAAAAAATTAAAATCACCCCAAAAATATTTTAATTTTAATTTTTATTAATAATAATGCAAAATCACCCCAAAAATTTTAAATGAAAACCTGCATTGAGTCCTGCACAATTGCTCTACAAACAGGACATTTATAATTTTGAATGTCATCAGCAAGGCATGCAGCTTGTAGCTTCAGATGACATTCTAAGCAAATTTTTTAATGTTTGCATGGCAAAAATAAAAGGTCTGTTCCCGTACTCTAAAGTTTTAGTCCAATTTACCATTTTTGCGCATATTTCCTTGCATATTACACAGTAACGATCGTCCTCTTCCGTGTGTATAGACTCCATCTCATCATCATCATAGACGCCGTGAAGAAAGGCCTAGGATTTCCTTCATCATTTGACATTCCAAAATTTCTTCTTATCTTCGGAAAAGACAAATTTTTTCATTTCTTTTGCACAATATTTTTACACAGATTTCTTTTATAAATCATTTTTTGATCGCGCACATAAATTAGCCGACTATTTAAATTTTCTCCAATCATATGCTCACAATTCATTTTTTTTTCAAACACGTCTTCACTATCCTAACTAGTTGCTCAAAGTGATGTTTCTCGTTTCAGCAAAACAAACTTCCACCAAATTGGTTACTTAAGTAACTGTTAAAGTTGTACCGGTACTTTTCTTTGCATCAGAACTCGAAAATAAGCAAAATGAAAATAGGCCCAAACAAAATTGTTGTGGCGAGTTTTCACTTCTTATTTGGGGCCTAATTTCATTAGAAAAATTGCCCTATAGAAAAATGAAATATGGCCCCAAAAAAATGCAATTACGCCCCAATTTTTCTTGTTGTTGTTTTCCGTACAATTTTTTGAGTCCTTTTTCCATTTGTTATGGCATATTTTCTCTCCAAGACGAATTTCGTGAAGGTCGTCTGAGAACGGCTGTTGTGGCAGAAAACATCAATGCTGTGTTTTAAATGTTGAAATCAGACCGGCATATGACATACCATAAGATGGAGTCATCCTTGGACATTAGTGTGGTTAGCATACATTTGATTTTGCATGAACATTTAGGCGTCAGGAAGATTTGTTCCTGTTGAATATCCCATAATTTGACGGTTGCTCAAAAAAAGGCTCGTGTCGATTGGTACAAGGAAATGCTGAAAAAATACGGCGGAGTTTATTTGAAATACGTCTACGACATCACCACAGGTGAAAAATCATAGATCTATGCTTGTAAGCCCGAAAAAAAGCAGCAATACACTGTTTGGGTCTTTTAAAATGAACAAAACCAGACAAAAGTTGTCTGCAGACGTAGCACTTCCAAGCAAATAGTTGCCAGTTTTTTTCAGAACAACCGGTTATGTCGCAACTGTACCACTTGAGCAACGGAGAATTTGTTTTGGGGGGGGGGGGGGGTTTTATAACTATATGTATATAAAAGAAAATGTACGTAACTATAGCGGCTATGGTGTAATGAGTCCAAATATTGCACTCAAAACGTTAATTCTACCACAATGGCACCAAACATAAGGGGGCATATAGGTTACAAATTTTAAAAAAAACCAACGATTTTGTAACCTCGAAAATCGCTTTTTTTTCAGATGGCCGCCATTTTGTTTTTCTTCGGAGGAAACAAATTATCCTAGCTCAGACGATAGCCACTTAAGCAAGGATTAATTTGATTTTTGTTAATTTTTCCTCAGATGTTCCAGACTGGTGATATCCTGCACACAGTCATATTTTTAGCATTTTTTTAAAAAAAATCAAATAACGTCAAAAACCGCTTCAAAAATTCTGAACAATGAAAGTTTTTTGTATTCTTTAAATGTTAATATATGTGTGCAAAATTTGAGAACGATATCTTTTTTCCTTCTATGAAAAAAAATTCCATAAAAAAATTTTTTTTTTTTAAATTTGTAACCTAGTATATGCCCCCATAATGATGAAATTTGTATAAATAGTTATTTAGTTACAGAATTAAGGTGATTAAGAATAATAAAAGGAACTAACTTACTTATATTTTTAAATCCAGTTTACGCTTACTTTCAGCGAGTTTATCTAAAATAATATACACTGATGGTGTCATTTCTCTGTACAGATAAAGCAATGTCAGGCCGTTTAGTCTACATTGCAACATCGTGCTTCTTAAATAGATTTTGAGTCGGCGAAGTACTGAAAATGTTCCTTAATTTTCACATGAAGTTACTGGAAGAGTTGCAAGGATAATAAGTAAATTATATATATTTGGAAATATATCCTTATTGCACTGTTGTATAACTTAAAAAACTGTGTTTTTGCCATCATAATCTTTTTTATTACTTATTTTATACCAAACATTCAGCTCATAGTTTAGGTCATCAAAATCTCCTTCCAAATTATTTTTATAAAATGCGATTAGTTTTTCAAAAGGACCTAAAGCTTCAACATTTAGCGATTTTTTGCATCAGGAAAATGTGATTGAAATCCAATTAGAATACCTCTATGTTTTAAAAATCTGTCACTCAGGCTTGTGATAAATGTATCCAAGAAAGTTATGTAAACCGATATGCGATAATACGATTCAACACATTGTGCGTCAGGGTGGAAAGATGCAACTCTTGGTCTCATCAAAATGAAGCCATTGGTTTCTGCTTGTTTTTCAGCATTTATATACAATTTTTTTAATTCTATTGCAGCATTATCTCTTACATTTTTTACTTCTTGCAAACTGATATTGGCTAAATCGACTGCTTGTGTCAAATCAATGTTTCGAGCTTGAGGAAATTTGCATAAAATATATGAATATTAACCAAATACTTGGTTAATACATTGCAAAGATATAAGAAAGTCTGTCTTTTGTAATGCACAATTCAGTAAATTAGCTTGGCTGGATGTGTTTGATTTTGATTGATGTGTTTTGGATTAAAAAGAACTGATTCTCATGTTTTTGCCTATAGCTCAAAAACTCGAGCTGATGGAGAAAAACGTAGTCTATATCTGAAATCAGGAAATCCAATTTGTCTATAATCAGCTGAACTCTGGCACCAAAATGTCTGTCGCGAAGTGTTATGCTTCAACCGCAATCGCTTTGAAATTTAAATTTGGGTTTTTCGCGCTTTTAATAAAAACATGTTATTACTTCTCATGTTTTTCTTTTTGTGACAATAATTTGGGGGGGGGGGGGGTGGTTTAAACCCCTTTGGTTACGCTTCTGTACACAACCAATTGTATGTCGAAAGTCTTCGGAGAATTGCGGAAAACCAATCACCGAAGGAAAATCATCCTTCATCACGACAATGCGAGTTCCCACACATCTTCTCAAAAATAAATTTCTTGAGCACTCAAAACGATGATTTGATAGGTCATCCGCCTTACAGTTCCAACTCGGGGTAGATCCTCCCTTGGACCTATATTCATTTTTACATGATTTTGTATGCGAGGTATATACAAAAGTTAACCGATCTTAACGAAACTCCGCCAGAATGCTGGAAAAATAGATTAATAGATGTGTACTGAAAATTATCAGAACCAGTTTTACCCAAAAGGAACCCCCCCCTCCCCCCTTGCTCCTATATTAATAATTAAAATGACTTTATATGGAAGGTACATACTAAGGTTGCCCGATTTTAACGTACCGCGATCAGAACGCTAAAAAAATAGTGTAATAGATGTGTGGCGGCCGTGGCGCAGTGGGTATAGTGCGTGGCCCACACGCCAGAGAACCCTAGTTCAATTTCCATCTGACACAGACAATTTTTCCAATTGAATTAATTTTTCTGTTCGGTCGTCACACAGTGTAACGAGTGCGGACAAAAATAGCTTACGAAAAAAAATTCATAAATTTATAAATCTAAATATGCAGAATTATAGTTTAGAGTATTAATATTCTTCATGTAAGAGGACTTTGCGATATCTTTTCAATTACGGACATTCCAACTTTTTAAAAGTTGACTTGAAAATTTCATCTTCTTTTTACAATTTTACACTGTATATTTCTTAATAAGGTCTAAATTTTAGTATAAAAAATATGCAAAAAAATTAATTTATATATATTTTATGTGTTTTAGCAAAACATTTTTAATAAAAAGCAAACGTAAAAAAATGTTTGTATAACTAAGGACAGGTTCTAGAAATCTAAAAAAACCAAAACATTGAAAAGCAATAACAAAAAAAACGCATTTTTGTTTTTTTTTAAGTTTTAGTATGTCGAATATCAACACTTTCTCAACATGTTCCCAAAACTTGGTTTGCCGAAACTCAATACTAAAGACTTTACGCCCACTTTTCTGAAGCATGTTTTGTCGAAAATAAGCAATTTTATATGAAAAAATAAAAAAAAAAAATCCCAAATTTAAAAAAAATTAATTTGTTTAATAGAACTTTCAAATAAAACACTTTATCAACAAAAAAGCAAATAAAAAAGGAGTAATGGCTAATTATCTGAATCTTGTTTTCGCTAAAATGCCCTTCACGTTTATAAATAAGTTGTATGGCAGGTGGGCGTGCTAGTCGGCCGATTTGGTTAATTTTCACACCAGCTATTTATAGCTACAAAAGAACTATGTGTAGTAAATTAAAACGATCTGGTGTAATTTTTTGTGAAAATATACCTGATTACCGATTTTAGTTATAAGGGAGGTGGTAATATTAGTGAACGGATTTAAATAATTCACACCAGCTGTTTATAACTGTAAACGAACTATGGTACCAAATTTTATTGATCTAGGATAATAGTTTGGGGAACTATTTCATATTACCGATTTCGGTTGTATGGGAGGTAGGCCTGGCATTCATTCAATTTGAACGAAATTTTGTGAAAATAATTCTTTCATCGTAAAACTCATTTTCACAAAATTTCATTCATGATTCTAGGATAACTCCTTCTATTTTCGTCCACTCGCTATATGGGCTCATCACACTGAGCGTCACCTCTCTGCAGACAATGGCAAACCTCAGAGAGTAAATAATGCCATGTAAAGCTTCTTGAGAACATGCACATTAGCCGTTCAGAGTCAGGCGCGGATACAAGGGGGGTTAAGGGGGTAATTACCCCCTCCCCCCCAAAGAACTTTTAAATACTTTACTTTTTAATACTTTATTTGAAGTAAATAATTGTGCCCATAGCTTAAGGGTACTTTTATGTATACATAAGCGATTTTGAAGGCGTTTTTTGAAAGAATGCTACAAAAAACAGGTCAGAGATATTGATATAAAGTTTTTTTTATTAATTTCAACAATTATTAAAGTATATAAAAGTATTTTTTTTTTGTGACGTCATTTGCGTTTAGGTGACGTTTTTATGAAGCGATGTTAGAAGAGTAGGACCATTTTGCTTGTAGAATAACATGATATGTAGTCATCTGAAAAAAAAAAACAAAATTTTATTTCTTCCTTTTTAGAAAATATTTATGTCATAGTATTTTTGAGGAAAATTTCATATATGAAACTTTTTCATAAAAAATTTGTTTTATTAATTCCTGAAAGTTTTTGGGTATTTTCCATTTCTGTCTCCTTAAAATTTTTATTAAAGTGCCATGCCCCTTTTCTAATCCCGCCCACTTTATTAATCGTACTTTATAATGATTCTACCTAATCCTGTGCCAAATTTCAGTTTCCAAGTATCAATATTAACCGATATATACTATTTACTTTCATTAAAATGCCACACCCTGTGTACAATTCCGCCCACTTTTGTAATGATTCTTTCTACCCACTTACCTGCATACAAAATATTAGTGCGCTAGTGTCAATATTAACTGTGATATAGTATTTTCATAATATTTCCACACCCCTTTGTTGAATAACGCCCACCTTTTTGACCGAAATTTGTAGTAACTGTGCCTACCCATGTACTAAATTTCAGCTCCCTAGTATAAATATTATTCGATATGTAGTGTGCTTCTAATATTGCCACACCCATTGGTGAATAACGCCCACTTTCTTGACCGTAATTTTTAATAACTGTGCCTACTCATGTACTAAATTTCAGTACCCTAGTGTCAGTATTATTCGACATACAAAGTTTTTCTAATATTGCCACACCCCTTTGTCAAATAACGCCCACTTTATGGATCGTAATTTGTAATAATTCTGCCTACCCCAGTATTTCTACTGTAAATTTCAGTACCCTAGTGTCAATATTAACTGAAATACAATGTTTTTCTAATTGTAACACGTCCGTGGCGTAGTTGGTTAAAGTGCGTGGCCGCTATGTCAAAGAACCTTGGAGACCCAGGTTCGAACCCCAGCAGCGACAGAAAATTATTTGAATTAAAATAATTTTTCTGTACGGCCGCCACCTCTCTGCAGACAATGGCAAACCTCAGAGAGTAATAAAAATGCCATGTAAAGCTTCTTGAGAATAAGAACATTCCGTTCATCGCCGTTCGGAGTCGGCGTTAAGCCTGTAGGTCCATTTCTCGGTCAATTGTGAACAAACTTAATAACACGCACAACACAATTGATCATAAGAAGCTAGGTCAAAGTCCTTTCAAGGGCTGAAATGGCCAGTTATTTATTTTTTTTTTTTTTAATTGTAACACGCCCCTTAGCCGAATATCGCCCACTTTTTTAAAAAAGGACCTCCGCATTAATGTTATCTGTTGACAAAAAAATTAGGAAAATCGGACAAGTGCTTTAGGAGTTATCGATGTACATACATTTAAAAAAAAATATAAGAAAAATTAAACAAATAGATTCTTATGTTTGCATTTTCTTGAGTTTTATTTTATTTTAAACACTTTAAAGTATTGAAGTTTATTTTTTTATTATTGCAGAAACAATTATTAGATTTATAGTAAGTTTATATTAATTATAACAGTAGATTTATATTCATAAATTCTTTTAATATTCTTTTAAATATAAGTTCAATTTAGACGAAATCATGAATTATTAATTTATTTAAAATTTAGGAAAATCACCACCGCACGTTTAAACAAGCACGCTTCGTTCGTTCATCTCTCGCGTCGTTTCTTATCCCGCTTGTTTATCGTTGCCAACTCGCTTTTTTTGATTTTGGGTTGCCAGAGTGTTTTCTTCTCTTACATTCGGCCGTTCCTGAAAAATCGAAGTGACCTCGCTTCGTTGTATTTTGTTTTCCTCTTCGTCGACCTCATCGGCCTCGTCGGCTTCTTCGTCACTTTCGTCATCGTCTTCGTGGACTGGAAGGATACAC
Organism: Pherbina coryleti; assembly: GCA_943735915.1. Taxonomy (NCBI): domain Eukaryota; kingdom Metazoa; phylum Arthropoda; class Insecta; order Diptera; family Sciomyzidae; genus Pherbina; species Pherbina coryleti. The sequence continues at coordinate 58,550,306 of OX030949.1, read as the reverse complement.
CAAGGCTTTAGCTTATCAGATGAATATACTGACGAGTAGTGTCTCTGCTTCCGATGTGAACCCGGTATATCTTCAACTATGTAGCGATCTTTTCCCAATACAGCTTTAATTTGAAATGGTCCTTTATAATGAGGCTCGAGTTTACGCGACCCTCCCGTGCTAGCTGGCTCGTTTTCGGCTAAAACTAAATCACCAATGTTGTATAAAGTTGGCTGCGCATGTTTCTCATCAAACCGTATTTTTGCTTTATTTCGTTGCTCGTTTACCTTCATTGCCGCTGATTCTCGAGCTTGTTGTAAATCAAAATCGTCATCGCCATCACTTGTATGAAGAGCCAGAATTATCTTGTTTTTGAGGATATCCCTCGGTTGGTACCCATACAGCAGTTCATGTGGTGTACATCCGGTCGTCTTGTTCTTCATCGAATTCATTGTCCATTGGATTCTTCGCAGCTCATAATCCCAGTGTTTATCTGCTTGCGTCGAAGGTAACAACATGGACAGAAGAGTTCTATTTGTACGCTCAGCATGCCCATTTGCCCTTGGTGTGCGTACGGCGTTCAGAATGTGTTTTATATTATTTTCCGTGCAGTATTTACGGAAGTCTTTTGACGTGAAAGCCGTCCCACGGTCGGTCACTATTCGCTCAGGTACTCCTACGTAGCTGCTCACCTCGTCCAAAATGGCAAGAACATATTTCGTTGCTGTGCTTCTAACAGCTCTAACTATTGTAAATTTTGTAAATGCGTCGACTATAACTAGAATATGCTCATTTCGACGTGAACTTTTCGGAAACGGACCTAAATGGTCTAAGTGGACAGTTTTGAACGGAACCGGTTCAATGGCATCGTAGTGGTACTCCGCTTCTTTTTTCCCACCAGGACATTTGTTATATGCGCATTCCACACACGCTTTAAGATAACTCTTCACATAGTTTCTCATTCGTGAAAACCAGAAATTTTGACGTATTCTGTCCAAAGTCTTCTCCAATCCTAGATGTCCACATTTGTCATGACAGTCCTGTACAATACGCCAACGCAAAGCTTTCGGTACGACCCAGGATTTAACTCCGCCATTCTTCCGAAATAGTCTCCCATTCTCGATTTCGTATTCCAGTTTTGTCGTTTTGTCGTCCATTTCAATTTTATTCACGATCTGCTGCAAATTTTTATCTTGAAGCTGCATGCTGAACAACCAGTCTCCGGGATCTAAATCCACTTTTCTAACACGTAGTGATGCCGTATCCATCTCATGAGATTCTTCATTTGGCGCTCTGCTCAGGGCATCCACGTGAGCCATCCGCTGTCCTGACCTATGTTCGATGATGATGTCGAAATCTTGGATCTTCAACCACCAGCGCGCAATTCTCGGTATTAGCTCTTTCTTCTTCATTGCCGTTCTGATAGCATTACAGTCCGTAATCACTTTGATTTGCTTTCCATAAACGTAGTATTTGAGTCTCTCTAATGTTTCAACTACAGCCAGAGTTTCCAACTCGTAGCTATGAAACTTTTGTTCATCCGCGCTCGTTGATCTGCTGTAGAATACAACAGGTTTGAGTTCTCCACCCTCTCTTTGAAGCAATACACCCGCTAGACCAATGGCGCTGGCATCAGTATGAACTTCATGGTCAGCGTCAACTCTATAAACCGTCATTACAGGTTTTGAAACTAGTGCCAGCTTAAGCTGGTCAAAGGATTCTTGTTGCTCATGCGCCCACAGAAATTGCGTATTTTTACACAGAAGTTTTCGAAGGGGTTCAGATAGCAGGGCGTAGCCTGGGACAAATTTTCTGAAATAACCGCTTAGTCCAAGAAATTTTCGCACGTCAGTAACAGTCTTCGGAATAGGGAAATTTTGTACCGCCATTGTTTTAACATAGCCTGGACTAATACCTTCAGGAGTCAGACGATGCCCTAGGAACTCAATCTCCTTTTTCAAAAATTCACACTTATCAATATTTAATGTGACGTTCGAGTCTCTTAGTGCTTTAAAAACTCTTTTTAATTTCTCAAACATTTACGGAACCGTCTGGCTACCCACCAAAATGTCATCCATATAATGAATCATATCCCCAGCCAGTGTCTTTTCTTTAATTTTCGCCATCAACTTTTGAAAAACTGCGGGCGCGTTTTTAAGCCCGAACGGCATTCTTTTAAACTCATAGAGTCCGTCAGTCGTTATGAAAGCCGTGTATTTTCTGCTCTCTGGTTCGATTAGAATTTGATAGTATCCACTGTTTAAATCTAAGGATGTAAAGTATTTGAACCTCTTGGCTTCTTGCAATTGTTCCTCTATATTAGGTGTTGGATAAATCTCCTTCTTCATATGTTGGTTTATGCGTCGATAGTCTACGCACAAACGTTCTCCACCACCCTTTTTCTTTACTAATAGAATAGGACTCGCGTACTCAGAATTCGATTTTTGAATGATATCGTTTCGTTCAAGTTCATCTATAATTTCAGCTACGAGCGCACGTTTGGGCTCTGGAACTCGATAAGGTCGTTGTACTATCGGCTTATCTGAATCTACAACAATTTTCATTTTAACAAGATCGGTCTTACCTATTTCACTCAAATTGCTAGCGAATACATCCTGAAACTCCTGCAGTACTTCAGATAATTCAGTCAGAATTATTTCGTTCTCAATACCGCATTTAACATTTTCTAATTTTATCGGTAGTGTTTCAGTAGCAAATGTATTTCTTACAACCTTTTTTTTCATTTCGGTTCGCGACTCGAATTCAAATTGACCGTTATGCACATTTGCTTCTCTATCTTTGAACAAGTCCTGCCCGAGGAGGATATCGGAAGATAAAAGATCATCGTCAACAATGTACAACTCTATCTGACACGACAACATATCGATTTGAAGTTCAACAGTAATTTTTTCTTTTGCAAAACGCGCACCACCGCACAAGCCATTAATTTTTAATGAACATTTTTCACGATTGCATTGAAAAGTGTTTGCTACGGCTCGACGAATCATATTACACTCACTACCAGTATCGATAAACGCCACAACACTTTGTCCATTTATGCAAACCAATTTTTCGAATGGATTGTTTTGAAAATCACAATTTATTTTATTAACATTGGCTTTAGATTTACCACAGTTTTCCGGTGTGCCTTTTGGATGCACTTTTTGACAACTTTCACACCTCTTTCGTCTCTGTGGTTTTGTGCACTCATTTGAAAAATGTCCTTTTTCGTTGCAATTATAGCAAGTAATGTTTTTAAATTTTGCACTATCCGTTTTAAAACCGCCGGTATCACTTTTTATTACATTTTTCTGTTTGTCCGATTTTATGTTTCGATTTACTGAACCAGAAGGAATATTCCCTAAATATTCTTCGCACGTTTCGCGTATTTGTTTAACAGAATTAAACCGCATTGGTGCAATTGCAGCTTGCAATTCCCTATGTCTCAATCCCTCTCGCGTATATTTTATTACAGCACTTTCTGTCAAACTATATCGACGACCCAAGGCACTCATTCTAAAAGTGTAATCACTTATGCGTTCTTCTTGTCTACGTGTTGCTGCAACCATTTTAAAATGAACGTCGGCTTCATCATAAGCGCGACCGAATTCATTTATTAACTTTTGTGAAAACTCAGCCCAAGTCGTTGCCAAAGCTTGGGCTGCATCGAGCCATAATTTCGCCGCACCTTTCATGCGACTATACACAGCAAGGAGTAGACACTTTTCATCGAATGAATACGCATTTTTAACACTTTCTACACGCGCCACGAATTGTTCTGCAGAAAGAGATACTTCGCTAGTAGGATCGTATTCTGGGATTGTTTCCGCTATTTCTTTTACCGAATATTGATTTCGACTCGCGATCGTATTCAAACTAGGTGATTGGTTTCTCATCGTAGCCGAACTGAAACCCAAAAAATCAGTTTGGTTGTCATTAGGCCTATTTGTTTCGCTTCCATTCATGAGTGGATTATTTGAGCTTTGCATTGTGGTCATAAAATTACGCATCATTTCACGCAACTCAGCCACTTGCGCATGTAAACTTTCTTCAACTTCAATTTCCACTTCATCACTGTTTAATGCTTCGCTAAGGATGTTAAATTTTTTTCCCTAAGCAACTGTTTAAGCTGCTCTACTTTCAGTGACGAGATTTGAGGCATTTTCGTTTTTTTTTTTTTTTTTATTTCATTAAAAATGTTAATACATAACGTACACAAATTCAAGAATCAATAACAGCCACAAATTTGTCACAGCTCTGTGCTTTGTTTGTAACTTTTTTTCTTTTTTTATCCTCGCACTTTTTGTTTATATCATTTAAGTAACTTTTCTTAACTTTAGCACTTTACTTTTAGCTTAACTTTTGTTTTTCTTTTGCACGAATTATTCGTTTTTTTATTTATTCATTCTTTTGCACTTTTTTCTAAATTTACCAGTATCTTTGCACGTTTTATAGTTTATTACTTTCTTTTATTTAACGCGTTTTTTTTGTAATCGTTTCTTTACTCGTTGCTTTCATTTTTTTTGTTCATGTACTTCACTTTCTTTCTATGGCACGTTTTGTTTCCACATTTCTTTGGAAAATTTTCTTTCTTTGCTAGTTCGTTAAATTTGCTTTTTGCTCGTTCCGTGGCTCGTATTTTTTTTACCGAAGCGTTCGTTGTTTTGAGGGGAAAAGCACGCCGTTATTTTTCAAATTTTAACGTTACTGACGCTTACGTGCTTAGCCTTGAACTTTGTCGCGGGAGTCTGACTTTTTCGCGGAAGTCTTAAATTCGCGTTAACTTACTTTTTCTGGGCACAAACTAGATACAACGTATCCCACTTCTGATCTATAAGAAAAATTAAACAAATAGATTCTTATGTTTGCATTTTCTTGAGTTTTATTTTATTTTAAACACTTTAAAGTATTGAAGTTTATTTTTTTATTATTGCAGAAACAATTATTAGATTTATAGTAAGTTTATATTAATTATAACAGTAGATTTATATTCATAAATTCTTTTAATATTCTTTTAAATATAAGTTCAATTTAGACGAAATCATGAATTATTAATTTATTTAAAATTTAGGAAAATCACCACCGCACGTTTAAACAAGCACGCTTCGTTCGTTCATCTCTCGCGTCGTTTCTTATCCCGCTTGTTTATCGTTGCCAACTCGCTTTTTTTGATTTTGGGTTGCCAGAGTGTTTTCTTCTCTTACAAAAAGGACAAACCAACGAACTTGAAAACCCCCTCCTTTTTGAAGTCGGTTAAGAAAGAAGCGCTGCGATGATTTTGTCAAGTAATTTTTTCTCTATCTAATGACTATCTTATAATCAGTATACATTTTGTATTGTTCATTTATTTTTCAAAGTGTACCATATCATAGTCGTAACGTCAGAACAATAAGTTTCATTTTCCTTTAATTTTTTTTTTTTTATTGAAAAGTACTATGTTTTTTTATTGCACATACTTGAAAATATAATTGTGGAATGGAATTTAATGGAATTTAATAATGGAATAAACGTGAAAAATTTTAATAAATCAACCTTAATTCCATAATTAGTTAAATTTAAAGTTTTTATTTACTTTTCGTTAAGATATTATTCCAAAAAAAGGGAGAAACAAATAAATACGGAAATGTGCGTGTATGTGTCTGGGAAAAATGGTTCTTAAACAATTCGATAATTTAAATTAAAAAAAAAAACAATTTGTCTTTTTGTAAAAAGACAAAATTTTCTCAAAACGAAAATGTGTGTCTTTGATAATTTACCCCCCCCCCCCCAAGATTTTTTCCAGATCCGCCGCTGTTCAGAGTCGGCATAAAATTCCTTGTCCAGTTCTCGATCAATTGTGTGCAAACATTTAATAACACGCACAACACAATTTGATCATAAGAAGTTCGGTCAAAGTCCTTTCAATGGCTGCAATGGCCAGTTTATTATTTATGCTGTCGTTAACTTTTCAATGGAAAACGTAGTAAGAAAAAAAAAATTTTTTTCTTACGAGCTGGATTCACTTTCAAGTAATTTTGATAAAAGAAAATGACTTTTTGATATCTTTTTAGTTGAATGAAAAAAATTATTTACTTGAAAGCTGGAAAAAGGCCTTAAAGGATATATATCGAATTTTTACCGTTTTTGTTATATTTAAAAGTTAAAGCAGATTGTTTTTTCCAAACATTATTAAATAAAACTAATGCCAACATGTGCCGAATATTATGACTATTCAATAACGCCCACCCCAAAACATGCGTTTGTTCAAGAGTGTGTGAACAAGTTGTGAAAAAGACAAGTATCGTCTGTGTACATTGTCAACATTGTACGTATATATGACACAGAAAACAGCACAATGTAAAAACAAGATGTTGAACAAAATTGTGCATCGATGCACAAACGTAATAACAGAAAAAATCGAAACTAGTAGAAAATAAAGAACATGTGCCAACAATGTTTTATTTTTTCTTTTACATAGTACAGCAACTACTACAGTTCAGCTCAACACAAGTATTTTTATATCACTTTTTATAGCGTTGTTCAGGTTTTTCTTTTTGAGATTGAGCGTAAAGAAGGCCAAGGTTAAACTCCTTCAACTAACGTTAGTAGAGGCTCATATAATTATTTGTGATTAGTCATAACTAAGTAAATTAGCACATCAATTATATGACAACAAATATTTCTGCAATCATAGCTTAGAGTATGTGTAAATATAAATATATATACTGCTAGTCATGCCCAAGCTTGCCAATGGCTGTGTACAATCCTTGAACGTGTAGCGGAAGTCATGAATATTTTATTGCTTGTCCCCAGTTATCGTTCTCAAAGAAGACAAAGATAAAAGCTGTCAGCCCAAGAACATTACGGCACTCATGCTCCCATGCAGACAACATGACGCTTAGAGAATCTACATAAATATATATAAAACGCCAAAGTGGAGGCTGAATGAAATACACCAGAGCATAGATTTCTATAAGAAACTCAAGAAGGAAGTTCATCAAAGTAATTTACTTCGTGTCAGCCATTTTATACGATGTTTTTTTTAACCACACACTAATGATGGTTTTTTATGTCGTCTAAGGACACATGAGTTGTCCAACATCAGCTGCTAGGCTGAAAGTGAGGAGTGGTGGTAAGTTGGAGAGATGTTGAAAACTCGTGTTAGTTGACTGACAAAAGCAATGTCTTCTTCATATTAACAGCAAAAACACCCAACAGCTATTCATTCATTCACACGTACAACATATTCGTACTTTGACAATGAACGTGCTTTGTTGCATTTTTTTTCCATTTCCAACAACTCAGCATTCACTACCCACTACTCACCACCCTAAGGAGATTCACGTGGCTTTAAAAGGAATGAATAAATGAAACGACTGTGCAACACACATTTGCAGCGTTTATCCTTGACATGCTTGATATGTAAGTGTATATCTTGGTTCTGACAGCCGGACAGACAGTTTATCAAACATCGTTGCACGATTTTTTAATGCGACCAAAATATAGTTTAGCTGTTTGTTACTTCGTTGATTTTCCACGAAGTGGCCGCATTCTATAAGTAGACTATTTGTAGTTTCCATAAAAATTAAATGATGCCGATTAATTTTGTGCTTTGCAAGAGCTGATTAAGACCAAATTGGATTTATTAGTAAGGAGAGCACTCATCGTTAAATGGTAAAATTTATAATTTAAAATTTACAAAATGCTCTTTATTTTGCATTTTATAAGTTGTACAAAAATATTTTCTGTTTCCGTCTACAAAACGGAATAGTTTTGTGGTAGCGGGACAATCGAGAACGTATTTGTCTTGAGAAGACAAACAGTGTGAATGGGTAACAAAGTCCTTATAGATGATATGTATGTACATAGGCGTACGCAGGAATTTTCCGGGAGGGGGCGAAAGGTATGCATTGGTGTGCACTTATATAAAAATGAGGATATGAAAATGTAACATATACACATAGGAAATAAAAATATGTAAAATTTTTCCAGTCTAGGGGGGCAAGTGCCCCCTGTGGATGCCCTTGTGTATGTATGTATAAGAAAAAATATTTTTTTGTTACGAATTTAGCATTAATTTCATTTTCTTGAAGAGAAATTTCTTAAGACTCGTATATAATACTTTAGAATGGGGAGTAAAATATATTTAACGAAAATAGCAAAAAGATCTTACACAGAAATTTATCAAGAGCTTCACAGTATAGCCTCGTGTAAATCTCGCAAACGCTTCAGAGGCGAAGCTTAGACGAAGAATATTCCCAGTATGGTCATGCATAGGTATATTTTAAGAAAGTTAAACCCCTGTAGACTTTACATTTAAAAATATTGACAGTGATGTTTACCAGATGTTGTAATAGGATGATAGTACGAAAATGACCACTTTTTTGTAACTAAAAGAAAAATTTCATTTTAGTAATTAAATAAAACCAACAAGAACATCAGTGGATTCCGAATATACAAAAATTAAAACTCTTTAAGGACTCAGATAGATTAAAGGCCCAGCGCGCACAGCAATCGAGAAAATTCATTTAAAAATTATTATAAAGGTTATATAGTGAAAAAAAGAAAAACCTTTGGATTTCCAGCACAATATAAGAAAATAAATACAACAAATATTTTTCTTAATATTAATATTATTTATACTTATATAAATAGACTACTGGTGAAAACCCTGACGCCTCCTTGTCAACATAATAACTTCACATGCAGTGTATTTCAGTGTAACCATGACATCGAGAATGTTTTGTATGTGTTTTGAAAGTTTTGATATAAAGTAAAATATTAAACCATAGAACGACACTGAAGTAAAAGTAACGGGAAATCATAGTGAGTACACCAAGTGCTATACTCACAAGTATAGAAGGTCAGTCGATAACGTTATTTATACTTGAAATAGGCCAAAAATAACACCAGATTTCGCTTATTAAAAGGGGGTCTCGAACTCAAAACTCACAGATAAAGGGGTGGGACTATATGATAGCCTTAAAAAAAGAAAAAAGCCATGTCTCGAAAACCAAGCAAGATATGCCAAAAATAACACCAGATTTAGATTGTTAATAAAACGGGGTATCGACTTGAGACGCACAGATAGAGGCGAATTAATGGCCTTAAAAATAAGAAAAACCGCCATATCTCGAAAACAAAGCAAGGTAGGCCAAAAATAATACCGGATTTGGATTTTCTAAGGGAGGTCTCAAACTCAGGACGTACAGGTAGAGGTGTCGGACGATATGATAACCTTAAAAAATTAGATTTACTTCTTGAAAACGAAGTAAATTGGGCCAAAAAGATCGATTTTTGCAACGTACATGTATTGGTGTTGGCCGATATTAAACAACTTAAAAAAAAAATTCAAAACATACATAGTTGTAGTGCATATTCATTTCTATGTTCAACTTCAGTTAGGATTATACTTTAGTTTTCTTAGATACTGAATTTAAGTGCCTATCAAAAAATCTGCGTTCAAACTGCTTGTTTCCAATTTAGGGAAGGTTAACATATTGAAATAATCGAAATAAATATTTGACAGTTCAGTTGTTCTGGACATGAAAAGTTGCATATTGGTTCTTGTGTATGCGCACGCATACACAAATTTTCTTACCAGGAAATGCTGTAACATCCCAGCAGGAAACCGAGCGCTTCATTAGCGCATTTGAAGCGCTCCTAAAAAGCAGTAGAGCGCTTTGTTCTCATTGTGGATAGAGCCTTTTTTTAACATTGGCATGTCATCAGATGTAGGCGCTTCGCTCTCATTATAGTAAATAACAAAACGTAGCGAGAACTGAGCACTTGGACTAAAAACAAAGCGACAAAATTTCATTTTTTGTCACATGCGGGGATTGAACTCGGACTGCTGGCATTACAGTCAAATGTCTTAACGCTCTTATATTTCCTTGCTTGATTACTTGTGAACAAAATGTATATAAAAATATAAGCTCTACTACTCTGAACTCTGAAAAGCGCATTATCAAGCGCATCAAAAATGCTCATAAGATGCGCTATTTCAAGGAGCGCTTTTTATTTTCCCGCTGGGATGAGCTAAAGAATATGTATTTTTTTTTAAATATTTGACAAAATCAAATATTTATTTCAAATAACAAACAAACGGTGTGAAAAAAGCGAAGGATATATATGTGCGCAACATAGATTTAGCATTTGTTTCAATTGCGCTAGGAAATAATCGTAAAATTCTTGATACACAATAGAGTGTCCCATATTTTGCGATTTTTGGAAATGTCAAGGGGCGGAAAGGTTTTTTATGCATTTTTATATTCTAAGAACGAACCAAAAAAAAATTTTTTTACACCAACGTTTACCCGTGCCAATCGGGCCCGAAAGTTTCGAAAAAATGTCCATATTAGACCATATTTGCACAAATTAAAAAAAAAATATTTTCTCTGCTTTTTATAAATGTTTGCATGTTTTGAAACACATACATAAGAAATATGATATCTACAAAGTTTTTTATGGTGGGCGTGGCTACCGCCCCTGCTGCATCGAAATTTCTCCCGCAGCCTTTTCCCACTTTTTCATGAAATTACTGCAGAAAAATTATTGTTGATTTTCTTTGTGTATGCGTACGCATACAATGGAACCGTTTTGTATAAAAATTTAAGGAAGCCGTGAGGGTTAAAGCAATGTCGGGCATTCTGTCGCTCGCGGGCAAAGAGTTTTCTCTGCCGCCACACGTACGCTGCTAAAGCTTCACACGTACGCTGTTAGAGCTTTTTACACACTTTTACAACATTGGAAAGCTTTTGAATGCACAAATGCACATAAAAGCCAAGATTGCAGCTGTGTAAGAATGCCCACCAATGGCTTAAAGTTCATAGTAAGTATATATAACGTGAACTTACTGCCAGTGTTGCCAACAATTCCAAGCCAAAAAGCATCAACTTCTAAAGCAAAACGCATAATTTTGAGTAAAAATCACTAAAAAAGAAACCTTTTATAAGAGTAGATAAAATTAGTTACTACTTATTATAAACAGCAAAAACTTATGTAAAGTTGTCTGAGTATCGAGTCTATGATAGAAAAAACTTGCATTCTTTTTACTTACAAATTTTTTTTTTCTTGTTGATTCAACTAAAAAAATTTTATGTAGCTTTGTTGTTTTTTTTTTTAGGTGAATATATAATTTTTATTTTGAATTTTTATACAAAATACAATTTCCTTAAGTTATCTTATTTTACCTCGATATTTGTTTAATAAGATTTTGTTAAGGGAAAACAAACCCCTTTTCTTTGTTTTCCCAAGCAAGTACATATAGAAAATGATCTTTGTTGTATTATTCAAGTTTTGTAGGCTTCAAACAACATTTTTAAACTTTTCAATGTTTTTCGTTTAGTGTATTCAGTGCTTTATGAATCTTGAAAAGGCATTTTGACACGCTACAAGACTATGCATTCCTAAAATGATTTTTTTAACAAAAAATTAAGTAAAACATTTTATGTAAAATTTTTTCAAAAATATTCTTATTTATAACTCATGGTTTTTAATAAACATTATTTTTAAAACAAAACAAACAAAACTGAAAAAAACACTTAAAAGTTTTCATATAATTTTTCGAAAAATATTTAAGCATTTAGTTTCTAAAAAAAAAACAGACAAAAGAGGAATGAACACAAATCTTACTAATTTTTTTTTAATTAATCAAAGAATACAGCATTTCTGCTTCATCATAATCAGCTGAATCATCTTCTGACCAAAGTTTAGATTCTTTGGTATATAATAATCTGACTTTTTAGTTTAAGTAGAATTAATTTTACAAAAAATCTCATCAGGTATATTAAACCAGAAAATATTCCTAAGTTAAAAATCAAATACACTAAAAGCACTAAACTCAAAATGAAAATGCACTAATGTTGGTGCTTTTTAAAAAAAAAAACGCGTATTGGAACATCAAAAAGCACAAGATCTAGTGCTAAAAGCACTGACTTGGCAACACTGCTTACTGCTATTTTCCCATTTGACCGAATGTCAACACAAAGCTCTCGTGTCAAAATCTCAGTGAGTAAAAAATTATACGCAAAGCTTCTTGAGAACATGCACATTAGCCGTTCGGAGTCAGCATAAAACTTATAGGTCCAGTTCTCAATCATTTGTGTACAAACATTTAATAACACGAACAAAATAATTCGATCACAAAGCTCTCATGAAAAAGCTCCTTCTGTGTTTTCAATTCAAAGAATACTTCGAGGGATTTTATATATATATGTACATATACTAGATGATATACCCGGTTTTACTCGAGCGAAGAAATGTAAAATTTTGATATTTATTTCATAATAATTTTGTTGTTTATTTTTATTAGTTTTGTTTGTTTTTAATTTAATTTCCATAATAAGTAATGGTGTAAAAAAAAGAATCATGACAATTTCGCAATTCGTTACTGAGTTATGGTCTCAAATACCTCTTTAAACATTGCCACAGCAACAACAGCGCCACCTACCGGGTCAAACATTAGATCTAAATCATCTATAGACCCAGCCAGCAAACCAACCACACTAAATTTCATAACAATCGGTCCCAGCCGTTTAGGAGAAGTTCAGTGACAAAGCCATGTAAAGAAGAATTTTTATATGGAAAACAAATTTGAGCTTTAGGCCATGTATGTTGACAACAAGAGAACATGAAGACAATGAAGGCAACAACCAACAACAACAACAACAGCTCTGTATAGAGCAAATCACACAGCAGACTAAATAGACCGTTTCGTTGGCCGCTACACCAACTCATCAGTAGTCTTGCATGACTTTTCACTGTGATCCACTAATCTATTGTGATCTAAGGTCCTACTTATACTGCCAATATGCGGACAAAGTTACCCGGAAGTTTATTTTGACAGAGAGAACGCTTTTACATTAGTAACTAAATTCTTATCTACTTATGATCTTGTTGCCTTCATTGTCTTCATGTTGTTTTGTTGTCAACATACTTGGGCTAAAGCTCAAATTTGTTTTCAATATAAATAATTAAAGGTCGTATTCAAGTTGAAGAGTTATATATATAAAGATAGCTGTTATATTTTTTTAATGAGAATTTAAATTGGAATCTTAAATAGAAGGCAAATCATTAAACTACTTCATAAAGGGCCTTGTGGCGCCATCAAAAAACTGGTTTAAATGCTTACTGTTAAAAATTTTCATCTTGGGAAACGGTCACTTCGAATATACATATATTTCAATAAAAATCTTGACTTGTGGTACAGTCAACAATTTAAGCTACAAGTGGAAAATGTTGCCTTATAGCAGAGTGTTGTTTTCTCCTTCTTCCCACAAATAAAGTGAAGTGAGATTTTAATTCAATTGCATCAACTATCTTTTTGCTTTTTTTTTTTTTCAACCCTGATCCTGCGGCCCATCTTCCTCTTTAATCAAAATTTGAACGCCGTCAAACGAAATTGAAAGAACAATTTTTATTTTTTACAAAAATAAAGTTGGTTAGAATTTGAGCAAAATCATGTTAACTTTCTCCTAAAGGTTATAAAAAAGAGTTCAAACTTCTTGTTCATCTACCACCCATGCCATACAACACAAATGAAATCAAGAACATTTTTATGTCCACGCTTATTTAGTTTTGGATTGTTTTCAGCCACGTTAATACTTTCAGTTCATTTAAATGCTCTCTGATGAAGTAGCTCCTTGATGATCTCTTTTTATTTAAAAAAAAAAAACTCGTCTCCATTCCGTTATTCATTTACACTTTAGTTTAGAGCTCTTTGGATCTTAAAAGTCAACAAAAGTTCCACACTTAACCTTTTTACTAGCACACTCAACAGGTATGTGTTCCAATTTCACCGTCTCAAGCTTGTGGCATGAACTTGCAAGACAGTGTCATTATGCAATAACAATGCTTTCTCATGCTCACACCATTAGCGTCTGCACACCATAAAGCCTCATCTTATTCTAAGTTTCACAATTATGGTCAACTACTTCTTAGCCTGGCTTAAATGTTTTGTGCGGAACTTTGTATTTGCATTTGAAGAGCAAAACTCCAACGAGTTCTTTGACTTTGCATTGAGAAGTCGTAGTTTTCGGTTTGTGGTTCCGTTCCGTTTCGTTCCTTGCAGAACATTGCAGACAGTTACTTATTATAAATTAAACGATCTTTCAAATCAACGTATAACTTTTTTCTTAAAAAAATTACTTGTAATAATTTTATTTTTTTCTTTTTTTCTCAAAAATTCTTTTACCTGTATTATGCTAAAATTTTCTATAAAAAGTTTGCATACTGCACGGATATTGTAAGTCTCACTCAGTAAAAAACTAAAGTTAAAAACAAAAAAAAATGAAAAAATGTGCGCCGTAAGCTATGCAACATTTTATTAATTAAACCATTTCTGTCACTGCTTTCTTGGCTCGTTTGCAGACGACGTTCATCCGAAGATGCGTTTTAGTCTATCGCCACCGCCAACAAAAGCTACTTCCGCCGCCACATCGCCCACAATGCACAGCCAACACAGAACTTCCGCCAAGAGTGACGAAGAGCCAACCGAAACGGCCGATGATGCCGCATCCGACTATAAGCAATGGTTGCATGCAATGAAATTAGTGGCACGTTTGCCGGGGGGCATGCCGCCTGAGTTTCGTCGCAAGGTACTCCCTCATTCGAACTGTTATTTTTCCGCTTTGCCGGAAATTGCATTTTCCCCAAGACTAACTTCCTTCCGCGGCTTAATTGCATATTTTTTTAATTTCAGCTTTGGCTTTCATTGGCGGATAAATATTTGAAATCGAAAAATTTGGATTGGGTCAAGGAGGAGGAAAAATGCTTCTGTGAGAAATGGCGCGAAGATGATGAAGAGTTGGGCATTCAAATAGTCAAGGTTGGTATTGTTGGTATGACTGTGACTGCAGGTGATGGTATATTTTTCTAACACTTGCAGGATTTGCATCGCACTGGTTCGAATTTGTGCACTGGTCCAGCTGGCACTATTAATCAGGCCAAGCTAAAACGCATTTTGTTGGGTTATGCACGCTATAATCCGGAAGTTGGCTATTGTCAGGTAGGTGACACTTTTCTTTTTTTGTGGGAAGCATGATGCATATTTGCACCCACAACTGTGTGTTCGTTTGCTGTAATTTAATATTGTTATGCATTTTTGTATCCTGCAGGGGTTTAATATGCTTGGTGCTCTTATATTGCAAGTCATGGACAAGGAGGAAGCAGAATCGATGAAGGTTATGATATACCTTGTCGAAGGTGTGCTGCCGCCAGGCTACTTTTGTGGTTCAATGGGTGGCTTGCAAGCGGATATGGGCGTCTTTCGTGAACTAATGACATCTAAGTTGCCACGTTTGGCAAAGCATCTACAAAAGTTGCAAGGTCCCATCGAGAATGCCTATGAGCCACCGCTGACGAATGTCTTTACGATGCAATGGTTTCTCACCATGTTCTGCACTTGTCTGCCCATGACCTGTGTGCTGCGAGTCTGGGACCTTGTGCTAATCGAGGGCAGTGATGTTCTGCTGCGCACGGCATTAGTACTGTGGAGTTTGCTAGAAGAGTGAGTAGTTGCAGTGGTGCTAACCACTTTCAAATTATTTTTAATTAAAGTTTTGTGTGCTTGCTTGAGTTGCGAATTGCTGAAGGTTATCATGCTGAAAATAGTTCAAGCGTTTAAGCATGTCGACTATGAATGTGGATGTGAATGTTTATCTTATGATATTCTCGTTATGATATGAAGAGAGTGAAGCAAGAAAAAAATGGTTTGTATTAAATACAAACATGCTTAAATTAAAGTGTGCCACCCTAAATGCAGTGACGAGGTTAGGTAAAGTAGAATTAGTTGCCCTAAAGGAGACACAATAAGGCCATTAGAGCAAGTTAGAAAATCCTTCGAATTTGCAATAGATTCTAAGTATTTTACCTATTAAACAACTCAAATTTAAAACGCGATAGAGTACCAATAGCAAAAGCACAGTACAGTACAAATACAGTTTTAATATTGAGCACGGGAGTAAGTGCTCTCAGATATAAACGATCAGTGGCAGCCATGGCCGAACTCGTTAAGGTATGTGGACCGCACGATACAAATTGTACAAACATATTTCGAATCCCATCTGCCGCAGAAAATTTTCTCAATTGAAATTACCC
Source organism: Pherbina coryleti (assembly GCA_943735915.1). Lineage (NCBI taxonomy): Eukaryota > Metazoa > Arthropoda > Insecta > Diptera > Sciomyzidae > Pherbina > Pherbina coryleti. Next base: position 58,534,250 of record OX030949.1, on the reverse strand, counting down.
AGCAAACATTATGCCTCTTAAATGAGTCTTTTAAGACTCATATAAATGAGCTCTTATCGTCATAATGCGCTCAAAAAAGACTCTTTTATGAGTACATTTTCGTAGGTTTCGGGCCTCAAAATATGATTCATAATAACGACTCAAATTTTAGACTCTTTTAGGACTCATATTTAATATTCTTTTAAGACTCATAATAAAGACTCTTTTAGAACTCATATAAATTAGTGTTTTTGGACTCAAAATTAAGACTCATTTAAGACTCATATTTAATACTCTTTTAACACTCATAACAAAGCCTCTTTAAAGACTCATAATAAAGACTCTTTTATAACTCATATAAATGAGTCTTGTTGCACTCAAAATGAAGACTATTTTAAGACTCATTTCAAATACTTTTTTAAGATTCATAATAAAGACTTGAAGACTTTTAAATATAAATGTCCTTTGGATTCAAAATTAAGACACTTTTGATAGTCATATTTAAGAATCATGGAATGGAATCTTTAAAGCCTCATACTGAGGACTCTTTCAGAACTTATAGAAGTAATTATGATCCGTTTAGGCTGAAATATATTTTTAGATTCAAATTTATTTAAAATATTTTATAGTTGAAAAATAAAAAAAATGACAACAATATCTTTTTTTAAACATTTCAAATAAAAAGTAATAGAAAAATTTAAAGTCATTTTACAATCATATAAAAGACTTCTTTATGAGTCTTTTTATTGCGTACTCATAAAACACGCATAAAAAATACCCTTTTTAGAGTCTTATTTCTGAGCAATCATTTTACAATCATATCAAAGACTCCATTTAGAGTCTTTTTATTGCGTACTCATAAAACACGCATAAAAATACCCTTTTTAGAGTCTTATTTCTGAGCAATCATTTTGCAATCACATAAAAGACTTCTTTATGAGTCTTTTTATTGCGTACTCATAAAACACGCATAAAAAATACTAATTTTTGAGTCTTATTTTTGAACAATCATTTTAGAATCATATCAAAGGCTCCTTTATGAGTCTTTTTATTTCGTACTCATAAAAAACGCATAAAAAATACCCTTTTTAGAGTCTTATTTCTGAGCAATCATTTTACAATCATATAAAAGACTTCCTTATGAGTCTTTTTATTGCGTTTTCATAAAACACGCATAAAAAATACTATTTTTTGAGTCTTATTTTTGAGCAATCATTTTAGAATCATATCAAAGACTCCTTTATGAGTCTTTTATTGCGAACTCATAAAACACGCATAAGAAATACTCTTTTTAGAGTCATTTTTTTTGAGGCACTCAGAAAATGTTTGCAGGGTAATTTTTTTAATCACCTCAAAGGGTCAATAAATGCCATGTAAAGCTTCTTGAGAACTTCGAGTTTTTCTTGAGAACTTAATTTGAAAACAAATGATCGATAACTGGACCTACTAGTTTTATGCCGACTCCGAACGGCTAATGTGCATGTTCTCAAGAAGCTTAACGTGGCATTATTTACTCTCTGAGGTTTGCCATTATCTGCAGAGAGGTGACAACCGATCAGAAAAATTAACTTCAATTGAAAAAATTTTCTGTACCTGGTGGAGGGTTTGAACCTCGGACCTCATGACTCGAAAATTTGCAAATTTTTAACTATTTTCAGTGCAAAAATGTTTCTTCTCACTTAGTCAATTTCTAAATAACTGATGACATGGAGGGTAACATATAAAACTATTTTTATTTTATTTAGTTTTACATGAGAGCTCGAAAAAGTTCCTGTGAATTATACGATTTATAACGTCGAATGAAACGAAATTGCTTGCAATAAAACAATGTCAGAATACTCCATGAGCACACCTTTTAGTTGACAAAACGAAATTCGAAGAAACTTTAGAATAAAGATGAAACCAAAAATATTTAGAATTACCCAAAGAAATAATATCCCTTTTTTTACTGAGACCTGAAACCTAATTTTTACTGAGTTAGAATTTTTATATATTTTTATTTCTTCAAGAAAATCCGATATCTAACTAAAATTTTCTAAATATTTTAGACGTATCCTCAGCGCCCGCACGGCAGATGATTTCTACTGCAAAATGGGATCGTTTTCAAGTGAACTTCTGAATGGTCATCTTATCGATTCGAATGGTTTAATTGAAAAAGTAGTGCAACTCGGACCCATACCGGATATACAGCGGTTGCGTGATAAACATCTCTACAACATTGCGCCGCTCAGGCATAAACAAGGATTACAGTAATTTTTGTTCTCCTTTAATTATCTTAGAAAGTTTTTAGTCTGTTCTATGTTTATTTTTACCTTACACAGACTATACTATGACGATGAAGAACCAGAATCCGATGAAGAATCCCGACTAGCTGTGGCCACTGTTTGGGGTATACCCTGGGGACGACGCGGCTCAGCTGGACAAACTACAAACAACAAGCCATTGCAACTGGAGAACAAAGATCGCATTGCGTTAGATATATCCCTGTTGAAGAAACAGTACGATCGTCTGCGTGAGAGACAGAAGCAGGCACACATCATACTTACAACAGCCTGCTCAACGGCTGCACGTCAAGGCTCAGGTAACACCAGCATCAATCCTACACTTCCAGTCAATAATCTGCTTATGGGACGGTCTGCAATTGTGACGAACAAAGGCAGACGTATAGGACCACCAACGGGTGCTATACCACCAGCACGGAAACCATCGCTTCCAACAATCTTGCAAACACCTACTAGACCGCCGGAGAAACAACTCAGACGTGGCGAGACGCTACATTGGCGTGACACCGATCTCACCAAACGGCGAAGAGATAGTCTCACCTGGAAGGAGATTAAAGCTGATCGCTCCATATCGTGTGACAATTCGGAGAACTTACAACCGCGTAAGCTACGCACGCGCTTAGGTAAGAGTGATTCATCTTCCTATAGTGAAGAAAGCGATGATACTGAAGGCTCAAGTACGGATACTAGTTTGTGTGATGAAGATGATGTCCCGTCTGCAGACAAAACCCATGGATCATTATCCATGCAGAATAGTCCGAAGAAACGTTCGAAGTCTTCACGAAAGCAAAAAGAGTTGTCTTCAAAGCTTAGAAAATCGGCAGATAGTAGAGAATCAAGCAGAGAGCGAAGAAGACCGAAATCTTGGGCACCTTCTAACGATGAAATACCTTTCATGCTTATGCCATCAGAGTCTCCTATTCACAGTGGTGACGAGAGATCCGTTAAACGACATTTATATGATGAGGTGACAATGAAAGAGGAGGAAGATAGCGCTACTGAAAGCGACCGCTTAGGTTACAAGTTGCCTGATGATTTGGATTGGACTGGCACAAAGTATTCACCCCTTGCGGGCGATTTGGCGACTACTAAACTGGTTCCCTTGCATATACAAACCGATGTTTTGGAACTGCCTGTGATAACGAGCATGAGTCAACTTTCACCATTGCCGGATATATCCAAGTACCTGACAAGTTCAACAATCAGTCCTATGCCAACACCTAAGCCACTATTTTTGGATTCAACCAACTCACTTGGTAGCGGTGATGGCGAAGAGGCAAGCAAGTTTGACGTCAGTGATGATGGTGTCACAAATGAATACTTTGAACGCGTCAATAGTGTGGAAAGACCCAACAAATTGGACCTTTTCTACTCACTCAGTGAGGAAGATAGTGTGCGTAATGCCTATGAAAGCAATGATGATGAGCCAATAGCCGAAGTTTCTCCCGCTGAAATTAAAGCATTGCAAAATCCCGAAACGGAAACAGAATCCCAAGAAATTCTGGAAAGAGCAGATGTTGAGGGATGTGAAGCTATACGCATGGATGCCGAAATAGATGATATCAACATTAAACGCAAGATTCAAGAACAAATACGTATGGAGCTACTTGACGACTACTCCGAAAAGTCTTCAGTAGCCTTCATAGCGGAGGCTACTAACGAGGTATCAACTTCCTATAATAAGCAAAAAGAACATGATTTAACCAACGATATAAGAATAACTCGATCATTTGGTTCAGAACATTCAGATTTAATTGATATTAAGAACGAAAATAGAAAAACTTTTCAAAGGAAATTTTCGCTAAATGAAGCGGGTAAAAAACGTAGAGATCCACGGCGTTTAACTATTGCACGATCCTATACCATAGAGACTGCAGATACCTATCAGCGGCTCGATAGAAGTCACTTCGATGAGATAAAAGAAAGAGACAAGGAAAAAAACAAAGTTCCAGTAAAAATAAGTGCTGATATCGAAGATGCACTCGAACAGAAAAAGCTCCATGTAATACCATCCACAGCTGATTTGGAAGATCGTTATAATAAGCTGGAGAAGCAATTGAGTGAAGGTAAGAAAAGCGTAGAAGAAACCCCGCTCGAATTTTCTGAAGAAAATACTCAGAGCGTTGAATATAATACTTCATCAGCAAAGCTTGACGAAGATCTGGTGAGGGCAAAACGATCTGAGATACCTTCAACAGCAGACTTGGAGGATAGATTCAGTGCTCTTGAGAGACAAATAAGTTGTCAAACTATTAGGCCAAGAAATGATGTTGAATTAATTAACAATCCCATTACAACTAAAAACACCAAAAAGAAGGAAGAAGAACATGATGAGGAACATCTCGCAAAACACAATACACTAAAAAGTGAAGAAAAAGCTCAAGCACCCCAAGCCGATGAAGATACAACCAATAGACTTTCTCCAAGAGAAATTAGTTCACACAATGTAAAAGAACTCTCAGCAGATATCGCAAGGACTGAAACATGTTCAAAGAATCAAGAACAGATAGTTAAGGGTACCACAGAGGTTAATGCGGAAATTAATTCAAAAAATCTTAGCCTATCATGTTCTCCAACAAATGAAAATATGGAAATCCTAGAAAGTTCTCAAAGTATTAAGCAAAACAATCCCGACGTACCTAATGGAATATCAAATGGCACCAAAATCGAAAAGTCAAATGAAGACCAAAAAGATGAAGAGCGTCAGCACAGTTTGGAACCTAGTGATTTACAAATTAAATCGCAAGATACCTTTACGGAGACAACACGTGGTGATTCACATACTGAACCCGTCAAAAGTTCTTCAAGCACTGAGCTTGAAAAACCTACCGATATATCACATATAAAAACACAAAACGAAACGAAGTCCATGTCAAATGCTGAACCGGAAAAATCCAGCCGTTCACACATACCATCAACCGAAGATTTGGAGAACCGTTTTACTGTCTTGGAAAAACAGATGAGTTCGCAAAGCATCAATTCCAAAGATGCTATCGAAATGCAAAACAAATCAAGAGAGTCAAGCAGTGAAGAAAAAAGCGTCAAAGCCGAAAATGATCAGAAAAGTGCACCCAAAAGTAGTGATGCAGCAGCTATAAAGCAAACTGAAGTAGCAAATTCAACGAAAGACGTTAGAGGAAACACAGAATCAAGGCCTCGCTTATCTAAAATTCCTTCAACAGCTGAACTAGAAGATCGCTTTAATGCATTAGAAAGAAAAATGAGTATATCAAAGAAAAGCCCGAGCAAAAATAAAAAGGAACCACCTGATGGGCCCAGACAGAAAGCACAAAACACTGTTAAGATCTTAACAAAAGAGGTGGAAGTGATAGTCAAAGATGAGTCAAGAAAAGAACATGATAATAACATGGTTGAGAAGAAAAATTTGGAAAAAGGAGAGTTGGTTTTCTCAAATACCAGATCACCACCTTCAACCGAAGAGCTTGATAAACGCTTTGAAGCTTTTGAGAAAACTTTAAGTGCGGCAAATAATATTCCCGATAAGAAATCACCTACAAAAGAGCAATCTGAGAAGTTTCCCCAAAAAGAAACTAAAGATTATTCTAAAGAAGCTACCCAGCAATCCAAATCAACACAAAGCTTCCATGAAAAAGTCAAAATAATCAATGAGCAGACAACACAGAAAGACGAAATCGAAGAGGAATCAAGAAATCTAAATGAATCGAAAAAGCACGCTATGAAATCTTTTCAAACTAAAGCTAAAGTTATCAATGAAACACTGAGTCAAGGGAAAGGAATGCAAAGTGACACAAAACAGCCTAAGGTCCCAGACAATAATTCGGAAGCTCAGCCTGGCGAAGAGCTTCCAATTGCATCTAAGAGACGCGCATCGGAGCCACCAACTACAGAGGATCTTGAGACCCGCTATGAAGCACTCAAAAGACGCATGAGTACCAAAACATTTGCCGAATCAAGCGACAAGAAGAAAACTCTCTTAAGATCAGAGACTGTCGAAGAGGCCTTAGAGAGAATTGAAAAAGAAGTACTTGAAGAAACTACAGACATAAATGAAGAGGAGCCAGCAATAAGCCAAAGTGAAGAGCAAGAAGTCAAGAAAACCTCACCGGAAAGCGTGGCTTTAATGAAAAGTAAAGATATTGTTAAGCGACGTGCATCTGAACCACCAACCACGGAGGAATTGGAAAAACGTTATGAAAAACTTAAACGAAAAATGAGCAGCACAACTGAAAACTTTCATGAATCTTACGAGCCAGAAGATTTTAACTTTTCTAAGAAAACAACAGTTAAAATACCAGAAAAAGAAGAACTTTCCGAAACTACCAGCTATTCAAAGAATGTATCCATTGATGAACCAACGATTCCGGTACCACCACCAATGCAAGCCACCAACAAACTTCCTCCTCTTCCACCCAAAGTGCAAAACCACCGAAGAGCTCTAGTAAGAGAACTGCAAAGTAAAATGATACCAAATGACAAAAACCTCAAGCCAAGCGATGTTAATCCTAATCGCAAAACTCCTCCACATCAACACGCGACAATGGCCGATGAGACCTCGGAAACACATGCAACCACCGCTTCAATGAGACTGAAAAACTACGAACCTTGGCACATGCAACCGCAAAAGATGGTTCGTCGTTTTTCTGATTTACCTTCAAGAGCCGATCTAGAGAATCGTGTTAATTTCTTGGAACAACAACTTAGCTTGAAATATGTTAAGCAGCGCTCTGCAAGTGATTCCGAAGTTGCATCGAGAACTCATTTCGTGGGATTGAAAGAAGCACTATACGATGTGCCCAGCACTTCAGCGAAAGCAATACGTCAAGGAAGTGATTTGGAGAACCGTGTTGTAGCTTTGGAGAAACAGCTGAGTGAGAATAGTCTTAAGTTAGTGGAAGCAATGCGTCAAAAGTCAAGGGAGCGTGATGAACCAATCGTTCAAAGAAGTGTTTCAACGGCGGAGCCTAGCGTTGCAGGTACAGAGCCAGATATACGCACTGGTATGGAACTAGTGCGCTATACACACTATGGTGAGATGGAAGAATCAGAGTCAGCTAAGCCAATAAACATAAGTATCAATATAAAAATGCATATTAATAAAGAAAGTGAAGAGAAGCGAAAAAAAATTGCAACGCCAAAAACTGAGGTTTTAGAAAAGCGCTTAGAAGCGCTTGAAGAAAAGTTATCTAGAAGCGAAAAAAACACGACAGTTTTACCCAAAAATGAACCTTTAGTGAAGGCAAGCCAAATAGAGGCATTAATCGAGAAAGTACCAGAAGTGAAAAAAGCTGAGAACGTGATATCGGCGGCAGTAGCTACGGAAGAAAGAATACGGGAACCTAAAGATGAATTAGCTAAGATGCAAAATGCGTCTATAACCAAAGATGATGATAATAAAACAGCCACAGCTACTCAGGAATCAGTGAAAACTCAGGCAATGGCCGAATTAAACCAAGAGGAGACTTTGGTGAAATCGAAATTGACTGAAGATAACAACCAAAAACAAGAAATATCCAGCTCAAAACAGCAAGGAACTTTGACGAAAGAAACTTTTGAAGAAAAAAAACAAGGACAAGAAGTAAAGCCAGACCCAAAGCCAACAAACAAGGAAACTCAACAGAAATCAGCGTCCACTGTAGCCACTTCTGAAGTTACCGGTATGGATAAAGCAGCCAACGAGAAAAAACCATCTAGAGCAGAAGAAAGAATCATCAAACAAGCAGCACCTCAATTAGTTAACTCTCCCAAGTCATCCAATGAGAGAGTTCAATCGACTGAAGTTAAAACACAGCCCAAAATTTCGGCTAGCAACACAGCCGTTGTTGAGACGAATGAGCCTAATAATAAAAACATGGTGTTGCCTCTGGAGAGCGAACCAACCGGCAATAAGGTGCGCCGTCTCACAAGGGCAAACACTGAGGAGCTTGAAGACTTACTTCAAGCTCTCGAAATTCAGCTAAGCAATAGAAATTTGATCAAATCAGAAGACGGCAAGCTCGTAAGAGCAGACTCTGTATCCCAGTCTAACTCAACTCAACCCACTCAATCGCAAGAACAATCCGAGGCTTTAGTCAATCTCTCCAAGGAAATACAAGAGTTTACAAGTGCCGACAAGGAAGAAAAAACTACAAAAGTTGAACAAAATGAAAAAGATGAATACGACTGGGGCCCCGATCCAGTGAAGCGGCATCTCAAGCGTAGCACCGTCTATCTGCCATCCACAAAAGAGCTGGAAGCTCGATATAGATCTCTCGAACGTCAAATAAGGTTGTTAGAAGATGTGGAAAAAATCGATGTCGAACAGCGGTTGAATGAAATCGAGCGTAAAATAAAATTGCAATATTCGCTCTCGCACGAAAAGGATCTCTCCAAATATCTAGAGCTTTGTGAAGGAAAGCTGCCTGATGACGATGTGGCCGAACCGACTACACCTTTAAAATCGCACAAGAGCAGTAGAGTTACTACCCCACATACTTCGCCAGGACGTGATAAGGTAAAGGCAACCTACACTTCACCAACTCGCGCCAAGGACAAAACTCCATATTCCTCACCCACTCGCACACGAGAGCGAAGTCCCTACACATCACCATCACCATCAAGGTCCAATAAGCGTGCTACATATAACTCACCCGCTCGTCAAGGACACGATGACGAACGACTGCCAACAACAGATGATCTAGAATATCGTTACAGAGTGCTTGATCTGGTACGCTCCAAGTCAAAAGATAATCTGGATGGCAAGTTGAAGAAAAAACCTGCTCTGAAAAAGCAACCTATACACCCTTTGGAGATGTTGCTTGATCCAAGTCCCGTTGAAAGTGAGATACCAACAACTGGTGAGCTAGAGCATAGAATGCGAGTGCTCGATGGAAAATGTCAGACGCCATCACCACCCAGAAGAGCACAACAACGTTCGTCCTCCCCAACTGTAAATGACATCATGCGTGAAAAACTCTTAGAAGAACGAAGACCAAAAACACCCATACATAGCTTAGAGACAATGGTAGCGTCACCAACAAAAAAAGAGTTGCCTACAGAGGAGGAACTAGAAGCACGTATGCGTGCACTAGAAGAAGACCAAAAATTCGACTTCAAAATGCAAAAAAACTACAAAGAATTCAATCAGAAACTTAGAGATGTCATATCACCATCATTATCCTTCGAGGAATTTAAAGCGGCAAAATCAAGAGAACAGAGTCCGAAAAGAGCCGCTACGCTGCCTAAGTCAGCTCTCAAAGATCACGACATAGATTATGAACGCGATGAAATAACCTGCCGATCAACAAGTCCGAAAATGATACGTTTCCGAGAAGACGAAGACGAGCAGCACAGATCACGATCTTCGAAGGACTATCGTGATCATCATCATCATCAAGATGCTGTAAAAATGGTGGGCACTAGCAATAGTGTACTAACAATAATTGAAGAAAATTCTAAGATGCTCCATCATATTCTTAAGAAGACTCTTGCAGATTCCAGCGGCAGCAGTATCAGCGAATCCGGAGCATCATCTGCTAAGGGCCTTGAAGTGCTGGGACCGAGATTAATGAGGGTAAGTTTGTTTCATTCAATACCATTCTCTAAGTACACCGATTTTTTAATATTTGTCTTGCATGTAGGAAACATCGCCATTGCGTCGCACCGGCACACATACTGGTGTTCCACTTCGCACCGATGATAACATCAATGACCGCTTGGACTCCATTAAGAACACCATAAAATCCATAGATTCTCTATGCGAGGAAAAACCATATCGCAAGGAAAAATGTCAGCGCTATATCGACTCCCTCTTCACCGAATCGGTCTACTTCGCAAGTCCTAGCAAGAAGGCGTCACTAGACGATCTAACTTACAAGCGTCGATCCGGCGAATATGCACCCTCCATACGCATCTCAGATCACAGTCAAAGGCCTTCAGAATATCTCAGTCGTTCTATGGGCTCAGCCGAATCCATACGTTCGACGAGTCCACTTCGCTCTGCCAGCCCCTTACATCATCGTTCAACACGAGATCTGCGACGTGAAATCTCCCCACGTCGTCATCGTGTAGACGAGGAACGCGAAGAGTACGAGAGTAGGGTAAGAACACGTGTTAATCTGTTGCCAAAATATTATTTAGATGATTCTAATGAATCATTAAGTAGAAGTAGTTTAACTAAGTTTTATAAAGTAGATAACGAACTAGATACATACAAATTGATTGATGATAAAGCAAGATCAGGTTCACGCTCGGTATCTAGATCTCCGTTGAGGTCACCGTATGGATCGAGGGAGACGATGACAGCGTTCACAGCGCCCCACCACAACAACACAACCACACTTAGTCACACATCGATGGCAACAAGTAGTAGCAAGCGTTTGGATTTGGATAGACCCGTGTCACCCTATCGTCAAACATCACACAATCTTCTCGGCTATGACACCGGTTCCTTTACACACGCCAAATCGCCCGTCTATAACCCAGGAAAGTTAGAAATACGTCATACCACTGTAACTTCCACATTTTATGATCGTCTTTTGACCGAAAAACAAATTGAAAAGTCGCTCTCACGTCCACCTAGTAGATCTCCGTTAGTTTCACCTTCGGTAGCTGTGCAAAGTAATTTGGATCTGACAATGGCTACCAGTTCAGTCTATAGCCAAAAGTCCAGCGGAAACTCACCACTCACTCCAGTGCTTACTACGAGTGCGGGTTTGGGTGCAGGTGGAGATGGATTTGGCTTAGTCGGCAGTGGTACGAATTACTTGACCAGCTACAACAGTGATGCAAATACTACAACCACAACCACAACCACAACCACCAACACTTTTAACATTGCGGCTACAATGCCAACAGGTAATTCTAGTGCATTTCCAAATTCATATCTTGCACGATTACCGCCAACGGTAACCGATTGCAATAGCACCGAATTTCGTTTAAGAAGTTCTGAAAATATGCTGATGCAATTGAGCACTTCAGTTGGGGCTGGACATATTTCTAACATGCCAATAACAACTACTACAGATATACCAACAGCAATTTCCACAACAACAACAACAACAACAACTACAACAACAGCTATCAGCAGTTATGCAACCTTCCTTAACACAATTGGTACAGGTACCGGTGCTGGAACTGGTATTGGTACAGCCACAACAACAACAACTTACACCGCTTATAATGCTTCAAATGCTACTTTCTGCCTAAGCTCAGCAGGCGAATATAATCCATTAATGCCTTTAAACTTGAGGCCACCTCCAGAAATCGGAATTCAATTGGGACACCAACACACCAACATTTCAAACAGCACTCTTAATAATAATAATACAACAACAACTAATAATATGAGTCTCTCTCAAAGTTGAGTGCTTTAATAGATTAATTTAGGACTAGTTGTATACTCGTATTTTAGCAAATGATCCGAATAGCTTAGAAAAGAAGAATTATATTTTTGCATTAACGTATAAACCGTTCGAACTTTTCGGCACTGACGGGAAAACGAAGATGGCAGGATAAAGATAGATATCTATTGGAGTTCTACAAAATGTTTACTCATAAGCCTCAATAAACCTGAAGAGCCTCACAAAACATTTGTTCAATTTGGTTATTATTGGTTTTTATAGATGAAAATCAGTCAGATAGACATCCCATGTGTACAAGTCCAAAAAAGTTTGCGTACGTAAAGGTAACATTTTGAGAAAATCGATTGTTAATGCTCATAATGTTTGTGCTCATAAGACTATGAAGAGCCCCAGAAATTAAAGTTCGGAAATATCATGATATAAGGTTCTAAGTAGAGCCACTATAAGATAGAGCCACTATCTTGAATTTTCAAATTTTATTATTGATTTAAACGAATCTGCCTAAAATGGCCCATTACTGTGACCCTTATGTCCATGGAAACTCTTTATTCACTTTTCAAATTGTTTTAAATAAGACAATTTTAATTTTATAGAGCTATTCTAAACTATTCTAAATTCAAGGGCTAACTAAAAATTTTCCTCCTATAATAACACTGAACAACAAAATCAATTTTCTAAAATAACAAGGTTCCGTCAACGAATTCTAGTAGAAGGGACAAAAAAATATACGTGTAACGTCGTTTTGAAAATGTACGTATAAGTTTTATTTTAGGAGGGATTTAAGTGTCCCCCCTTTTGAACATTCTTATAGTGAATCGGCATGGGAAACCATGTGACCCTTACATTTTGGGTTTAGGATATGTTCAGGAGATTTCTGTCAAATACTACGAGGAACATTTTTTTATCATTTCAACCCTTTAACTTTTGAATTTATGGGTCTGTTTTGACCCTTTTGTGATAAAGGGCAAAGATAACCCATAAAACAAGAATATAATGAGTTAAAATGTTCCACAAAAATATTTGTCATAAAATTCTACTGTACGTCTCCGAATACACTAAAGCTGACAATTACAGCTGACAACTTAAACTCCATAAATAAGTTAAAACTTAAAATGTGTTTAAGGGTTAATTTCGTACTTATTTAGAATTGGTACTAAAATGTCGCACAAAACTAGGTTTTAGAGGGTTGTGGAACATTTCAACCAATTATATCCTTGTTTTATGGGGTTTCTTTACCCTTTGTCAGAAAAGGGTCAAAAAAGACACATACATTGAAAAATTTGAGGGTTAAAATGTTCTACAAAAATGCCCCTCGTAGTATTTTACATAAATCTTCTCAACATATCCTATACCCAGAATGTAAAGGTCACAAAAGGGGTCCCATGTCGATTCACTATAAAAATGTTCAAAAAGTGGGAAACTTAAATCCCCCTTAAAATAAAACGCATACGTAAACTTTCAGAACGCCGAAACAAGTATATTTTTTTTTGTCCCCTCTACCAGAATTCGTTGTCAGAACTCTGTGATTTTTTTTTTTTCGTTGTGTTGAAGAGCGTAATTATTGGAAAATTTATCTTATATATTTTGTAAGATCATCGTATATGGCAATAAAGGTGCATTTTTGTTTTTTGTTAATATAAGCTTATTCTTATTATAAGATATTTTCGAAATAGAGGTGGTCATGACAGTTCGAAATTTTTATAAGATAAGCTTTAATATTAGAGGGAATATCTGGAATTGAACCTTTGACCCAGCCAACATCACTTCATCAATGGTTCTTTCGAAGAAGTATCTATATGAAAGAGTATCGAAACAGAATCAATTCATGCAATTGAAATTGTGTCAGAAATTCCTACTTAAAGCACGCTTTCGTGGCGTCCGTGTCGTAGTTGGTTAAAGTGCGTGGTCGCTATGTCAACGAACCTGGAGACCCAGGTTCGAACCCCAGCAGCGACAGAAAATGATTTGAATTAAAATAATTTTTCTGTACGGCCGCCACCTCTCTGCAGACAATGGCAAACCTCAGAGAGTATTCAAAATGCCATGTAAAGCTTCTTGAGAAAAAGAATATTCCGTTCATCGTCGTTCGGAGTCGACGTTAAACCTGTAGGTCCGGTTCTCGGTCAATTGTGTACAAACTTAACAACACGCACAACACAATTGTTCATAAGAAGCTAGGTCAAAGTCCTTTCAAGGGCTGAAATGGCCAGTTATTTATTTATTTTTTTTTTTTTTTTAATCTTTAATACGCTAAAATATATATATTTTTTTATATAAAACACTTCTTACTCATCTTATACAACAAATATAAAGTATAATTTGATTCAATGGAGTGTTCCTACACTTTATGTTATCGACAACCACTCCTATAACGATAGTGCTTCTCATCTCAAGGGCTATACAAAGCTTTTATCATAAAACCATTCTGTAGTTTTTCAAAATCGGAAGAAATTTCGTTAATTGGAATCGTTCATCAATAGTTCTAATCGCTTTTTTACTTTTATTTCTTTCATCCTTTCTAAGGGCATATAAAGGGTGCATCTACATGAGGTGTGGGTTTGTAAAGCTATATTACTTTTTTTTTTTATTAAATGTAACATTTATTGAATTATTGTAACTTGAAAGCTTGTCGCTTGGCAATTTTGAAAAAATATTTTATTTCATTCCTAATTTCCATGTGTCTTCTTTATAATCCAATGAATATTTAAGAGATAACCAATCTCTACACCTCTTGTTAATACACCCTATATTTGAAAATAAAAATCAGCTTCTAGAAAATTCTCCACCTAATAAGTGGAATTTTAATCTTCTGAGACGTTATGTGATATTTTGAGCATATAAAGGGCTCATCTAATGGCATATAAAGGGCTGATCTACAAAAGGTGTGGGTTTGTAAAGCTATATTACTTTTTTTTTATTAAATGTAACATTTATTGAATTGTTGTAACTTGAAAGCTTGTCGCTTGGCAATTTTGAAAAAATGTTTTATTTCATTCCTAATTTCCAAGTGTCTTCTTTATAATCCAATGCAAGCTTCTATAAAAATCTCCACCTAATAAGTGGAATTTTAATCTTCTGAGATCTTATGTGATATTTTGAAGATTAAAAGATTAAACCCATAAATAAACTATTCTTTCCAAAAATCATTTTCTGCGTACGCAAACTTTTCATGACTAGTGTACATAATACCATCACCTCTTGTTAGTTTGTTATTCCTTAGTTTGTTAAAAATGAAATTCCTTAAACCTTTGAGGATCGAAGTTGCCTATAAGCAACTTTTAAATATAGGTCTCTATAATTTTAGATTGGAAACCCCTGATATAAAACGGTAAATTGATTCAAGAGAGCGATCCTTGCTTACACGCAAAGAAAAAAAACGTTTCTTGCCAGTTTGCCGCAAACGAACTTCGTTTGTCGTGACTGGGATCGTTATTTGCAAACGTTTCAACAGTTGTCATAATAATAGTTCAGTTGAGAGAAACGCGTCATTTAGTTGCAGGTAATTAATTTCGTTTGTCATATACGCGAATGATTTTTAAATTGCAGCAATTGAAAAATTGTTTTTCCCAACTGAAAACTTACTTTGTTTTTCCCTTCGTTGTATACACACAACGTGTATAATTCAGAGTTACTTTATGGACAAACTGTTCTATATAAGCAAATTGGTAATTTGCTTAATACGCGGACGGTGATAGCAACAGAGGTGCGATGAGTACAATCTATAAGAAAAGGGACGGACATAGGGAGAAATACAATTAATATAATAAATAATAATGAACGAAATAGCTTGCGGTACATATATATATATATAAAATATATTTTTAAGTTGACAACTGAATATTCGTTTGTGGCAAATACAACTCACAAAAGAAGTGTAGTTGGCTAATTTTTCAGTTTTGGTGAATGAAAAATTTCTATGCGTGTAGTTAGTAAATGGGAAGAAAAGAAAATGCAAAATTGGCAGGGGTATTTCAAGTGTTGTGAAATTATTTAACACACTATCACGTTTCAGGTAGAAAGCTTAATTCAAACACGGGTCTGAAAAAATATAATTTACTAAATGGCTCAGTTTAAAGGTTAGTTTAGTTTATTTATAAAACATTTTGGTGTCAAAATGTGCAGTATAGCAAGACAAAGTTTTTTTTTTAATCCAATAAGCAACTTCGGTCCATAGTGGACATACAGAAAAATAAGCTCAAAATCAATTTGCGGGAAAACTCCCATGTCAAAAATGTTTGACAAATTATGAAATTAAAGCTAATGCCAGCTTCGATGGCGACGTGTCATCTGATGAAGGTGAAGGTCGTTATGCTGATAATTCCAACTTGTTAGAAGGCCCTATCGTGAACATTTTGGCTAAAAGACGGGAGGTCAAAACGAATTTAATAGAAAGCTATATAGAAAATGAAGAAGGCCTACAAATTTATGATGACCAAGAAGGTTATAATGCAAAAGTCGTAACTTATGAATGTACACTGGGTGTTATAGGGTCAGAAAGGTCGCTGCCGCCTTTGCAAAACCAGAACCCCGCTGTCCAAATACATCAAATGTGAAGTGCACTTGTGCTCGAACACAATAAAAATTTCTTTTCAACTTAAGACACATAAGAAACCAAGCTTTATTTACAATTTCCAAAAAAACAAAACAAATTTCTTCAAATTATGTGCATTTCTTATTTTCCACCATGGACAATTGTTGCTTATAAGGAACATTTCACAGGACCACTTTTAGAAAGTACATAGGGCTATGAAATTTTATAAATAGCTTACTTAAGAGCAAAAATTATGACGAGCCGCATTCTGATTTCGTTGCACTACGGTCCTCAAAGGGTTAAACTAAAGAACTCTCCAAATAAACGTGATTAACTGCAAACTTAAAGTTGTATACATAAGCAATATATTCTAACAGTCAACTCAATATACCGTTTATCTTTTAGACTTATACTATTTTAGCTCATTCATTAAGCAGAAATAAAAATATACAAAACACTATATCTCAATTTTCAAAATATAATATATATACATTAAGATTGAATTTCGATTTCTACACTATCATTCGGCTAACATTTCTTAACCTCTCACAATGTAAGCACCCTACCACCTATATAAATAAATTTCACCTATACATATATTAGAGTTTATCGACTAGTATTGAAGAAATCTGACCGCCAATTACGGTACCAAAAGTATATAGTATACAAAGAATCCTTTCGATTGGTTTTTTTTTTTTTTTTTTTTTGTCTGAACCAATTTTTGCGTCCCCCAAATGACATTTTTGTGCATTTTTTATGAACTTTTGCTCTGGAGACCCGCCAATGGTTGATTTAAAGTAAAAATTAAGCTTACCATCTGACAAATACTCTAACGATATTTGACAGTTTTTTCCGTCATGTTAATTATATTTTTGTTTTTTATATGAAAGTTTTTTGGAACTGTTAGTGGTAACAAATTTTATCCTGTAAAGGACTAAAAATGGTTCTTGTTTCGAAATTCACTGCAATACTTTTGAGGCAAGTATTTGGAGTACTTGATTAGGTAGAACAAGTGAACGCGCGTGATCTATTTAATTTATTACAACAGGTTGCTACAACAACAAAGTTCTTTGCAGAACAAACCAAGCTGACTAGACCATGGTTTCCTCGAACGCTACTCCGACTCATCAGTAGTCTCAGTGGTTCTAGCAGTCGACTAACTTTGACAAGCTAATAAGCGCAATAGCAATAAAACCAGAGCAGACTTATAGAAGCGCTATTCACTTTATCAAAGCAGTGTTTTTCTACTCTTTTGCTAGTCGCAAAATTTCAAAAAGTTGACTGCATTGATTCTGCAAAGATTTTGTTGTTGCGCTTTTTTTGTTTGATTTTTTTGTTGCTGTACTTTATAACGAAGTATCATATCGCACACCCTCTTCAAAAGAGACACAACTCAAAATTTGAAAATTTTCAGGAGAGTCAAAAAACTATTTCGTTTTCAAGCAACTTCATACAAAACGAATGATGCAGTTTAAGAGAAAATAAAACAACAAAAGGTTTTAGAATCTACTTTGAAAATTTTTTAATACTTGTTTACCGTTATAAAATAATATTCAATTTATGGGCGGTGCATACAGACGCACTTTAATATTTAACACAAAAAAGAACTAAATAAAGCACTTTAGCTTGTGGCAATTAAATTTTCCTATAATTAATAATACGAAGAGCCTCCTTTCTGCTAAATTAGCTTAAATATCCTATAACTTTAAACGTATATTCTGATTAATTGACTCTTATGCCTCAATCACGGTCTGTAATACTGCCATATTGTTTATTTTCAGTGCACATTTTTCGAACCATTATTCCCCAGATGTTTTCAATTGGATTTTGGTTTGGGCAACAGGCTGGCCATTGCAATATCTCAACATTATTTTCTTCCATCCACGAGCGAGTCACATTACTCTTGTGTACGCAGATTATCTTGCTGAAAAAATAAATTTTCCGTGCGGTGTCTTTCTAAATATGGAAGCAGATTTGTTGTTAATATTGTTCTATACTCTTCCGAGTTCATGCAATGGGTTGGAAATGCAACCTCTAGCATTTCATTGACACGAAATGCTCCCCAAACCATGATACAATTACAAGGTAGGCTCATATTGCAGAGCAGGATGCGCTAGTGTTCAAAATCAGCTGGTAATTTTGAGTTTTTATAATTGTTGTTATTGCTTTTGTCGTTTGACGTTTGTAGCTCCTACAGCTTTGTTGTTGGAAAATTACTCAATTGAGCAGCCATCTTAAAATGAGCTTACCTTGTAATTATATCATCCCCCAAACCATCAAGGAACCACCACCGAAATTTCTCTTTGAAAAATACCGTGGTTTCTAACGCAGATTCTCTCCAGTAAAAAATGAAACCATCCGGACCATCCAAATTAAACTATTTCTCATCAGAAAAAAATATCTAAGATCAAAAGATGGTTAAAAAAACATTTTTAAAAAAGATACTTTGTTCCAGCCAGCGTTCATGTTTGATCTTCAGAATTCGAGGCGGGCTACTTTATGACGGGGTAATAATTTTGGCATTGACTTTAATTTTTGTCGAACAATATGGCTACATATTTTTAACACCCGATTAACTATCCATTTTGAGACATTTAACCGAAAATCATTTGCAATTTGTCCTCCGCTCTTCAAAGAGTTGCTGGCTGCTACGATGATACTGCGCTTACGAGTATCACGCAAAGAAAGCTTTTGTTTTCTTCCGCGTTTTTTGTGAACTAAGTGGTCTGGTCACTTAAGTCTTCTAGAAATTTCACGAATACCTACACCTTCTCTAAAAGGAGAAATTTCACCATTTTCTGTGTCAGTTAAATATTGCGCACGTGGCATTGCAAAAAAAAACACAAATAAATGAATTGTTAATGCTTTACCGGCAACAGCTCTCACATAACTAAAGCATATCGAATGTGCTTCTATTGTTATGCACTAGCTTAAATTTAGAAATATCATTATAACGGTACGTAAAGAGCAAACAATTTTGAATGTCGTTCACCTATGTAAGTTGTTAACTGCGTATGTTCTCTGTAATGCAATCATATTTATTAAATATTAATTTTAAACTTTTTGTGATATATTTATAAATGTTTTAAGATAACAAAAAAAAAAATATTGTTTTTTATCACTTCTTCAGCCGGTAGAGGGCGATGAAATCAAGCACTAAAAGTACATTCACTTTGAAAAAACCATAAAATCTCGTTAGAGATATGTCAAATGGAATGATAATTAGCAGTCTTATGTTTTTTATCCAAAGAATTGATTGATTAGTTTGATTTTCTTTTAAAACCAACCATCAGTGGATCTCCAGTACAAAAGTTGCTAAATAAATGCAATTCAGGGGACTCCAAAATTGGTTCGGACAAAAAAAAACTGTACCAATCTAAAAGATTTTGTGTATTCTTTCATTTTGATACCGGAATTGGCTGTCAGATTTACGATACACTCTAATATATATATGTAATGAATCCTTTTAAATAACGGCACTTCATTAAAAGCACCTTTCCTCCACTTAACTTAAATACATAAATATTTAAATATATATACATATATATTTAAAGCATGTTTTAAATTATACAGTCTGTCTCTTTTTGGCTTCCTAATTCTACAATGATTAAACTAACAATTACTGTACAAAAAAAACAGAGTATTATTATTATACCTTCTCAACATATTACTTCCAATGTATTTAAAGCAGCGATTCTCTTGTATCAATTATAAACTATAACTTCTTGTTAAACAGTTAAATTGTTAATTGACTGATGGGCTTTAGTCGCCTACAGTAAAAATTATTAATTTTAAAACTAAAAATTATACTCAATTAATTACAGATCACAACAAATACAAATTAAACACAAGTGTTCAAAAAGTAAATTTAAAGAAACGGCTTCAAATCAAGTTCGCCAACTAGCTAGTAGAAATATTATGATGGGTGTCCAAAAATGTAGCTTAATTGAGTTTGCCTCAAAATATATGTATGTATGTGTGTGCATAATAATGTTTTATAAGATGTGGCAACACCCTGCATAGCTTCAAAAAGTTTACATAGTATTCAAAATGATATATTTTCAAAAGATATTAGTTTAAATAAAATGCATATTTTGTTGTATAAATATAAATATATATAAAAATATAGATATTTAAATGAAACAAAAAAGAATTGTTAAAATAAAAGTACGAAATTGTTAATATTTATGACATTGCATAAGATTATTTGTTGTAAATTTATTCAAGCATAGTTTTTAAAAAATATGTAATTATTTCTGTTATATTTGTGAATGTCTAATTCAAATGAAAATATATGGTTGTTTTTATTTTTGTTCATTTATGTATATTAAGTGTGATTTGTTGATTTTTTTAAAAAAAAATATTTTTATTTGAAAAATTTGTTAAAAATAAAAATTTATTCAAAGATAAAGGAAGAGTGAACATTTTGTCTTAATCGAAGATATTTAGAGGAGCCTTTAATGTGGGCATTATTTTCGTCCTAAAATAAAGGATGGACAAATAAGAATAATAGGAAATGAGATTTAAATAAGATATCAATATTATTCCGACTTTATTTTGAAGCTACATTCATGCCATTATGCATGCACACTACTTAAATGGCCACCTCGGCTTCGCTAGGAGTGCTTTAAGCGGTCGCACAGTGCGTTGTGCCCATACAAGCAATGGACAAAATGCTCAATTTCGGCCCAGTGCGAACGTACTATAATTCACAAATCACTTTCTTTGTGATTAGTCCCAAAATTTATTATGTTTTGAATTCTTATCAAAGTCTTTCTTATAGCCCGAACACAATACGCGCGACGAGCGGCAAGCGCCAATTGTCACTTTTTTTTTACATGTATTTCTTATGGGACGTATTTTGGAGACTTGTCGCTCAACATTGTCGCGCGACGTTGCCATCCGCTTCAATTTAATTTTAATTTGACAGGCAGCAAGAGCAAGTTTCTGCCATTTTTTATATTTGTTATTACCGGTCACATTCAGCAAACTGAACTGTTGTGAAATTTATGGCAGCGATACCTTAGTGAGGGATGTTTTACTTGAACTGTATTCAGAGCTGTAAAATCTGCATTCATATTCAGAATTTTAAGTACAACTGAATAACGACATAAAAATCCATAAGTTAATGCAAAATTGATTAGTAAATAAAATTTTAATTCACAATTAATTTTAAAAACTTGATTAATTATTCATTTCAATTAATCTTTTTTGTTGTCAATTTTTACAATTTTTTATTCTTATGACAACTACACACAAGGAATGCAATTCCCAAAAAATTTTCAATTATTTTTTTTACCCATTATTCATATTTTATTCATTATTCATTTTTAGTCATTATTCATTTGTTATTCATTACTAATTTCTTATTTATTGTTGATTTTTTATTCTTTAAAAGCTATACATAAAACGAATAAAAAATAAATTTTTTTAAATTTGAATGTGAAGTAACATTTTTATTTATGAATGAGTTTTGCATTTATTTAATGGATTCTTATTTCTTTATTCACTCATTCGCTTTTTTGAATATAAAAACAAATTGAATGAATTTCTTTTTCAGCTCTGACTGTGTTGTTATTCTAAACGGCAACTGTTGAGTCGGCTGAAGGCAGCCATTGTTTTTTGTATACTATGCTTGCTGCTGAAGTTTGCTGCTGTCGCGTATATTATAATCAAGTCGCTCAACATTTCTCTACAACGACAGATTGGAGACGTGCTGCTCGCCGCTCGTCGCGCACATTGTGTTCGGGCTATTAATATAAGTATAAAGTCTCGCAAATAATTTACCACAACAACAAAATATTTAATAAAAACAAATAAAAAGATCCATATTTATCGCGTCAAAACAAAGAGTACACCTGTATAGTTAGCTTAGCAATTTGAAACATTTAAAACAAATGTAAGGGTTCTCTCTTAAATTGGTTAATTATGATGTTAATTAATGTTTCTACATCATTCGCCTTTGGTAAAGTCAGGAAGTAAGTTGTAAGAAATCTTTTTTAAATGCGTAGTTCTATTGAAACACGGGAATTAGTCAGAAAATTCCATAAAGCAGGAAAATTACTTCGCGAAATCGCTTCAATTTTTGATAGAGGTCATAATACCATCAAGAAAATCATTGACAAATAAAAAAAAATGGAGTACTAGAAAACCTACCATGTGCTGGCAGACCAAAACAGCTCTGTGAAACCACAATACGATCAGTAGTCAGAATAGTGTGAAAATATCTGCAAGCACAGTGAAAATAGCAGATGATCTTTTCGCATCGTCAGGGACCAACGTTAGTGCCTGTACAATAAGATGTGCATTAAATGCAAATGGTCTATTTAGAAGAGTCGCTCGAAAAAAACCAGTTATATCAAAAAAAAAATCAAAGGCTACGCATGAATTTTGCTAAAAAGTAAGAAAATGATGAAATTTCATTTTGGAAAAACATAGTTTTTAGTGACGAAAGCATATTCGAAATTTTTGGTAAGAAAAAATCTACAAAAAAATATGGAGAAGCAAAACTCAGGAGTTCAAGGAGCAAAATATTACTTCTACAATAAAGCATGATGGGGGCTCGGAGATGGTGTGCGAGTATATGACGGCAAACGAAGTAGGTAATTATACGTTTATTTACAGAACAATGAATAAATTCGACAACTTTAATATTTTAAAAGAACATTTGCCGGCCAGTGTTAACAAATAAGGACTGGATCTATTGTAGATGTTTCAGCAGGAAAACGATCCGAAACATACAGCCATGGTAGTGAAGAAATGGTTGCTGTGCAAAACTCTAAAACAGCTGGATCACCCCCCACAATTACCGGACCTCAACCCGATAGAATATTTGTGGGAACATCTGGATAGACAAATAAGAAAGAGGACGATATCCAGCAAGGACTCACTGAAAGCTGTTTAACTTGAAGAATGGCACAAAATTTCATAAAACGTAACAACGAAATTTGTGGAATAATTGCTAAGACGATTGAAAGCTGTCATTTGTCAAAGGAAAACAAAAGATATTAATAATTGGACTGAAGTTATTCTTTCTTATTTACAACTTTAAGTGTACACTTTGTTTTGACTCGAAGAAAATGGAGTATTTTTCGTTTTTGAATTATGTGAAAATTTGTTATTATTAATTCTAAAAATACTAAAATTTTTTATAAAACTGCTTTTTTTATAGAAATAAAATAAAAAGTAATAAAACATATGGTGTACACTTTGTTTTGACGCTCACTGTTCATTAAATGTTTTATTTTTAAAACCTTTTTTATATTTTTGTCTATAGAAAAAGAACTCCATTCACCTATTAGAGGCAGTCAAAGTTCTTACCAGCTGATATATTTCGGTGTTTATATTTTTCTTTTTGAGATGTCTTGATAGAGAAAGACAATAAAATAAGGTTGAGTTTTGTCTTAACATTTTTTGAAAAAACAAATATTAAATTATATCTATTTATATGTATGTATATGAATCATTTTGATGAGTCTTTTTTAGAGTTCATAAAAAAATGTCACAAAAAATGTATGCATTTATTTTTTTAAAAATTTAAAAAATTTACTCACTAAATAACTCTCACATTGAACATTGAAGCTAAACAAAATTTGAATAGACCTCTTTTAATATTTGTTAATTTTACTATTTTTCAAATGGATTCAACCATGAAAACAGTGGAAGTAGTTCCTACAAAAATCATTTCATCAGATCAAAGTACAGTAAATTTAATGAAATTTTTTTATAAAACTTGGTCTTAATTCAAAACATGTACCCTCTCTACAATCTTGCTATTCCTTGAGTAGACAACACTTAACTTTTGTCTCAACAACTGATAAGATGCCGATCAATGTGCTCGATCTCTGAATATTTGAGCTTAAGTTCTACGAGTGAAATCTTCCACCGCTTAGTCGCTGGCTTAATTTTGCTTAGCTCGGACCACTTTGATAGTAGTGTACCGTTGCTCACGGTTTGACCATTAGTTGATAAAAACAAAGAAAAAAAAATTCATTTTGTGTTGTTCTTGTTAATACGATATGTACCGTCTAACGATTCAATCCACGCGTGCTCTTGTGGCCGTGACCCAAAAAATCTCACCACACAGTGCTACACGTTGTCTGGCTACCATACCTGTGAGCGATGTACTATTTCCAAGCAGATCGGACTTTCCAAGTCGTCACATTGGTCCACGTAAAACCGATGTGGTTGCAATGTTGGATACGCTCGGCTACAAGGTAACAAAATCAATATATACCTAGGTTATAATCAAGAAGTTATTTTTTTTTTCGTTTTTTGTAAATATTACAGTCTTTGGCCGAACTAACAGAGAAAGCTGTGCCAAAACGCATACAGTTGAACCGTGAATTGAGCCTGGATAAGCCATTAAGTGAGTTATTGTTTTGGTAAAAACAGCGAAAAACTATTTTCTTAAATAGTGCGATAAGAATTTGAGCGGAGACAAGGAATCACCATGCATTGTTCGTGTTAGGTTGTCAGACCCCCAGTAGCGCCGCTCAATGAACGCGATAAGAAATCATCATAGATGTCAATAGGTCAGTTGCGCTCTTATCAGCTCTCTTGGATAGCTTCTTCAAAAGTGATAAGCAGCTATATTTTTTTGGACTACAAAAACAAAACATTTTTAGTATTTTGCTATTTTTAAAACGTAGACTGATGGAAAAAAATTATTGAAACGTATTTGGAATTGTAGTTTATATATAGATCGGGATAGGGATAGGGATAGGGATAGGGATAGGGATAGGGATAGGGAAACGGATAGAAATAGGAATAGGGATGGGGAAGGGGATAGGGATAGGGATAGGGATAGGGATAGGGATACGGATAGAAATAGGAATAGGAATAGGAATTGGAATAGGAATAGAAATAGGGATAGAGGTAGAGATTGAGATAGAGATAGAGATAGAGATAGAGATAGAGATAGAGATAGAGATAGAGATAGAGATAGAGATAGAGATAGAGATAGAGATAGAGATAGAGATAGAGATAGAGATAGAGATAGAGATAGAGATAGAGATAGAGATAGAGATAGAGATAGAGATAGAGATAGAGATAGAGATAGAGATAGAGATAGAGATAGAGATAGAGATAGAGATAGAGATAGAGATAGAGATAGAGATAGAGATAGAGACAGAGACAGAGATAGAGATAGAGATAGAGATAGAGATAGAGATAGAGATAGAGATAGAGATAGAGATAGAGATAGAGATAGAGATAGAGATAGAGATAGAGATAGAGATAGAGATAGAGATAGAGATAGAGATAGAGATAGAGATAGAAATAGAAATAGAAATAGAAATAGAAATAGAAATAGAAATAGAAATAGAAATAGAAATAGAAATAGAAATAGAAATAGAAATAGAAATAGAAATAGAAATAGAAATAGAAATAGAAATAGAAATAGAACTAGAAGTAGAGATTTCTACTCAAAATTAATATTGAAAATATTGCCACGTCATAAAAAAGTCTTGAAACAGGTAAAAGGCTATTCATTGTGTTGTCTTAGAAGTAAAGTTGAAAAAATCATATTTGCAATAGAAATATCGATCGATGTTGATTTTTAAAAATTCGAGAGATAATCTATTTTTCGTAGCCCTTCAAAAAGAAAAGTCTTACCTTGTCAAATCGTATAATCTTAGGTTCCAGTTTTCATGAGCAAGTCTTGAAATTGCCCGTTCTAAAAACTTCTATTACAAAAGACCTTAAAATTGTCGTATTATTTGACTTGTTGGTCTTTTCATTTCACATATTGCTTGAATCCATTTATTTCATTTCAAATCAAAAAAAGATGAGCCAGCGCAGAGTATTGAGAGTACCCGCGACTTTATTGAAAATCTTGAAAAAATGCAAACCTACTACGCCGGATTTGCCGAAAAACGGATCGGTAATTTTGCGCAATCGTTTTCATCGAACAAATCAAACTGTAATACTGGCAAACTTTTTACATCTCCTGAGCGCATTTCAGCTCTTGTAAAATTTTCTAAAAAGAATAATGATAAAGCTAACTTCACATTAACGGCACACATTAAGATACATCAGTCTCATCACTGAATATATATTTTTTAGTATATCGATGGCTTAATATAGAAAAGGCGTACCTAGTTTTTTCTTGAAATAACGTTTTTAATATATTCTGGTAGACCACTCTCAAATACACCTCCCTTAAAAAAAATAATTCGCTTTTTTGTTGTTGCATATTTTAAATAAAAACTGCATTAAAAAGTTTTTATAAGCAAAGTTTTCCAGATTTTATTCAGATCTTTTCTTCTCCCATAAAAAAAAAAATAACTGGCCATTTCAGCCCTTGAAAGGACTTTGACCTAGCTTCTTATGATCAATTGTGTTGTGCGTGTTATTAAGTTTGTTCACAATTGACCGAGAAATGGACCTACATGCTTAACGCCGACTCCGAACGGCGATGAACGGAATGTTCTTGTTCTCAAGAAGCTTTACATGGCATTTTGATTACTCTCTGAGGTTTGCCATTGTCTGCAGAGAGGTGGCGGCCGTACAGAAAAATTATTTTAATTCAAATAATTTTCTGTCGCTGCTGGGGTTCGAACCTGGGTCTCCAAAGTTCTTTGACATAGCGGCCACGCACTTTAACCAACTACGCCACGGACGCCACTTGGTTTTGTTTCTTCTCCCATAAGGTAACAAAAAATCGAGTTTACACCTTTTCTATATTAAGCCATCGATATGTTGTTTTATTTTTTTTTTTTTTTTTTATTTGTCAAATAGCAGGATTTTACTTTCGAAACTACGAAATCGAAGCCGTTTGATACCTATGTGCGCCCCCCTATTGCCCTATTCATCATCAATCATGAAAATTGAATATGCTTTAAAATAATCTTCTTTTATAACATTCTTGCAACTCCTTTCACGATAATTTTGTCCCCATTCAGACGAACATGAATTAATTCACCATATTCGCGAAATTTCTAAACAAAATGAAATCTGGCGCTCTTACATCGGTATGGGCTATCATAACTGTCACGTGCCGCACACAATATTGCGTAATGTTTTCGAAAATCCCGGTTGGACGACACAATATACGCCCTATCAACCGGAAATCGCTCAAGGTCGTCTCGAGTCGCTACTCAACTATCAAACGTTGGTGTCGGAATTAACTGGTCTGGATGTAGCAAATGCCTCGCTATTAGATGAGGGCACAGCCGCCGCCGAAGCCATGTGCCTGTGTACCAGGTAAGCACTTGACTCTGCTACTTAATGTTACGCTTTATTACGTTAATATTTTTCGAATTTCTATCTCTCAATAGACACAACAAGAGAAAGAAGCTTTACCTGTCCAGTAAAGTTCATCCTCAGACCTTGTCTGTGGTTCAAACTAGAGCTGAGGCCTTGGAGTTGGATATCGAAATTGGCCCAATTGAGAAAGCCGATTTAGCTAGCCGCGATATTTCAGGCATACTTTTACAGTATCCTGACACTTTTGGTGATGTAAAGGATTTTGAAGATATTGCCGGCTTGGCTCGCAAGAATGGCGTAAGTTTTATATGTTTCATATAATTTCATATTTTTATTAAAAAATATTTGCTGCAATGTGTCCCATTTGACATAACTGCGACATATAGTTACGCAATTCATGTTTGTCATAAATTTGGTAGTTGTGCTGTATGTAATTTTCTCGAATGTTGTTCCAATATTCTTTAGAGATATTGATAAAATTAATTTAAATCTGCTTCTTATGACATATTGACGAATATATGTACTGAGTTAACCTCAACAGCTTACTGCAAATCTTATAAGAAAATAGTAATATTGACATGTCGACAATATATTGTACTAACTGTCATAAAATTCACAAATATACAAATATTTGAAATTTCTCTAAGGCACAATGTAAAAGCTCAACTTGAGCTCATCACGACACAACTCCCAAATTTCGGAACAGTATTAATTTCTAAATTATCCCATAAAAATCATATCGTTACAAGAATTTGTGTTTACCAATGTGTCACATGATAGCACACATAGGACACATTGCAGCACATTTTTTCTTAATTTATTTTACGCACCTCATTTCACCACCCACAACCTAATTTTAAAACCTCTCAAAATCTATTTGATAGACTTTGGTAGTTGTCGCCACAGACCTGCTAGCCTTAACTCTACTACGACCACCAGCAGATTTTGGAGCTGATATTGCCATTGGTACCTCTCAGCGCTTGGGTGTACCTCTTGGTTATGGAGGTCCTCACGCTGGCTTCTTTGCCTGCAAACAGAATCTGGTGCGTCTCATGCCTGGACGCATGATTGGGGTGACGCGCGATATGGATGGAAATGACGCGTACCGCTTAGCTTTGCAGACCCGCGAACAGCACATTCGCCGCGATAAGGCTACGAGCAATATTTGCACAGCTCAAGCTCTATTGGCTAATATGTCCGCTATGTATGCCATATACCATGGTCCCGAGGGTCTGAAAGAAATTGCCAACCGCATTCATCATTTTACTCTGGCATTGCATACAGGTCTGCGTGATGCCGGACATGATGTTAGCAATAAGAACTTCTTCGATACTCTGCATGTTAGACCCTCAGATAGTTTGACGATTGAGAAAATTAAATCGCGAGCCGAAGAAAAACGTATTAATTTCCGTTATTTCCCTGATGGTTCAGTCAGCATTGCCCTGGATGAAACTGTTAGTCCAAAAGATGTCAACGATCTACTGTGGATTTTCGAGTGCAAGAACCTGGACGATATAATCTCAAGTAATGACATTTTGCGGAACTCAATTGAGAATTCCAAGTTCTTCCGCACCTCGCCCTATCTGACGCATCCAATATTTAATGCACACCACAGTGAGTCACGCATGGTGCGCTATATGAAGCGTCTAGAGAATAAAGACATTTCCTTGGTACATTCCATGATACCGCTGGGATCGTGTACGATGAAACTGAACGCTACGACTGAAATGATGCCCTGTTCTTTCCGCCACTTCACCGACATTCATCCATTTGCACCTGTTGAACAAGCCAAGGGCTATCATCAAATGTTCCGGGAGCTGGAGAAAGATCTCTGCGAAATCACCGGCTACGATCATATTTCCTTCCAGCCTAACTCTGGTGCTCAGGGTGAGTATGCTGGGCTGCGGGCAATTCGCAGTTATCACGAAAGTCGTCAGGAGAGTCACCGCAACATTTGTTTGATTCCAATTTCGGCTCATGGTACCAACCCCGCTTCCGCCCAGATGGCAGGCATGAAGGTTGAGCCCATACGCATTCTCTCGGATGGCAGTATTGATATAATGCACTTGCGCGAGAAAGCCGCCGAACATGATCGCGATCTGTCATGTCTGATGATCACCTATCCTTCGACTATGGGTGTGTTCGAGGAAACTGTTGCGGAAATATGCGATCTTATTCACAAACATGGCGGCCAGGTTTACCTCGATGGTGCGAATATGAATGCTCAAGTCGGTCTCTGCCGTCCCGGTGACTATGGTAGTGATGTTTCGCATTTAAATCTCCACAAGACCTTCTGCATTCCTCATGGTGGTGGTGGTCCTGGCATGGGTCCAATTGGTGTAAAGGCTCACCTGGCACCTTATCTACCTGGACATCCCGTCATCAGTCCGGTCGAGAATCAAGACAAAAGTTTTGGTGTCGTTTCTTCTGCTCCCTTCGGCAGTTCTGCAATTCTACCGATTTCATGGTCCTACATTAAACTCATGGGTAGTCGTGGCCTTAAACGTGCCACTCAAGTTGCAATACTCAATGCCAATTATATGTCTAAACGTTTGGAGGGCCATTACAAGACTCTATACAAAGCTGCCAATGGACTTGTGGCCCATGAATTTATCTTAGATGTGCGTGATTTTAAGAAAACTGCCAATATTGAAGCTGTTGATATAGCAAAGCGTTTGATGGACTATGGTTTCCATGCGCCCACAATGTCGTGGCCTGTGGCCGGCACTTTGATGATTGAGCCTACCGAGTCGGAGGATAAAGAGGAATTAGATCGTTTCTGTGAGGCTATGATTTCCATACGCGCAGAAATAACTGAAATTGAAGCTGGACGCATGGACAATAAGGTGAATCCGTTGAAAATGTCACCGCATACTCAAATGCAAGTTATTGCCAGTGAATGGCACAGGCCATACAGTCGCGAATTGGCTGCATTTCCCGCGGTAAGTTTTTCTTTAAGTTGCTTTTGTTCAACGGATTTTGAAATTGTTTTCAATTTTACAGTTATTTGTGAAGCCGGAGTCGAAGATATGGCCCACTGTGGGCAGAATCGATGATGCTTACGGTGACAAGCATTTAGTGTGCACATGTCCACCTATTTTACCGGACCTATAAGTTTAAGCTAATTGGATAGGGTTGAGAATTGTTGTAATATTTGTAGTAAATGTATTGGTTTTTATAATGTAAATATGACCTTATTATACCATTAAATAAAGACAAATCGTTAATCTAACAGAGAGTTGCACATTTTTGGTAGTTGATGAGATTTCCTTTGTTTTTTCAGGTTTTGGATTCTGTTTGGGTTCAATACGATGATCTCAAACTTTTAGAGTGGATTTATATAAAAACATTAACAGTCTCTTGTATTTGGGAGAAAGTGTGTTGAAACGCATGTCCCAATGGTTTTTTCAAATATAGTATATTTTCTTACAGAGATTGCTTAAGTTTTCAATAAACGTGTTCCAAAAAATGTCATCATATGATATAGTAACTTAGAGAGAAATAACTATTAACACAATTTGCTTGTATCATAAACTGATCATAAATGGATTTTATTATGCTGGGGTTAACGCCTTCTTCTCTAGCTGGATTTTTTTATTTATTGAAAAAATAAAAATAAATAAAACAGCATTTAACTGTCAGTGAAACGTGAACTTGGAGCTCTGGTAAGGAAGACACTTGTTCTTACCGATAGTATATTAAATAGTTACAGCTCTGTCGATTTATTAAAAATAATCAGCATAATTATCAGCATGGATTGAAATATATCAAGGCAGGTGGATTAAAAATGATTTTGTAATCTAGAGTTGAACTCATTGACAAATCGTTAGCGAAGTTTGTGTGCTTAAAAAACTATCACCTTCAGATCATAATCATATAATTAAAGTGATATTCATTTTCCACATTTTTCTACTGTAATATTATTAAGACCTATAAATACTAAGTAAGAAATTATTAAGAAGGCCCGTCCTAAGGGCATCCCCAAAGGGGATTTTTGGGCATTAACCGTCCTCCTAAGGATAAAAAAACTAAAATCAACAATACCATAGAGCGAGTAGTAGTAGTAGTAATAATAGTACTTATTGAGTCTTTTTCTTTATAAAACGATAATACAAATAGTGTTTAATGGATAAAGGCTGTGCTAGTAGTACTTTATTTAATATTATTATTTACAAAATGATAATATTACAAAGAGTATAAAATAGACAGATTCTTATGTGATTACTAAGTGGCTGTAGAAGAGGGCGAAAAGAATATGAACATAATTTCAAAAATAGGTAGCATCTGTTTTAATAGTCCAAAAATAAAATTTTAAGAAATAAAAATTCGTTTACTATTACCTCTAATATTAAGATGGTCAAATTTTACTTTTTTCAATTCAGTTATATATATATATTATATAGTTGCATATAATATATTCTATGGTAATTATAATATATCTAATATATATTAATATAATTATAATATATTTATATGTAAAAACGTTATCTTCCTAAGTTCACAATTATTATATATATCATTAAACTTTTAGTTGATATAAAAACCTATACGTGTTATAAATATATGTATAATCATAAACTTGTTTTAATCATGGTTGAATAAATAAGGTTGTCTCGTGGCTGATCGTACTCTCTTCTCAGTACCCATTATTGTCAATATCAATGCAAAGCAACAACAACAACTTCATCGGCTTTACATGTTATCAATTTTCGTTTTCAGATTTTGTATGCGCTGTCAACTTCGATTTGACATTTATGGGAACTCGCTTTCACCCATGCGACAACCTTATTTATTCAACCATGGTTTTAATTGAAAAAAAAAATCTTTTGACAACAGTTAGTATCCCTGATAAGAATTAGTACTTCATCATCTTAGCTCAAAGCTTGAGGCTACGAAAACCAGCAAAATTAATTTTGCCATGGCAACTGTCAGTTGAATGACAGCGAAATAAATTTAATAAAAAATAACGCCGGTCGAAAAAGTGTGCTCTTATTAAACGCGTTTATTTAATCAAGAAAAACGATCAGACTTTGTTTAATCGATAAATTAACAGCAAATATTTTTCGCGCTTTTGCTCGCACAACGAGATAAAAAAGTTCACGCAATGAAAATCGAAGAAGTTAAAAGTACGGTTCGCACTCAACGAATTGCTGCACACAGCCATGTCAAAGGTCTTGGCTTGGAGGAGAATGGAGTACCACTGCCCATTGCAGCTGGACTTGTTGGTCAAAAAGCGGCTCGTGAGGTTAGTACACTTCGATCAAAACTATTCAAGATGAATTAATAATTTTATTTTCAACAACACAGGCTGCGGGCATCGTTGTTGACTTGATTAAAAGCAAGAAAATGGCTGGACGCGCTTTGCTGCTCGCTGGACCACCGGGCACAGGCAAAACAGCTATAGCTTTGGCTATTGCACAGGAATTGGGCAACAAGGTGCCTTTCTGTCCCATGGTTGGATCCGAAGTCTTCAGCAGTGAAATAAAGAAAACCGAAGTACTAATGGAGAATTTCCGTCGTTCGATTGGCTTACGCATACGTGAAACAAAAGAAGTTTACGAGGGTGAGGTGACTGAATTGACACCTGTAGAAACGGAAAATCCAATGGGTGGTTATGGCAAAACCATCAGCAATGTTGTTATTGGTCTGAAGACTGCCAAAGGCACCAAGCAGCTGAAGCTAGATCCCAGTATTTTTGAGTCACTGCAAAAAGAGAAGGTTGAAGTGGGCGATGTTATCTATATTGAAGCAAATAGTGGTGCTGTTAAGCGTCAAGGACGCAGTGATACCTATGCTACGGAATTCGATTTGGAGACTGAGGAGTATGTGCCACTACCTAAAGGTGATGTGCACAAGAAGAAAGAGGTAATACAGGATGTCACCTTGCATGACTTGGATGTAGCAAATGCACGTCCACAAGGAGGACAGGATGTGCTATCCATGATGGGGCAGCTGATGAAACCTAAAAAAACAGAAATCACTGGTTAGTAGTTTGATTTAATACACAACGAGTAAATGCATTATTTTCGCTTATTTTCAACCTTAGATAAACTGCGCATGGAAATCAATAAAGTCGTTAACAAATATATTGATCAAGGCATAGCCGAGCTGGTGCCCGGTGTCTTGTTCATCGATGAAATACATATGCTCGACCTCGAAACATTTACATATCTGCATAAATCTTTGGAATCACCCATTGCACCAATAGTCATCTTTGCCACAAATCGTGGCCGCTGTGTTATCCGGTAATTTTTTTATTTGTGTGTTTGTATGTTTAGTAATAGATCACAATTAACCGTTTGAATTAATTTTAGCGGCACTAGGGATATCTCCTCACCGCACGGCATTCCACTGGATTTGCTCGATCGCTTGCTCATCATACGCACGCTACCATACAGCGCCACTGAAATGGAGCAAATCATTAAATTGCGCGCTCAGACCGAGGGACTTCAGCTTGATGACGCTTCCTTTGCACGTCTCAGTGAAATCGGTACCTCTTCAACGCTTCGTTATGCGGTGCAGTTGCTAACCCCAGCCTATCAGATGTGCAAGGTTAATGGACGCACCCTCATCACTAAGGACGACATCAACGATGTTCACTCGCTGTTCCTGGATGCTAAACGTTCATCCAAACATTTGTCGGAGAAGAATAACAAATATATGTTGTAAATCAATGAAGTATCTTCGGAGCAAAGGAGGGAGGAGTGTGATGATTAAGAATTCCATAGCAAATACTTGAAATGGGCGATTAAATTGGATGGAATCTATGTTATTTTTGCTGAACTTTGCGTTAATTAAATGAATTTGTTATTCTTTTCCAGTTTGTACAATCTACAAATAATAAACACGATAATGCTATAAATCTATCAATGGCGACTTTGAAGATGATTTCGATGGAGATGTAGTCAACTAAAGTTATTTTTATTATCAAATTTGCTTTGTAAGCTGTTGTATGAGCGAAATTTAACGACTTAATGCAGCCTTAAGGAGGGCCTTTAGTTGAGGGGGGTTATATCCCCAGAAATTTTTTTTTTAAAAAATTAATTTTTGCATTTTCTTAAAGCTTGAATATGTGGTCTCAAAAATATGTGGTTAAAATTTCAAGTCGATATCTCAAAAAATAACAAAGATAGCCTAGTGAATAAACCGCATTCCAGAGCGCGTTGCATTTTCTTAAAGCTTGAATATGTGGTTCAAATTTCAAGTCGATATCTCAAAAAATAACAAAGATAGCCTAATGAATGAACCGCATTCTAGAGCGCACAGTGCTATTTTCTCGCGAGTGTCTTGCACCCACTGTCATTTGCCTGCATATTTTGCTTTGTTTTTTCTTTTCTACTTTCTTCATTTTCTAATTTATACTATTTTTGCCAGTTGGTGCTAGACGAAAAACTGTCACTCCTACCTTATAATTATAATTGTATTATGACTAAGCCCGTTACTCCATTAAGTCGAGTCGATTAACCATGTTTGGGCCCGCTTACTTGCATGCTTTGGACAATTATCCTACTAATATAACATTTTCAGCAGCAAATTTTTTCCCTAGCATAAGGAAGAATAGTTTTTTCCATTTTTTTTATATAAAGAAACTGATTCATGACTCCGGTTATCGATTATACTATGTTTCCATCTCCTCGAAATCCTGAAATTTTGTGAGGTTTTGTTAAATCTACATTGAAATCTACTGAGATTTTCATACAAGTACAAGATTTTAAAATCTTGTGATTTCAACAAAATCGAATGCAAAATCTCGTAAAATGTAATGAGGAGTCCCTGAAAGTTATGCATCACTATTCAGCCCTATTCAGCTTGTGGCAAAGTTGTCATGTTGACAATGACAAGTGTATAATAATTTGAAAACAAAACCAATAAGCAACCAATCGCAAGCAAGCAACTGAAGTCCTAATTGTCAAATGAAATCTAGCTGCCATGATATGCCTGTTCAAAACACTTCGAAATCAAAATAGCAAGATTTCGAGGAGATGAAAACACAGTATAACTAACATTTTTCTCGAAATTGAATCTGAAAATATTGGGGCCACAGTTGGGCTAAAAAATGTAAGTGGCTTTAAGTCATACCTTACATATTGAACATGAAAACGCATGAGCGTTAATTATGTATTCGTGAAGAAAATATACGCACAAACATGGATAGATAAAAATACATTTTAAACTAAGAAAACTTTATTTTAAATTTACCTTCTAAATGTTATTTTTACTTGTATTTAATACTTTTTGTCACACACTTGAACTCGAAATCGCTTTCTATATTACCTTGTAATTGTATCATGGTGCCTGCCATAGTAGAATAAAGAAGGTAGTTTTACGGCAAAAATCATCTCCCGCTCTAAATCGAAACTTTTTACTAATGTTCATTATTCGAAGTTTCACGACAATTCTACCTTGTTTATTCTACCATGGTCCCTGCAAAATACCGATATAATCTATCGAGTACTCGGTAATTCAATAGCACTAGCGTGTTTAAACTCGTTAGTTTGAGATTGAAATATAAGCAAACGTCAAACGAACTCGTTACTCGAGACAGCTGCAGAAACAACAAATACAAACGAGAGAACTCAAGAAATCCAACGAAAGTGGAGCCATAGTTGCTGCTGCAGAGGAAAATCTATGGGGTTCACTTCGTTAGCTGCGCTGATGAAACATTCAAGCTCAGTCGGCCTCGTTTGGCGCTGCGAACGGTTCGTTTGTTGGATTTTATTCTCGCACACTTGCTCTGCGTTGGTGTTACTTGCAGTGAAAACAAAGTTAGTAAGAGGTTAAAGAAGCAGCTAACAATTAAGCTAAAAGTGACGCATTGTTGCAAATAATACTAAAACGATAAATATACCAATAACCAATGTAACTGCAAGTGTACGTTTTTTGTGACTCCATCTGAGCGGCCGTAACCGCTGCTTCATACATAACGCATACCCTTCACTCCTCAAGCCGCGCCCACGATTTTGCCAATTGTTCGCTACTTGCCAGCGCTGTCAGCCTCACTTTATTGCGTTAACGTCGCTCGACCACCCACACCCACAGCGCTGCTTTGCAGTTACGGCCCGCTGTAGCTGCTGTTGTTGTTATCTTGTGTCTTGTTTTTATTTTCATTTTTTTTTTCTAATCAATTCGGTTCAGTTCAGTTGGCTCTGCACACTTTGACATAACTTATTAGATATTTTAACAGCCGTGTGTTGAAATTAAAAAAAATCTAAATCAGATTCAATAGAAATAATAGTGCAAAAGAAACAAAATAGGTTTAAAAATAAAAAATTCAAGATTCGTGCGTAAGAAACGGCAATTTTAGTGATTAATACGCGATTGAGTCACTCTCTGAGATTTCAAATTGGAAAATCATTCATAAATCATACGAACGAACATACACGGAGGGGACAAACGAAGAAGTCGTCCGAGAGAGAACAACAAAATAAAAAAAAAAACAAAGTGCAGCCGCCGAAAAACGAAGCAGCTCAGTTAATAGTGACACCCTGTACACGAATGCGCACGACGTCAACGTTACCGATTGCAACGCTGACAGAGACGTTGCCGTCCAGCCTTTGAGAATGTGTTGTACGACAAGCTGCCCAAAAAAGAAAACTGGGCGCGGATCGTAAATTCCACAGCAAACGTGTTGAAAAGAAGTTGCAAAAGTCATAATAAAAGCAAAAGCAAATAAATTGCCTAAAGACCTAAATAGAAGTGGCCATAAAAGTGGCACAACAACAACGAACAATTCAGTTCACCCGAAGCCACTGCAGCCAGCCTTCAATTTGATATCAAAATAAAATAAGCTGCATGCACAAAACACCCTGTTTATAAACAGCAGAGTGCGTTTCTTTTTATTTTCGGATACTACTACTCAGCAGCCGTGCGTAAGTTTTACTTTTTACTATTTGTTCCGCTTCATTAAATCGTTTAAAAATTATATAATTTCAATATGGGACACAAAGCAGCGAAAGTTATGTGAGGCCCGTCCTCGATTGTTAGTTTTTTTTTTTTAATTTTGATTTAGTTTGTTTTTTTTTTTCTTATCTTTGGTAAATTCAATAAATAATTCTTTCAATAGTTTATTTCAAACAAAAACTGCTGTTGCTGACTTCTAATGGGGATCTTCTATCGCATTTTTGTTATTTGTAGTTGTTGTTGCTCTTCATAGAATTTCTAAAAGATAAATTGTTGTAGGCTAAATTTAAACGCCCACTGCAGACAGAAGGCGCAGCGACTAACGTCAGCGTCGCAGCTTGTATCGTCGTTGTGCAGATCGATTCACGCAAATTCTCACAACTGCGATTTATTCGAGTTGCTCAAACATGAGCGCATTGCGGGTGGCGCTAACGTTGACCCATGATACAATAAATAGAGGTAGATGCTGACCTGACTGTGCTCTCTTTTAATACTGCCGTAACTGTCAAAATCCATATAAAAAAATTTGTTTGCTTACATTTAATTTCTATGAACTTTTTTATAGCTTTGAGGTTTTATATGCGTTGTCAACTTCGTGTTGACATTCGCGGCAGTACGCTGTCATCTAGCGAATCTACCTGTATTTATTGTATCATGCGTTGACCTATGATTGGGAGAGTAAACTTTTCAAGTATCTTGAAGAAAGTGCATGGGGATCGATTGCGAAAGTGATTGATGCCAATTTCAATAAATTAGCAATAACTATGTGTGGTAAAATTTATAAGCGATGTTGCTTCGGGATATAACATTTGTTAATATAACTTTGGCTTAAATGTTTTGCAGTGACACGCTTTTTACAATATAAACAATAGCAAGGTAGGTCGGATAAAAAAAAAATAAATAAATAACTGCCCATTTCAGCCCTTGAAAGGACTTTGACCTAGCTTCTTAGGATTAATTGTGTTGTGCGTGTTATTAAGTTTGTGCACAATTGACCGAGAAATGGACCTACAGGCTTAACGCCGACTCCGAACGGCTATGAACGAAATGTTCTTATTCTCAAGAAACTTTACATGGCATTTTGATTACTCTCTGAGGTTTTGCCATTGTCTGCAGAGAGGTGGCGTCCGTACAGAAAAATTATTTTAGTTCAAATAATTTTCTGTCGCTGCTGGGGTTCGAACCTGGTCCTCCAGGTTCGTTGACATAGGGGCCACGCACTTTAACCAACTACGCCACGGACGCCAGGTAGGTCGGATACGTGATACAATAACCAGGAAGGCTAATTTTAAAATTGCAGCTTAAATGTGAAACTTTACAAGCTATGAAGCTACATATTAGTGGCAATAAGAAAAACTCAAAATCAACAGCTGACATTGACATTTAGCTCACCGTTTTCTTAAATATGAGCCTACCTTGTTATTGTATCATGGTCGGATAGAAGAGAGCATTATAGAATAAAAATGGAAGTCTCGCGGTTAAAAATTCTTTCTCGCTCTGTGTCGAAACTGCGAAAATCAATAAAAATATTGGGGAGACCATGGTAGAATTATAAGGTAGGGCCGACTCGGAGAAGAATGCAGTAGAAAGCAGAGAAAAGCGGGCTAGTTGTCAAAATCAGCTGTTCATATATAGTTTCTTTATGTTCATTTTTCGCAGTTGAGTTTAGGTTAAATTTTCTCGGCATTTTATAGATTTATTTGCAATGTTTTTACTATATTTTCACTCAAATTAACACAAACTTAACACACGTGTCCGCACTATTTATATCTTGAAAACATTATATTTTTATTTCATTTGAGGTTCCTACGAACTTCGCCATTTTGACAACTAGCCAACCCTTTTATTATCCACTCTTCGTTGACGCGTGAGGGCAATGAGCGACTCGGCCCTACCTTGTAATTCTACCAAGGGGAGACTACGATTTCCGAGGCGCCGCGATTTGACGATGGATCAGTGTTGCCAGAGAGACGAACTAAAATGTACCACTATTTGGGAAAAAATTGACCACTTTCGGAGCAAATTTATCTTTTCCTCAAAAATTAAAAATTTTTTAAATGATGAACAACCGTTATAATTTTTTTAGTAGTATACATATTTATATATATCTCTCATCAACAAATGCAAGAGTTGACCGTCAACTCTTGACGTGTATAAACTGGAACTTACCGGCTATTTTGTTTTGCTATTTTTGAATTAAATTTATTTGTTGCTTTGTTCAGCAACTAGAGATGGGTTTATTTTGTTACGTTTAATTCAATTTTATTTTGTTACGCAGGTTTAATTCAATTTTATTTTGTTACGCAGGATGATTCACAAGAATATTAAACTGCTAGTGAGTATGTTCAAAGAGGTGCTGCCAACAGTGCACCCAATACCTCGAAAAATTAATAAGTCTAAAAAAATTATTTTCGCAAAATTTACCACTTTTCGTCAAAAATTACCTTTTTTCCCTCTGCCCAAAACTGAGTAAAAAATTACCTCAAATAGGGAAATTTACCTCAATCTGGCAACACTGCGATGGATTCGTAAAGTACTTTCAATAAAAATAAGAATAGCCGAAGGAAAAATCGATTTATCAATTTTTTTTCAAGTTACCGATTTTTTAAGAAAACATTTTTTTATAAGATCTTATAAGAAAAATGGGTATATTTTTCTTAGTATATAACCGATATGGATGGTTAAGGTATTATTTTAAAGGTAATATATGAAGCTTTCTTGCACGTTTTCAATGAAAATATGGATGGTTAAGGTATTATTTTAAAGGTAATATATGAAGCTTTCTTGCACATTTTCAATGAACCAAATCCGTTAGTATTTCATATTTCATAGCTAACATATTTATATGTAAAAGTAAAATATTTGATTACATAAAACCATTATTTTCTCAAAAACTACTGTTATTACTATGCTATACAGCACTATCAGTTAGATGTTATATACACTAATTTTTTCAAAAGCTTTTGATAAGATTGATCGTTTGATAAGAAAGTTCGGGATAAAAGATGCGCTTTTAAAATTTTTCGGTAGCTATTTATATCACAGAAAATTATTTCTTTAAATAGATTCATACCGATCAAATTTGATAATAAATGCAACATCTGGGGTTCCCCAAGGCTCCCATTGCGGACCTCTTCTCTTTTTGATTTTTTTTAAATGATCTACCACAATTCATTAATCATTCACAATTTCTTATGTTTGCAGCCGATGTTAAAATATTTCGTCAAGTATATTTTGTCTGACTGCGTAAAACTTCAAAATGACACTACTAATCTGCATAGCTGGTGCAGTAGTAATAATCTTTATTTAAATAAAAATAAATGCAATGTTGTATCATGTACCATAAGGGTTAATCCAGTTATTTTTATACCCCCACGTTTAAAAAACGTAAATGGGGGTATATTAATTTTGTCACTCCGTTTGTAACGCCCATAAGGAGGCGTGGTAGGTATAGAAAAGTATATATATTCTTGATCAGCATCACTACCCGAGTTGATTAAGCCATGTCCGTCTGTCTGTCCGTCTGTCCGTCTGTCTGTGATCACGATTACAGCCGTAATTTTAAAGCTATCATCACGAAATTCAATATTTAAGCTTTTATCTAAAAAATTAAGGTCAAGTTCGTAAATGAGCCAAATCGGATGAAAACCACGCCTACCTCCCATACAAAGTGACTTTATCAAAACGGTAAAATCTCTTAGAATTCAACAAAAATTAATATATGGACTTGCAATTTTGGGTATTAGTTTTGATGCTCAAAATACACTCTCATTATGAAATTCAACCAAATCGGATGAAAACCACGCCTACCTCCCATACAAAGTGACTTTATCAAAAAGGTAAAATTTCTCTAAGATCCACAAAAATTAATGTATGGACTTGAAATTTTGCATATACACTTTGATATATAACATGTACTATGTGTATGGAATTCAACCAAATTGAGTGAAAACCACGCCCACCTCCCATACAAAGCGACTTTATCAAAAAACAAAAGCGAATATTTTCTGTTAAAAATATAACGAAAACGTTTTTATAGATAAACATTTTATTGATTGCTTAAGACTTTGAATATACTTTGGTTCGGCCGGGGGGGTATTTTAACTTCGGCCCTATCGAAGATCATTTCTTACTAGTTTATTATAACATAGATAACTATTGTTTAAATCGTCAAGATGAAATAAAAGATTTAGGAGTTATATTTGATGCTAAATTAAAATTTAACGCCCATATAGATTTCATTACTTCAAAAGCTTATTCAATTTTAAGTTTTATAAAAAGAAATACTACGGAGTTTAGTAATCATTTATCTATTTAAGCTTTGTATGTATCACTTGTGCGAAGCAGATTGGATTACTGTTCAATTGTTCAATTGTATGGAATCCGTATTATAATGTTTCTTCAAAACGCATTGAGCGAATTCAAAAAATATTTACAAAATATACATTTTCAGAAATGCAATGGCCAGATATTATACATTTTTACATAACCAGGCGCAAGCTACTTTGTTTTACAATCGCTAGAGGATAGAAGATCCGTTTTTTCTATAATGTTTGTGTATAAACTTATAAGTGGTAAAATGGTTTGTTTTGAACTGTCTCACCTCTTTAAACTTTATTTTGCTCCTAGAGATTTGAGAGTAATCCATATTTTTTATGAATGCGGCTGTTAGAATTTGCAAAAATATATAAAAATCACGACAATGACTTTTTGTCACGAGTAATATTCAACGATAAAACAAAATTTAACCTTTTTGGACCGGATTTAGGAAATAAAGTATAGAGAAAGAAGAATACTAAATTGGACCCAAAAAATACATGCCCTTTTGTTTAAAATGGAGGTGGTAGCGTCATGTCATGGGGATTTATAAGTGCAAATGGAGTTGGAAACATCCAATTCATAACTGACAAAATGAACCATCAGCAGTACATAGAGATTTTAAAGAACAAATTCGAAGCAAGTGCCGAAAACCTAGGGCTTTTGGGTCGTTATTAAACAAGATAACGACCCGAAGTATACACCTCAGAATACTCAACTTTGGATCCTGTACAATACGCCAAATACTTTAGAAACACCTCCTCAGTCGCCGGATTTCAACCCGATCGAACTTTTATCGGCGGATTTGGAGCGGCGGATCAAAGAAAAAATTAAAACGAGTTATAGCGAGTTATAATAAATAAAAATAAATAACTGGCCATTTCAGCCCTTGAAAGGACTTTGACCTAGCTTCTTATGATCAATTGTGTTGTGCGTGTTATTAAGTTTGTACACAATTGTGTACAAACTTCCGAGAACCGGACCTACATGCTTAACGCCGACTCCGAACGGAATGTTCTCGTTCTAAAGAAGCTTTACATGGCATTTTGATTACTCTCTGAGGTTTGCCATTGTCTGCAGAGAGGTGACGGCCGTACAGAAAAATTATTTTAATTCAAATAATTTTCTGTCGCTGCTGGGGTTCGAACCTGGGTCTGCAGGTTCTTTGACATAGTGGCCACGCACTTTAACCAACTATGCCACGGACGCCATAGCGAGTTATACGAGTTAAGAATAGGTAAAAGTTTCATCAGAAAGAACTCGGAAGCTTGCTCTGTCCATGCCAAATTGCGTAAAGAGGGTTATAAGACTAAAGGAATACGGCACACGATATTAAATTTTCATTATTTCGTTATTATTTAAAGTTGAATTCCGAATACTTTTGTGAGCTAATTTTTTTATTAATTTTAGACCTTTATTTTTGTTTGTGCTAAATTAAAGTTAATGCTTCCCATAAGCAATTTGATTGATTTTTATTTAAAAGTATTTAAAAAGATATAAGGATGACAAGATATACCTTATGTTCAAAATTGAACCGAACTGTGCAAATAAAACAACAACGGTTAATTATTCTTCAATATATATTTTCTCAACTTCAAAATAGTCATGATCGGAGGCGATACACGTTTTTTCCATTCTTGAAAACATTTTTGGTAGGCCGATTTCGGAATGGCCTTAAGCTCCCTCTGCGAATTCTCTTTGATGACGTCAATTGTCTCAAAATATTTTCCACGAAGCGACAATTTGAGTTTGAGGAATAAAAGAAAGGCATGCGGAACCATATCTGGCGAATATGGTGCTTGTTGAATGATATCGACATTGTTTTTGGTCAAATAATCGTGTGCAATATGTAATGTGTATTGCCGCGATATTATCGTCGTGCAAAAACCATGAATTGTCCTTCCATAATTCTGGCCTCTTTCATCAAATATTCTCGCGCAATAGGTTTGACCCTGGATAACCAATCATATTTCCAAGGTGGTATACAAAATACGTTTAAAGCTGTTAAAAATTAAAAACAATAGAAAATTTCACTAGAAATCAATAAACGTAAATATTGGTCTTTGATTTTTATTTAATTGTTGACATATTTCGATAAGCTACTTAATTCTTGAGATAGAAAAAAGATGACAATGTTAGTCAAAACGACTAAAATTGGT
The DNA here is from genome assembly GCA_943735915.1 of Pherbina coryleti. NCBI lineage: Eukaryota > Metazoa > Arthropoda > Insecta > Diptera > Sciomyzidae > Pherbina > Pherbina coryleti. The sequence continues at coordinate 58,490,554 of OX030949.1, read as the reverse complement.
TATCCAGGGTCAAAGCACTCAAATAATATTGAGTGTTGACCGATTGATTGAACGAGAAGGGTGAGGCATCTTGTCAACTGATGTACAATCCTCTTTAAACAATTTGTACCGATCAAATTCCTGCATACGTGATAGAGTAGACTCCCCATAGGTTTTCTGCAACATGTTGAATGCATCCGGACAAGAAATTCCGTTGGTAAAATACAATTTCAAATACACTTGGCTCAACTTCCTTTTTCATCATGAAGAAGGCAGGTCAGACTTGAAGAAAACTTGTTTACAATGCAATAAGAAAAAAACTACGTGACCAAATCACGCTAAAAATTAACGCCCTAGTCTATAATAAAAAAAAAAAAATAGTTTTATGGCAACTGTTGTTGTTTCATTCGCACAGTCTAGTTCAATTTTGAACAGAAGGTATATAAGGGCATGAATTTAAAAAATAACAAATCCGAATACTTTTGTGAGGCACTGTATGCAAAAAAAAAAATTAAATTTTGAACACTATCATGTCATACAGTTTAAAAGTTAACATTTTTTAATCTAAACGCTACTGTGCATTTCCGGAAAAATTCCTTAGATTCATTGATGCGCCCCCGTTTTAGCAGCAGCGCTTTTTACGATCTGCCTTCGCTAGCTTGCGTGATGATGATCATCATGCTGTTAATGTTGTTGCTGTTGCTAATTCTAATACTGCTGCGATATATGTAGTATATATATATATAATTTTTTTTTTTTTGTAACAACATTTGTTGCGAACAAACGGTTTGCGAAAAATATTTCGACATCAAATCATTTAGAAATATTTTCGCTTAAATAAACAAGAACAAAAATAAATTAAAAAAAAAAGAAATACAAAATAACATTCAACTGGCGCGAATGAGGAAAAAGTGTGGCGTTGGTTGCGCTCATTGTCGCAAGATGACGTTAATGAGCAGCAATGAGCTGCTTGCTGTTCAGTCAGTCAGCCAACAAAGCAGCCAGTTGTAATAACAGCAAATTTAACGACAGCTCGGTTAGAATAATAAATAATTAAAAATGTTTTTTAATGTTTTTAGAACTTGAACTAGTACAATTATTTTATTTGTTGGCAACGTTATGGGCTGGCAATGTTGCTGCTCAAACAACAACGCCAACAAAACAAAAAAAAAAGAATAAAAAAAAAAATTAGCAAGCATTGATAAGAAAAAAAAGCTAAACTAAAAGAAAAAAATCTCACGTGGTGGCTTACCTGACAAGGCAAAATAAAAAAAAACCACTCTACATAGTGACCAGCACATGATGAGGTTTGATGACGTTATAGTAGTTGTTGCACTTTTATTTGCTGCTGGCTGTGACAGCAACTGCTGCATGCTCGTTTGGCCTTTGTTTTTTATTTCACTTTAAATTTCTCAGCATTTGATTTGAATGACTGCAACAGCCTTGCCGCCCACCCACACACAGCAGCGTCTGTAGCGGCTGCGTTCATTTGCTTCGTCACGCACTCCGTTTGCCGCTTATTCACTCATGCAGTTAGCCAGCCATTCATTTGGACCACTTCACCGCCTCTGCGTTGAAAACCCGAATTCCAACCAACGCAGTGCTCTACACGCTGGTTGCTTCTTAGTTTTTCTCTCTAAAAGTTGCCGTGCTTATTTTTCTTTTTTTTCCACATTTATATCCACTAACTGTGCACTGCAAATTGAACAAAATTAGTTTTAATTTGAAGTTGATTTCTTTCATTTAATTTTGTTGCCAAACAAAATGTTGTTAGTTAGTCAGTTGTGGTTGCGGCTGTGGCGTTTAGGAACACGTTAATTAACGGCATTCAATATAACCTAAAATCTTAACGTCATGACAACTTGGATATGACGATACGAATTGTTTTTTTTTTTTATATGAAGCATTAAAGTTGATGCTACACAAATATTTCAATTTTACACTTCCAGCACTATTTGTTTTGATTAATATCGAAAAAATTAGTTATTAAAAATAACTGTTTTTTAAATTAAGCGCTAATTTTGGACACGTTTTTTTGCTGGATATATGCATATGTTCTTGGACTATTCTATGATGATTAGCATTAAGTCAAAAGACCACTCCAAAAAGGCAGCCTTTCAGAATTGTCGTGAGGCTACGAATCGCCTAAAGTTTCTTCGAGAAACTCAAAATTAGGGAATATATTCTTCTCGGCCCCAAAGGGAGCACAAACTTTTGTTCATTCGTTAAAAGAGTTAAAAATCAGACGTCTTCTTCGATTCCTGCTCTTTTAAAGGAAAGGCTCTTTACTGACTCGACTGATAAAGCGAATCTATTGGCTGGATCGTTTGCCCAGAATTTCCCAATTCCTTTGAAAAATAGGTTTTCTTTGATGTAAGAGATAAATTTTGAAATGAGAATAGTTAAAAGAGTCGTTGCAAACCTCAACGTTAATAAATCTTCTGGCCCTGATGGTATGCCACCAATTGTGCTACAAAAGTAGAAGTATTTCCAACTTTTTGGAAGGTCGCAAATGTTCAGCCGGTACCTAAGAAGGGCGATGCTACGAATCCTGAAAACTACCAACCCATTGCGATATGCTCCAAAGTCATGCAGAGTGTACGAGTAATAAACTTCCACCTCATGAATTATCTAGAGCGCAGCGTACTGCTCAGTGACCGTCAATATGGCTTTCATAGGGCCCGTTCTACTGGTGATCTTATGGCGTTTCTCACTGAGATATGGAACTACCGTGTTCACTTCTTCGGTGAAAGCAAGATTGTTGCTCTAGATATTTGTAAGGCACTGATACCGTGTGTGGCATAAAGCTCTCGTGACAAAACTAATCGCATTTGGTGGTAACCTTGCTCGATGGATCACGTGTTCTTTTAAAGACAGATCGATCCGAGACGTGGTCGATGGCTTTTCGTTCAGTGAACAAGAAACAAAAAACCATTGAAGCAGGTGTTCCACAGGGATCCGTCCTATCGTCAACTTTGTTTCTGGATTTTATCAATGACCTTATGATGTAAACTCATAACCCAATTCATTTGTTTGCGAACGACAGCAGCATTTGCCGTTCATAAACTTCCAAAAGACGCCAGAACTCTTTGGAGATTGTCGATCGATCCGAGACGTGGTCGACGGCTTTTCGTTCAGTGAACAAGAAACAAGAAACCATCGATGCAGGAGTACCGCAGCGATTAGTCCTATCGCCAACTTTGTTTCTGGATTTTATCAACGACCTTATGACGAAGACTTATAACCCAATTCATTTGTTTGCGAACGACACCAGCATTTGCCATTCATATTCTTCCAAAAGACGCCAGAACTCTTTAGGGATTGCGAGAAAGTGGCAAAATAGGAATAGCTCACTGTTTAAGGACGAAGCTAATATTGTTTAGGCTTTTTAAAATTATATAAGTTATACTTTGCTCCAACTGATCTTCCAAAAAAGGAGTACAACACGAATATTAGCAGCATTCTCCAGATTAACGATAGAATCAAGTCGAATGTGTCTTGCAGTGAACGCAGATAAGACGAAATACCTAGTGTCAACAAATAAACAGTTCCGGGGTCTTGGAAACCACGTAACTGTTGACAATATCTCCTTAGATGTTGTTAGGGATTTTGTCTACCTTGGATCTAGCATAAACTCCTCCAACGATGTCAGTATTGAGATAAAATGAAGGATAACTCTTGCCAACCGGTGTTAATTTGGGTTGAGTAGGGTTGAGAAGCAGAATTCTCTCTCGACGAACAAAACTTACGCTGTATAAGTCTCTAATCATGTCTGTCCTATTATATGTAACACAAACCTGAACGTTGAGCAGTTCCGATGAGTAGACTTTGGGAGCTTTCGAGAGAAAGATCCTTCGTAAGATCTTCGCTTAAATCTGCGTCAATGGCGAGTAAATAATTTGTTGGAACCATGAGATGTAAGGGCTGTATACTAAACCTCTGCACGAGTGCGCTTGAAATGCGTTTCAAAGCACTCGTTTGTAGTGCAAGCTTTTGCTATGTTTTGCTCTCATCAATGAAATCAAGCCTAACACTACAGAGAGCACTCGTCGCTTGATCAGAACAAGAACAGACTAAAACCAAAACAATGTTATGCACGATTCGGAAAAGAAGTCTGCACTGACTCGAAAGTTATGTAAACAACAGCAGAACGCTTGAAGTTATGCTGTGTTATTTAAGTTTCATACTATACATTTTCTTGTAAAAAATCATTAGGTGCATATATTTAAAAAGCTAAAAAAAGTGATTTTCTTATTAATTATTCAAATTATAATAGAAGACTTATTTGTTTTGTATTAAAATGCATGTTTTCCGTTTTGATAATAATATTTAATTAAAAAAAGTTACAATTTTAAAAATTTGTAAGTAACAAAATATAAGAAATTCATCAAATTATATAAAATAACAATAATTAAAACTACAATAACGTAGTTTTAGGTGTGTTTTTACTTTTGTTATTTGTGGTTATATTGTAAGTCTGGTGTAGTTAGTTTATTATTATGTTGGATTGTTGATATTGTTGCTGATGATGATTTCGTTTGTTGTTTATGGTAGCATTGGTGTTTGTGTGATTGTTGGTCTATTGTGGTGATGTTTTTTTTTTGATGTCATTGAATTGTCGTAGATGTAAGTTTTGTTGTTATTGGTGATATTGTTTGTTAAGTTATTATTTAAAAAAAAAAAATAAATAACTGGCCATTTCAGCCCTTGAAAGGACTTTGACCTAGCTTCTTATGATCAATTGTGTTGTGCGTGTTATTAAGTTTGTACACAATTGACCGAGAACCGGGCCTACATGCTTAACGCCGACTCCGAACGGCGATGAACGGATTGGTTCTTGTTCTCAAGAAGCTTTACATGGCACTTTGATTACTCTCTGAGGTTTGCCATTGTATGCAGAGAGGTGGCGGCCGTACAGAAAAATTATTTTAATTCAAATAATTTTCTGTCGCTGCTGGGGTTTGAACCCGGGTCTCCAGGTTCGTTGACATAGCGGCCACGCACTTTAACCAATTACGCCACGGACGCCACGGACGCCGCGGACGCGTTAAGTTATTAGTAGTGATTTGTTATTTTCGGATTAAAGTTTTGTTACTGGTGAATGTTTCAAATGTTATCAGTAAAGTTAATTAGAGAAGTTGTAAGTGTAATTGGTTTTAGCAATATTGAATGTATTGGGAAAACGGTTTTGAAACTAAAAAATAAAATTAATTATTTGTTAGTTGCTTTTGCAATTCTTTGCTCATGTCCAATTTGTTTATATTCGAGTGCAAAAACATTATTTGGTTAACCGAAATAGAGCTTGAACCAATGCTAGTTCTTTTTTCGGAAATCAAATTTCGAGCTACGGAAAAAACTCTTTCCGAAGCTGACCTGCTTGCTGGCGTAGCTAAAATGCTACAACTCATTTTATTAAGTAGTGGAAACTCATTTTGTGAACATCCCACCACTGCAAAATATTAAAAATCGTCGTGAAAAATTTTATTTGAACTTTCGTACATCATTATTTCTCTTTGTATTTTGAAATCCGAGTTTGAAATTTCAGGTTGTTGCACAAAATAAAACCACAAAATAAAAAAAAAATGTCTGGCGCTATCTTGGTTAAACATTCATGATAATAAAATTAAAATTTAAATAATTCTATTAAGCAATTATTTACAAAATTTTCTCCAAAAAAAAAAAAAAAATTAAAAAAACTGTCAAAAAAAAACCCCACTCACCACGAAATAAAAATAATCACTTCCTATAACTAATTTCTATAATAACTACTGCCAAGGCTCTGCCGCTTAAAGGGTTAACGCTTAGCAAAGAATTGAAAAAAGTAGCAATAATGCAGACGTTAACTGTGCTTAATATATATATATATATTAATAAACAAGTGACGCGCAAAAAGGAATGATAAAAAGAAAACAAGCAACAACATTAACTAACAACAAAAACTAACAAACAAACTTTACAACTTGAAAAAAAATTACGCAAAATTTACATATATAAATTAATGATTGAACAAAAAATAAACACAAATCAATTATATTAAACATTCATTATAATAAATATATAATATTAAATATTAAATATTGTAATAAAATTAAAATTTTAATAACTTACGTCATTTACATCCATTCGTTTTAGCAATTATTTAAAAAATTTTCTCCAAAAAAAATAAAAATGAAAAAATTGTTAAAAACCACCACTAACTACGAAACAAAAATAATTACTTCGCCAAGGTTCTGCTGTGTTAGGTGTGATTGGTGCATTTTTCGCTGTTATAAATTGTTCTGTTTTTATTAAAGAAACAACATCGTGCTCTGTTAAAGCAAACGGCGAACATAGTTCTCTTTGAAGTCGACGAGTGCTCTGCAGTGCTTGTTTGTTGTTATTAAATGACTTGGATAAGCTCTGCTTGACTAACAGAGTTCTGTCAAGCTCTGAACTCTGCACTGTTGGATCTACTGTTGTGGAAAAAACGAGTGCATTTGTGCAGAGGTTTACTGTATACTGACATCGACTTAATTAAACACATTAAAGTCGAGTGGCTCCGCTGGCTAGATCATGTTGAGCGTATGGAAAACAACGCTCCAGCGAAAAAATATTTGATTCGGTGCTTGGTGGTAGAGGTAGAGGATGCCCATTAGACCGTACCTCAAAAAAAAAAAGTTCGCCGTATACCAGCGAATATGACGTATTTTTGCAAGACAATTACGAAAAAAACATTTTTTTTTTTTACCGAACGTAGGGGTCGCGCATTGACATATAACTGCATGTCTCTGGTATTTACAGTCGGATTTTAAAGTTTGGTATATACATGTTTTTGTCTCACAGTTGAATTGAGACAATTAACAATTGGGTTATTCAACCACCTGGAACATTTTACGTAAGGACCTCGGTATGAAACCATACAAAATACAGCAAAATACAGGTGCAAGAATGGAAACTGGATGACTTACCACAATGCCTTTTGTTTGGTAAATGACCCAACAAGGGTAGGATGAAGATCCACTTTTTTGCGAAAAATTTCTTCAATGGCGAAGCTCATTTTGTGCTCAATGGGTACGTCAACAAAAAGAATTTCCAAATTTTGTCTGAAGAGCAGCCAGAGGCAGCTCAAGAGCTGCGAATACACCCTGAAAAATGCACTGTTTGGTGCGGTTCTTAGGCCGGCGGCATCATTGGCTCGTTCTTTTTAAAAATAATGAAAATCGCAACGTTACAGTCAATAAAGCAAGGTAGCATGCGATGATTACAGACTTTTTTTTGTCCCAAATGGAAGAATTGGACTTGGTCAACATACAGTTTCAACAAGACGGTCCCACATGAAGCACGGCACGCGATACCATAGACCTATTGAGAGATAACTTGGTGAGTAAATAATCTCACGTTTAGGAGTAGTCCAATTACCGCCAAGATCATGCGACTTGACCCCACTAGCCTATTTTTTGTGAAGCTGCGTGAAGTCTCTCGTTTACAGGGACAAGCCAGCCACAATTGCAGCCCTGGAAGACAACATTACAGATGCCATTCCAAAGGTCCAAATTGGAGCTTACGGATGGACCAACACAGGCGTAGCCGCGGGCATTATTTACATGAAATAATCTTTAAAAAGTAAATGGCAGGCATTGATGTATCGCTCCAAATAAATATTACATTGGTAGCGTCGGTAGTCAAGTAGGTAGCGTGCTCGACTGCTACCCCAGAGGTCCCGGGCTCGATCCCCGGTCAGGCCATGGTCCTTAGCTTTAAACCTTTCACATTTGTAATTTTCTTTCCTCATTTCTAATCAACTGAAATTGAAAACTCATCAACATTTACTGCTAGAAGTCATAGCTGGTGGTAGAGAAGTTTGTAGATGACATTGCCTTATAACTTGAGTTGACTGAGGTAAAGGCCTCAGATGACCACACTTGACTCAGATTAAAATCTACATGTTTCTTTGACTTTACACCACGCTTAGAACATCCTACACGTGTTTCACTTGGGTGACCTTTCCTTCCCACTAATCTATCACCTCATTTCGAATCAAGGCAGACTTGACTGACTTGGCAGGTATTCCACCTGAAATCCTTGGTTCAAAGCTAAAAACAAAAAAAATTTCAAAGGCCAAACGCTTAAAACATCACCCTTTATAAACGAACTTTGCCATAATATTACGTTTTTCTTAATTAGATCTCTAGAACTTATAGAACCGCCTAGTAAAAACGACAAAAAATTCTTGAGAATAGCAAAGTGTCCAAAGTGGGTTAATTCCTTAAATAACGGAAAGTAATTTTAGATTTTGTTATTGAAGATATGAACCGCGCACTTCTATTACATCGAACACAGCTGTACATGCAAGATGCTCCGTGTAGCTAATAATACCAACTAAAATTTTCAAACTAAACTTAACCCAAAATAACAGAGAAATGTCAAATTGGCTGTTACAGAAAACAGTGTTGCAAATTTAAAGTTCTCCACCTTAACAAAAAAAAAAAAAAAAAACACCCTATACCAAAATGCACAATTCCTTTTCTTGAACTGAATAAAGTTCTTTCTGAAAGTTAATTTCTGACTAAAGTTACTGACACGTGTGTGATATTTCGGGAATTTTTCATAACTTTCTAATAAATGGCTCAAAATAGTCTTCTACTTGGTAAATGTGCTCTGAAAATGAGATACGAACGAGTCATCATTGAAACATATCTTACTTAATATAAGTTTTTATTGTTACTCTGAATTCCATTGATGTGATTCACATTCAACACGGCAGTTTTTTTTTTTTTTTTTTTTGTGGTAGTCAAATGAGCAATATGACACAACTCATAACAATTGTTACAAGATGCATCGTTGAATGGTGGGTGGTTTAAGGGCGTGTTCCAATTCTACAGAAATACACAAGTGTTACACCTGTACGTGCAACTGCATGACTGAAATACTTGACTGTCGAAGAAAACTTTCTACTCAAATACTTGGTGAGGTTATCAGTTTGCTTGCCACTTGCCACTTTGGCCAACAACCACCACAAACAAACAAACAAATAAACAACACTCGATTTAACTATTGAAACAACAAAGTCCGCAACAAATACAACAACTAAAAATGGCAAAACCGTAACCACAGCTCTACGTTTGTGTCTTATCGCACGTTTCATTCAATCATATCGCAGCACAAACATTCTTGAAGTTACTCACTTCATCTACACAAGAATTCATCATCCTCCTACCTCTCTTTGTGGCCTGCTTTCAGTACGTTCCTACCCTGTCGCTATTTATTGCTTAACGTTGATTTTGTTGTCTTTAACCATGTCGTCTGCTCCACTTACCACTCACTTACCAGTACTAGCTGTACCCTCACCTGTGCCGCGACCATGTTTTTGAATGTTTACTAAATGTAGAGAGCAAAGCAAAATAAAATAAAAATCAACATAAAAATCATGAATATTTTATTAAAATCAATCATTTTGTCGAATTTGAATGGGAAAACCCGCGTTGAAATCCCACAACCATGAATCAATTGATATAAACAATTCATACTCCTTAACGACCGATTTTTTCTTCTTTATATTAAAATGTTCTGAATAGCAAAACTTCGAATCCCAAATAAAAAAAAAAAAACAAAATCTAATTTGCAAAACTTTAGTTGACAGAGCTCACAACAATGTGTTTGAGCTAAGAGAATCCTCCCAGCGAACCTAACGTAACTTTTCTAAATTCATTTGTGAAACTTTTTGAGGAGTAAAGTATATAAATGAGACTTTTTTACACTTTAGTAGGTAAACAACCTGCAATTATGAACCTTTTTTTGTTAGGGACACGAACATAGCATAACTAACATTATTTTGTTCTTTAATACCTATACGCAAAAGGGTTCTGTCATATGAAGAATGGCAATTTTTTCTCTTAAATCTATTATCTGAAAAATAAATTCTATTAACTAACTGTCTCTCTTACTCTGGCCTTTACCAGTTAAGTGGAGTAACTAGCAATATGGGCAGGCAAATAGACCTCGTCTTTTCATCAGATATCGAAAACGCCTTCACGTCATAACTTGGCGCTTTAAACCTTTTCTCCGAACTTGGTGAACATCTATATTTTATCATTTTGCCCATATTCAAACGCAATTTATCACTGATTCAAAAAGAAAAAATAAACTGATAAAAAATTCAATTTATCACGGATTCAATTGCGCGCATTCTTGGTTGCGCACAGACGTGTACGAATCTTGGATGCGAGAAGATAATGATCCGAGTCTATATTGGCACCACGGATCGTGCGTACATCTAAAACACTAAAATATCTTCCGTCAATTAAAACGTGATCAATTTGGTTGCGCGTCTTTTGAGCAGGAGACAGCCAAGTTGCTTTATGAATATTGAGATGCTTAAATCTAGTCTACTAACGACCATGTTATGAATACTTCTATTCTCTAAAAAATTATACGCAAACGTCGCTCACATCGGTCTCTAGTCAGTTTACCGAAGTTATGGAAAAATTTGTTCATAATACCTCTGCATAAAAAAGGGTCTAGAAATAATATTTCAAACCGTCATGGGACCCAAAATTCTCGAAAGTATTATCTACGACATAATGTTTTTTCACTGTAAATCTATTTTCCCCCTTACCAACACGACTTTCTCAAGAAAAGATTGACTTCCACCAACAACTTTACAGAATCTACCTCTAATACTCTTTGTTCTTTGGAAAGTGGTTATAAAGTTTATGCAGTCTCTACTGATTTTAGCTAAACGTTTGACGCTATCATCCTTCTTAAGTCTAAAATGCTTGGCTCTCAACCTTCTGGATTAAGTCTTACCTTGACGATCATCAATATATGGTCATATTTAGATTTTACAAATTTGATTTTCTTACAGCCACTTGGTGTCTCTCAAGGAGGTTGGTCTTTTATTATTCGTCTTGACAATAGCCGATGTAGATGATATCATCAATTATAGTTGAGTAATTACTCAACTCTTTCCGTCCATGCTGATGACATGAAAATCTATTGATAGATACGTACCATTGCTGACTCCAACCGCTGACTCTCCAAGATAATTTAAACAGTTTTTTCACTTGCGTAGTGCGAACAAAAATTTTCTAGTGTCCAACGTTAACAAATGTCAAGCTCCCACATATTCTCGAAAGAGACTACAATCTTCTTTAAGAACTTATTTTAAATTTGGTTAGTCAGTGCCCTCACTGAATTCTTGGGAATATGGATGTTATCTGGGACTCGGGTGTTATTTGTGACAAGTAACTGAATTTTCAGTCTTATAGTTCCAACTCTAAGTTCCAACTCTGCACTTGGTTTTTGTGAAACATTGGTGTAGAGAATTCTCCAACCCATACGTTATAACATCTCTCTACCCCATATTTGTAAGACCCATCCTTATATATGCTAGCCAGGTATGGTCTTCTTCTTATTACTCCCATTCGATGCATATCTAGCCCGCAAAGCTGCCTTACCGTTTCTGACAGTACCAATCTACCTCATTATGCTGATGGATTGATGTTGATTAGCTTGCAAAATTTGAAAATCGCAAAGATGGAATTCCAACTGCTAGATGGAACCACTAACTGTGCTGCTCTGCTCCAAATTATAGCTCTTAATACCAATCCACCTAACCTTAGGTCTGTACCTCTCTACCACCTTAACTTTCAGCTCACCAACTACACTCAGGGAAAAAATCGTAAAACCAAAGAAAATACACTTTGCCACAAAGACTTTTATTGGTTAGATTGTGCTCAAAGATAAAACATCCTTACGGCAAAGGCACTAAGATTGTTAAATTCCTACACTGAAAAAAAAATGTTTTAAAATTGACGACAATTGTTATTAATTTGACGATATTTGTGTTTAAAAAATAGCTTGCAACAAATTTCGTCAAAGTAAGAGCAAATGTATTTAAAAATTTTGAAAAATATATGAAAAAAAAGTCAAATTAACAACACATTTTGTGAACACATTGTGTTTAATTTTAAGCTAACTTTTTTTTTTCAGTGTATGAAAAATATACTTTATATCAAAGACTTAAATTCTTGTGACAAAGATGTACGTCTTTAAAAAAGTCGATTTCTTTAATACTATCTTTGTATGTCCGCCTTTTTTTTCTATTACTCACCCCTTCTCCACTCTCCTTCCCACCCATTCCCCCTTCCCCTTGACCCTTAACCTATACGATTTAATCTTATAACCTATACGATTTAATCTAGTGCGCATTACAACTTATACATATTAATACATCAATTGCCTTATATACTACACTAAGGGAAATAACGCATATTAGCATTATCCACGCCTGAGTATAAATTTTATTCAAATATTTACGTGGATAAATCAAATGTTTTCCTTACAACTCGTTTTTTCCCGTATTTGAATTTTATTTATACTCAAGCAGCAACAGCATCGCACACGTACACACATACTCCGACAAGCAGCAACAGCATCGCACTCTGTTCCTGCAGTTTATTTCTTGCATTTGCAGGTCTTATAGTTCTCATTTAGTTATTGTTGCAAGGGTAATATACATAGTATGCATATATGGCAAAGAAATGAAATTATGTAGGGTTGAGTGACAACTTGATATTTTCTCTGAAATATCTTGCACCGGTTGTCATTTACCTGCATATTTTGCTTCTATCTACATATATTTTTTTATATTTCTCCCTCTAGTAACTGAAAATTCAGTTACTTGTCACAAATAACACCCGAGTCCGAGATAACATCCATATTCCCAAGAATTCAGTGAGGGCACTGCCCTAATATTGCGCCAACTGTCAAAAATAGTATAAATTAGAGAACAAAAAAGTGAAGCGAGAATAAGTAATACAGGCAAATTCCATTTGATGGACGCAATATGAAGAAAATAATACTATAAAACCATTAATAACATATTCAATTTAAATATGTTGTTTTTTAAATTCAATATTTTTATATAAATTTTCTTTAAATGCGATAGTTTATTTTTAAATAGTAAATTTTTTAAATATATTTTAAAAAAATTCGTGCATAATTTTAATATATTTTTTATTAATTCTGTTTAAATATTTAAATATTTAATTTAATTAAAAAAGTATTCAAATAAATCTTAAATATTTACGTAGTCGATTTATGCAAATGCGTTATTGGTGCAAAAATGACTCGCTTTTTGGATAAATTAAAAAAGTTTTTGGATAAATTTAATATTTTTTCCCTTAGTGTACATATTGCCCACAAAGTAACTGCGAACTATAAGCGTGTGTATTTTTAAGAAAAATATGATTTTGTAGAAAAAATTCTTTAAAGTTATAGACTTTGTCTTTGAAACAACGATGCTTAGCTTCGAGAAAACAAAGAAAATTTGTTGATTTTGCATACTTTTTTCTTTGTTAACAAATTCTTGTTAACAAAGAATAAAATCGTTATAGTAAATAATTAATCTTTACGGCAAATATTTTTTGATTGATTTAGCTTCAAAGAACTTCAGTCTTTTGTTTCAAAGATGCAGCAGTTGCTTAGTTAAAGAATAAATCATTAGTGCAACGATCTTTTCTTTGTAGCAAAGATATTTTGGTTACAGTCTTTTAACAACTTTTTTTCTTTGATTTTAAGGCGTTCAATTTTCTCAGTGTATGGATGATGATATAAAAACAAATTACTGTACCTCATATATTTCAAAATATTCTCGAACTCGTATTCTCCGTGTTACGAGTCCGCGTTTACTAACATTCTACTACTTCTAAACCATTCTACAAATAAAATATTTTTCGTACTAATATGAATAAAAATTATTTTTGCTAAAACTAAACCAACCGTAGAAAATGCACTCTATATATATGAGAGCATTGAGTTAATTCAGAAGAAAGATCATACTTTTTTTGGAAGGTGTATAGATTGAGTTGTGTCGATGGACACAATCACAGGGAAATTAAGCCAAAATCTTACTTTGCGACCGAAAAACGAATTATCTCTGTGATACAATTTTAAATTGGGCATCGAGGTAATGGTATAGAGATGGGGTTGGGAGGCTAACCAAGTGGGCCTCGAAAATATTCGAGGTGGTGGCTTCAGGTTTTGTACCTCCATTGAACACCTCCAATGGTAGAACCTAAATTCTAGGCTTAGAAACCAAAAATTGCGTCGAATCCCAAAAGGGTTGAAGGGCACTTAATTCGGTCCAGAAGATTTAAATAAGATCTTAAAGTCTCTGTACAAATATGCGAAATATACTCCATTTTCAGCCTGATGTATGAATTGTCGATATTGCGAAGATCAACTGGAGTGAAATATCTACATCGCTTTAAAAAAACTTTGCCACTTTGCCGCTACTTTTGACACATAGAAAATATGATCATTCCAGCGAAGATCAGATTAGTTCGATATGCCCAAAACGTTGGGATCGGCTGATTCCACGAAATCTACACCGTTCTTTTTAAGGGGATCAAAATGGTAATTCATAGGTTTGTGAGTTAACAGGCAACACTGGGTTTTGTTTGCATTTAACTAAACTCTATTAACAAGACCCTTCTCAGAGATTTTTTTTTTGTTTTTCCAGGTCATTTAAAAGTGTATCATTCATATTTTGGCTCTATTTCTCAATCCCCTTTTTTTTTAACGAATATGAATGACAAATGCTGTCGTCATCTGCAAAAGAATGAATTGGATTCTCAATCAATGGCAAAAAGTCGATGATAGAAACCAGAAACATAGTTGGGTATAGGACTGAATTTTGCGGTGCTCTGTATTGATGATGTGCTCTCTGGACGAAATGCCGTCGTTCAAAAGTCGTCCACGAATAGATTTGTCATTGAGGAAGCACTAAATCCATCGAGCAAACTTGCTACCGACACCATATGCGACACCATTTATGCCAGACTCAGTCAAATGCCTTTGAAATACCTTTAGTAACAACCCTACCGAAGTACCGAATAAATAAACGTATATTATTAATTAAATTTTTCTGTGAGGAATACCATAAGTAGAGCGAGCTCTACAGAAAGCATATTGCCGATCACGGAGCAATTTGTTTTGCTTCAGATGGAAGTTTATTACACTTTCCATGACCTTGTGTGTGGAAAGTGTAAAACATAGCGCAATGTTTGCAAATGTAGATTGGAGGCTCGCGGCATCGCCCTTTTTAGGTAACAGCTGGTCGTTAGCGATCTTCCAAAAAGATGGAAATACTCCCGTCCTGTAGAGGATGTAGAAAAAACTGCGCAGTGGCTGAACTAGTGTAGAAGATATTTGCGACTAGAATTTTTTGTTGCGAAGTCTTAACTTTTTGACAAAATACAAGAAAACTTCTTGTTCGAAAAAAACAATTTTTAATAGGAAACATTTCAACCAGAAAACGTTTCCAAACCAAACAACTATCTCCAAACCTTGGTTTGTGGGAAAGTAGACTTGTAAATCTATTGCATGCCTCAATAAATTTTAAAGGGAAAAAAAATTTATAAAAAATGAGGGTTGAACTCTGGAAAAAAGCGAAAGTTTGAGGTTTTAGGTTTTTTAAGAGGCAAAGATTATTGAAGAGTAAAAGTGAAATAAATTATATATGGGTAATTGGAGTGAAAGAAGTCTATTAAAATTGATTGAATGGAAGCATAACCTAACTTAGCTTTACTAACTTTAATAAAGTTCAGTCAAAAGTGACCTTTGAACTTGCATCTGAATTATTTTTAAAACTTGACTTCGAACTTGACTTCAAAGTTACTTTCGAATTCAACTTCGAACTTGACATCGAACTCGATTTCCAATTTGACTTTCCAACTGACATAACTTTCGAAATTGAGTTCGAATTCGATTTCGAATTTGAATTTGATGAATAAGAATTTGATAGTTTTTGAACTTCGAATAAGAATTTTATTTCTCACTTGATTTCGAAATCGATTTCCAATTATTTATAATTAGATTTTGAACTTCGAATAAGAATTTTATTTCTAACTTGATTTCGAAATCCATTTCCAATTAGACTTTCCAATTAACTTAACTTACGAAGTTTATTTGAATTCAAGATGACTTAACTTTCGAACTTGAATTTTAATTTTTTAATTTCGAACTTGACTTTAATCAGAAAACGTTTCCAAACCTCTTACTTGCCAAACAACTCTCGCCAAACCTGCTTTTGTGATAAAGTAGGACTTGTAAGAAAATCTGTTGCATGCCTCAATAAATTTCAAGGGAAAAAAATATATATATAAAAAAAATAGGATTTAACTTTTATCTAGAAAAAAGCGAAAGTTTAAATGAAAACTCTAAAGTTTTCTTCAATTTCATAGAAAAAGTTGCACTTAAAATTTACACTTTATTTATTTAATAAACACGAAAGGATACTTGATACGCTAAAATCATTTCCGTGGAAAAGTCGCTTTGCTTTACTATCCTTGTAACTAATAAGTTTTATTTTGAGACTATTTTATTTTTTTCACTGAATATTCTTTATTTCTGCTCATAAGCTCTTTACTTCGTCCCCTCAATCCCGCTTTCAACTACTTGTTCATTGCAATGATAGTTGTTGGAGTTTCAACTGGGATTATGTTTAAGCACTGAAAATAAAAAGCACTGACGATAAAGCCGTCACCAACTCACTCTAGCATTAGTTAACGTTAGTTAGCGTAGAACTTGAGTCAAAGTCGTCGAATTTAATACTAAGTTTTCAAACGATAAAAATTTATGTTAAAACAAAAGGTTTTTGTTCCATTTTTCTTTCTCTTCCTTTTGTTGTGAATTCAATCGATTTATATTCAACTAATCTAAATGTAAATTTAGAAATTCTTTTTCTTCTCATAGAATTGCAACTCAAACTCAATTTTCTAGAAGTGGAAAGCAAAGTGCATCGTCCTTGAACTTTTTCGTGGCAGACATTGTCGCTTTAACATCGGGTTTATTTCTTCTTCAACATGCTAGTGTTTCATGCTGCATGGTTGCTTGTTTCCTTTCCAAATGGGAAGTGATGGTGGATTTGCAAAAAAACCTTGACCGATTTTCATCGTTTATACCCAGCATAATGTTAAACCAGCAGCTCATCATCAGTAGTTGCAGCAGCTACCAACACCACCATTCAAAGTGGTTTAAAAATAAGCTCGCTTCGTCTAACATTTTACTTAATCCGCAGTCCGTGGAAAGAAAATCCTGTTAAAAAAAAATGAGCATAAAAATATTCACTTTGCAATTTCGTGTTGAAATCGGAGTGCTTAAAACTTGCCGTCATTTTTCAAACAAATTAGAAAAAGATGTGGTTTCCAGTGACTTGGTCTGACAAAGCTTTATCGGGTTGGTTGATAGGGTAGGTAGGTTTGTTCTTCTTTGCTATTTCTTTTAATTTTCATCACTGTTTCGTCGTTAGTAGTTTTGAAGTACTTTTGAGTTGGCTTAGTTTTTCTTGTGAACCAAATACATGCGAATGAGTGTCGACCGATAGCAGTGCTGCATTCAAGAGTTTGGTGCTATAGCACGTATGTATAACCATCCTAAAAGCATATTTCGAACATGTTTCAGCATATTTTAACTATACTTTGCATGTTGTTGCTTAAATACTTCCACTACTTCACGAATGTATTTTTTTTTTACTTCCTATAACAAAATTGAAATTAAATTTGTTAGTATATTATTTATGCTGAATCCGCCCCTGTGCCACGTATGTTTCTCACCACACAAAACCATCAGTTTTATTTTTTTTTTGTTATGTTTTTTTTTGCAAAAATTATTCGTTTATCGTCTTGATTTTCATTTCGTTTGGCTGTCATGCAGTATGTTTGCTATATGTGCGAAGCTTTGCTGTTGAATTCTATTATGCGCGAATGTCCTTTGTTGTTGTCGGCGTTTTATTGGATTTCTCAAGCACACTTGCTGAAATGGATTTTTTTTTTTTTAGTTTTTACGGTTTTTTTTTTTGTTTTCTTTTACATAAGAAAATGCAATTGTTTTCATTCGAAGGTTTCTTTTTGAAGAAAGTTCTCTTTGCTGTTTACTTTTTTGAGATAGTCCACTTTGCTTTTTAGGTTTAAGGTTTTGTGTTTTTTTTAAGAGGCGTACGAGTAGTAGTAGTTGGAGAGAAAAAGTGGAAAAACGTATATATGGGTAGTTGGAGTGAAAGTAGTCTATTAAAATTGATTGAATGGAAGCATAACCTAACTTAAGGCCAGGTTACACCAAAAGTGACCTTTGAATTTGCATCTGAATTCTTTTTAAAGTTTGACTTCGACCTTGACTTCGAAGTTGATTTCGAATTCGACTTCGAACTTGTCATCGAACTCGATTTCCAATTTGACTTTCCAGTTGACTTAACTTTCGAACTTGAGTTGGAATTCGATTTCGAATTTGAATACGATGAATAAGAATTAGATTTCAAACTTGAATTTTAATAAGAATGTAATTTTAACTTAATTTTCAATTTGACTTTCCAATTGCGAAGTTGATTTGAACTCGAGTTGATTTAACTTTCAAACTTGAATTCTAATTCGACTTCGAATTCTATTTCGAACTTGACTTTTCATTAGAATTCGGTATCGAACTTGAATTTAAATTCGAATTCTATTTCGAACTTGAATTTAAATTCGAATTCTATTTCGAACTTGAGTTTAAATTCGAATTCTGTTTCGAACTTGAATTTAAATTCGAATTCTATTTTGAACTTGAATTTAAATTCGAATTCTATTTCGAACTTGAATTTAAATTCGAATTCTATTTCGAACTTGAGTTTAAATTCGAATTCTGTTTCGAACTTGAATTTAAATTCGAATTCTATTTTGAACTTGAATTTAAATTCGAATTCTATTTCGAACTTGAATTTAAATTCGAATTCTATTTCGAACTTGAATTTAAATTCGAATTCTATTTCGAACTTGAATTTAAATTCGAATTCTATTTCGAACTTGAATTTAAATTCGAATTTTTTTCGAACTTGAATTTAAATTCGAATTCTATTTCAAACTTGAATTTAAATTCGAATTCTATTTCGAACTTGAAATTATATTCAAACTTGAACTTAAATTCGAACTTGAATTTGAATTCAAACTTGAATTTAAATCCGAATTCGTCTTGAATTTAAATCCGAATTCAATCTTGAATTTAAATTTTACTTCGAACTTGAGTTTAAATCTTACTTCGAACTTGAATTTAAATCCGAATTCGAACTAGAACTTATATATAAATTCGAATTCGAACTTGAATTTAAGTTCAAATTCTAACTTGAATTTAAATTTGAACTTGAACTTAAATTCGAATTCTATTTCGAATTTGAATTTAAATTCTAATTCGATTTCGAATTTAATATCAAAACCAATTTCAAACTTAATTTTGAACTTGATTATCAAATTTTAACTTGAAATTATCTACCAGATTATAATAATAAAAAATGTATTCCAACAATATTTCTGTCTTGTATTATTATTTGAAGTTCTCAAGCTCTTAAAAAAAGAACACCCTATATAAGTAGCAGCCTTCATATTATCATTTAGAGTATACATGGGCAAAAACGATTCATGGTTAATCCAATAAGTCCCTCAGATAGACGATTATGTCGACCGTAAAATGGAAGTAGTGCACGGTTACATTCCCGAACTGAACCACGATTTTCGAATAAAATTCGCACTATTTACAAGCGTTATTTTGGTGTAAATCTATTCACTATAAAATGGCTAACTACATCGAGAAAAAAAGCAATAGAAAAACCACCTAAGCCGGCTTGGGTGGAAAGAATTTGTATGGAAATTAAAAACTTATGGTTATTCACCAAAGTAATATATTGTTTTATACATTGCTTTGAAAGCACAAAACATTCGATATGCTGCAAACAAAAATAAATGTTTGATTCACCCAAGCCAAGTATATAACATATTAACCAATAGTGTAGGTATTGTAGTTAAACCATGGAAAACTTTGACACTTTATCAAAATGGTATGGACTTGAACACAATGTTCGTCAGATTAAGGGGGGTTATATACCCAGAACTTTTTTCAATTTTTTTTTTTTTGCATTTTCTTAAAGCTTCAAGTCAAAAATATATAGTAAAAATTTCAAGTCGATATCTCAAAAAATAACAAAGTTATAGCCTAGTAAGTGAACCACCTTCGAGAGAATTTAAATTCGAAACCAATTTTAAACTTAATTTCGAACTTGATTCAAATTTTAATTAAAATTTTACTTAAATTTAAACTTTAAATATGACTTCAAATATTACTTTCAATTTGATATCAAAAACTAAAATTTGGACTTTATTCAACTTAAATCAAGAACTGGACTTTGAACTTTACTTCGAATTTGACGTCGAACTTGATATCAGATTTTTTATTGAACCTTTACTTGATTTTAACTTGAATTCGAACTTGAAATCAGAAGGAAGCCATCGGTTTCTTTCAGCCATTAAGTGTTTTGTGCGTTTGCGTTTTTTCAATATGGAATTTTTTTTGGCAACTCAACAGAACTTACAAAGCTGCAACGAAATGCTCATTTCATCGTTTAAGTTAAGAGTAACTCTCTTGATTTGAATTCGATTTAAACTTGATTTGAAATTGTTTTTAATTTGTACTTTTATTTGATTTTGATTTAAAACCAATCTGAAAATGACTAAATTTGAAATAAAAGTAATCAGACCGAAATAAAATTTGATTTTATGGGGAAAATCTGGTTCTTTTGGACGTATTTTTTTAAAAATGGTTTTTTTTTTCATTTAAAATATTATTTTTTTTTAAAAAAAAAGGCGGAGTTTTGATTTATGACCTTTTTTATGCTAGGTTGCATCAAAAAAAGGTTAAATATAAATGGATATCTGTAATTTGACCACGAGCTATAAGTACACATATGTACAATAATATGTGAAAATTTTAGCCCGATTGGTTAAATAGTCTTTTCGTAAGGAGGTCGAAAAACGTTGTTTCGATAAAAACGTGATACATTTTTCTCCATCTCGATGACTTAAATAATGTGTTGTATACAATTTCTAACGGTATCTTATATACACTTTATAACTGAGTTTTTTAGAAAATTGTTTTTTTCTAAAATATAAGCAGATTGCCCCCTTACTTAATTAGAACTTGATTTTAATTCGAACTGGATGATTTTTATTTAATTTTCACTTAACTTTTTACTTTTCAAGGAACTGTCCCTAATCTCCTCATCCAGCATGTCGTGCACTTTAATAAATCTTATTTACAGCTTTCCCAAATCGTTCCTGAAAGCACTTTATTTTAATACCGTAATATCTATTTTTTTTTTATTTTTAAGTCCTTAAAGCACTACATTTTAATCTCATAATAATTTTTTTTTCATTTTATTTTATTTTGAATGTTTTCCAGAGAGAAGTGTCTCTCTTGTATTTTTGTTTTTTATTTTTTTATTGTATTCTGCTTTCTTCTTCTGCCGATTATTCGACTTTCCTTAGCCGGTATTTTTCCCCTTAAAAGTTATTCTTGACTTCCTTTGTAACGTTTTTCGGACTTCGAGCAGGAAGTAAAAGTTTTACATTTGAAGTTTTTTCATATTGTTCGCATTCTTACAACGTTTCTTTGATTATTGTTTTCATGCTTTGTTTTATTTTTGGACTGACCTACATACAGTTTTTCCTTGTTTTGCATTAATATTTGTGTGTATTTCCGTGTGGGCACCATCTACCATCCCTCTGCTGTGTCTCTATGGTTGGTTGTTTGTCGTCGTTCTTCTTTAAACTTTTTGTGAAAAATAAAGAGCTTAACATGAGTTTGTTAATATTTCCTTCGCTATCTCGAAGGTTTAGCTTTCTGCCATTTTTGGTTCAGTTTTTTTTTTTTTTTTTCGTTAGTTTTAAGGATGTCCTGCACGACCACACCTCAGGAAATAAACAATGCTTGTAAAGCTCTCAACTAACACTCCATATATTGTTATTTGTTTTGTTTGATTTTTGTGAAAAATGGGCGTGGTGTTCGTTCTAGTGTAGCGTGCAATTTTCACATTATTGCTTCAAATTTATTGACACATTATTTTCATGAATTTTCTTGCTATTTCGCTGGGTTTTTATTGGCCCCATTGTACCCGCTGCTTAATTTAAAAATAGCGCAAAAATTTTGAAATGCTTGACAGCTGGAGAACTGAAAACTGTCAACACAAAGTATTGTTGTGTTGTCTTGTGTTATTTCGAAAACACATCATTTATTTGAAAGAAAAATAAACTATCTCTAATGTTTTTATTAGCTAGCATTTGACTTTAAGGAAGATAAAATGTGTTGTTTTTTCGCTGAGCATTAACTAATTTTTTATTGTTTTTATTTTTGAAAACTATGCTAGTTCAATCGAAAGCTGCCAAATAATTGTGACAGAAGTGCCGTTAAAGAAACAAGTAAGATGGGTAGAGCTGGCATGAACGACAATGAGATACTCTACATACATTTTGAGGCCCTGAAGGAACTAATACATAGTGGAACAAGGCAACAGTACCAATTTATGGATTGAATTAGTTGATTACAATCGATATTTATTGGAAGAAATCGAATCCCATCTTAAATCTCTGACTGCACGCCAACCAATTTAGGTCTGCTGGCGAATTTGAGCTACCACAGCCAACACGATACTCCCCGAAAGGCCAGGCCTGCGATAGTCTCCTAGGTAAAAGGGTTTTGCTTTGACACAGCACTTCAACACCACTGACGCTTAACTTATCATATATGACGACATATTTATAACTCGTCACTTGTTCTATCTGAGCAACTTCATCCTGAACAACATCCTACAGTCCCATTATTATTGCACTCCAGCAATCACCATGTAGTAAACCGCACCTCTTCATTTCAACACATCATCATCAACACATCGTCCAATCGTCACTATCATGGCCATTTCTTTAAAAATCTGAGCTTTCAGACAACATCCAGTAGCTCACGATGCAGTGCACTCGAGCAATCTCACGGTATTTGCACTAAAACTGCCTCACCCATTTTCAAACCAACAATTTATACACCCAATCCACATGTTAATGTGCCAGTTAGTCCAGGTCAAGACTATCCCCATGCTAACAATTTTTTCTCGCAGCATTGCTACTTCCTTGCAGCCATAATGATACCGTTGTAGGTCAACGATCCCACCTGCTTCTCAGATTGAGTGACTACTCAAGGATCTGTGTAGTCCCTTTAATTTATTCAGGATAAGGCGAACCCGTTGCCTAAGGCCATGCTCCTTTACCCCGGCTTTGAACAGGCTGACAAAATTGTTTCACCATAAATTATTGAGTTTACAGCTATTAGTCTTACCTTGATCTTCGGTTACACTTCCCGAAAGCTTAGGCCAACAAACTTGTAACGGCTATGAACAGCGGCAACTTTAGGTATGGACAAGGCCTAACATTTTTCTTTTTAAGATTTTTTTTTAAATTTTTATCCAAACATAACTTTTAAGAGGGATTATATACCCAGAACTTTTTTGAATTTTCATAAAGCTTCAAGTCTCAAGAATATGTGGTTAAAATTTCAAGTCGATATCTCAAAAAATAACAAAGTTATAGCCTAGTGAGTGAACCGCCTTCGAAAGCGCGCCGCACAGTGGTTTCAAAGTGGAATTAAATAATTTTTTTCATGTTTTAATTTTTGTTCGTTTTTTTTCAATTTAAGTTTAGAAATGTTTCAATAACATATTTAAAAAAAAAATCTAAGATAAGTCTTCTCAATTTTTGTGGACGAGCAGTGAATGTCGGCAAAATTTTTCTACTCAAAAACAGCTATGATTTTAAGCCGGATTCCGGTAGGAACTGCTCCGACATAATTGCTTGTATTTACTTAAATCTTTTTATATACTATATTGTGATGTATCTCAAATACATTTTTTTTAATATAAATATATTTTTTATTGTTTTTTTTTTAATAATTTTATTAAGACCATGTTTTTTCCCAGATACTAAAGTTTGGTGGACCAGAACTAAGTTATCAACACTTATCGACGGTTTCTAACTATAAAAATCTTAAACTGTAGGCTTTTAGTAAGCATTTAAAAAAAAATTGGCTGCTAATAGCTGCTAACGAACAAAAGAGTGAATGCATATTTGAATGTATATTTGCATTTTCATAAAGAATATGTTATATTTTTGTTTTATTCTTTTTTTTTTTTTTATTTTAATTATAAAGGAAATTCCTTAATGCTATATAATAATAAAAAAATGTATTTCTTTAATTAAAAAAATTAAAAAAAAAATTGTGTACTCGCCAGGTATTGAACCAGGTATTTTAACATGTGCTCTAATATGGCTAATTGCTACTTATATACAAAATTTATTCGATCTACGAGTCGTTCCTGAGTTTTAGATGATATGCTAATTTTGTGTGGGAGGTGGGAGTGGCAATTTATTTTTAAATATACACATATGTTTTATATTCATCTAAAGTTTTGATATAGCTTCAATAAAAAGTAAAATATCGTTTTAAATTTTTGTGTTATATGGGAGGTAGGCGTGTTTGTAGACGGATTTGCAAAATTTTTTGTAAGTGAAAAAAACGTACACAAATAGGTTTTCATGTTTTGTTTTTAAAATTTTTTAAATTTTCCCGTTAGAGTAGTCAAATTAAGTGGAAATTAATGGAGAATTCGAAGTTGTTTTTAGGCCCGGCAAAAAATCATTTTTTCTATGGTTTTTATACGATTTTTGTATTGAACGTCACACAGCAAATCACTAAAAATTTGAAAAAGGTTGTAAATTAAAGCTTACTGTGATGTTTGTTAAGTTATTTAATCAGTTGAATCAGCTTTTGCAAGAATCGCCATTTCAGTTACAGAAATAATAATTTTTTACCAAAAATACCTACTTATTTTACAATTTTAACGGAAAAAAATAAATTTTTCTCCAAAAAGACATCAACATAGAAGTTATTTTCAAAGTAGTAGACTTGCAGCAATAAAGAATAAGAAACTGTTAAATAATAAGCAATTTCAGAAAAAACAACAGAGTGACGTTCAATACATTTTGTGACGTTCAATACATTTTGTTGCGCTTAACCAAATAATTTAAATCAAATTGGGAGCTTAACAAAAACAGGTTTATTTTTTTACAAAAAAAAGAAAAAGTAAATATAAAGTATATAATTCAGCTATACATAAAATTTTCATCCAATTTTTTTTTTGACGTGACGAAGTTACGTTGTACTGCTCTAGTTTCCAAAAAAGTTGAAAAATGAATTTTTTAAAAATTCATCTGCGTTTCATTGAATTGTTACTCGCTGGGTATAAGAGCTATGATTAAAAAAATAATATGACCATAAAGGTGAATTCTTTGACTATATTAAAAAAACAAAAAAAAAATTTAATACAGCATAGGGACGTAGTGGGAGCTGCGTAAGCAACGCAACTGAAAATTTGTTACATGGAATTATTACTCGCTGAGTATTAGTGCTAGGATTAAAAATACGATACGCCAATAAAGGCCTTCTGTAAGCCCTCACAACAAAGTTAGACAAAAAATTTCTGACATTATGGGGACGCTGAGAGAGCCGCTCAAAGATCGATAACGCAACATTCATGCAGCGGCGTTGCATTGAATTTTTACTCAATGAGTATATAACCTACGATAAAAGTTTAAAAAGGAATATAAAGTTTTTATACATGGCTTTACGACAAAAATAAAAAAAAAAAATTTCGGCGTCGTCAGGTCGTGAATATAGCAGCTTATGTAACAGAAATGTAATATCGTTGCATGGAATTATTACTCACTCAGAAGGAGTGCTACAGTAAATTTTGTTTTACGACAGCAGGGATGTGTTATTACGCTTCACAACTAAATTACAAAAAAAAATTTGTTGTCATGATTTCAGGGATGCAATCACATAATGCAGAAAAAATTCTACAGCCATGAAAAAACGTTGCATGGATTTTTAACTCTGTGACTACTGGCGCAACGGTAAATTTTAAGGAACGAAAACAAAGGTGAGGTCTTCGGGCATATGACAAAAATAAAAAAAAAAATTTGACGGCGTGTCAAAAACCCTCAGGGAACCGCCTAATGTGACGCATATGCATCTTTTTTGCTGGATTAATTGAAATTAGAGCACAACCAATGGGGAAGCAAAAAAAAAGCTAAACGAAAAGCACCAACTACAAATCCAACAGCAACTCCAACACCAACACCAATACCAACACCAACACCAACACCAACATCAACATCAACATCAACATCAACATCAACATCAACATCAACATCAACATCAACATCGATATCGACATCAACACCAACACCAACACCAACACCAACACCAACACCAACACCAACACCAACACCAACACCAATACCAACATCAACATCAACATCAACATCAACATCAACATCGACATCAACATCAACATCAACATCAACATCAATATCAACATCAACATCAACATCAACATCAACATCAACATCAACATCAACATCAACATCAACATCAACATCAACATCAACATCAATATCAACATCAACATCAACATCAACATCAACATCAACATCAACATCTCAACATCAACATCAACATCAACATCAACATCAACATCAACATCAACATCAACATCAACATCAACAACAACATCAACATCAACAACAACATCAACATCAACATCCACATCAACATCAACATCAACATCAATATCAACATCAACATCAACATCAACATCAACACCAACATCAATATCAACAACAACAGCAAGAGACTTCGTCACGTCAAAACCTACGGGTGTGTCCACGACACAGCCAACTCTTTTTTTTTATTTTTTTACAAAAAATTAAAGAAGTCAATAGCTAGTTGAATTTTTATTGAAAATTTATTAAGACTTCCCGTTTTTCAATATAACTTCTGAACCCTTTAAAATCACATCTCCATTTTATATCATTGGAAAGGTATAACCTACCGTAAAAACGTAAAAAAATTAAAATTTAAAAAAAAAAAAATTATAGCACGTGTTGCTGGCATGGTATTGAACTTAAACAAATTTAGAATGAGTCAACTTATTGCAATATTTTCAAAAGTTTTGTACTTTTCCTCAAAATAGATGAAATAACTTTTCCAATGATACTACAGTACCAGTAATCGGTCTTAGACCCTAGACACTATTTTGGCAGCGAACAATTATTCTAAAAATTTATAACTTCGAATTTAGTTTTCAAATCAATAAACCAATGCAAGAAAAATATTTGAGAGAAATCGGAGATGGTCATTAAAACTGATCACTTCAATGTGAAATGGGCGATATCAGTTAGTAAAAACAAAAAGCAAAAATCAGGTCAAAGTCCATAGGTACCATTCTTTTTGCTTTCGTTTATATTCTTCATTTCGTTCCTTATCTAGCTTTATTTTTTCCCGATATCTTCGTGCTCTTTCAGCAGGCGTTAACTTTGCTATTTTACTCTTAAATATACAAAAACAAAATACAAACTAAATACTTAAAAGTGAGACATATCTTAAAAGTGACGTTCAATACATTTGCCACTTTTTAGTTTTTTTTTCTTAGGAATTTTATTTTGCAAATATACGAAAACAAAGAAATTAATGAGAACCTATGAAACAATGGTTTTAAACTTGGATTTTTTTGATTTATATTTTTGCTTTAATAAAATTCCGCGTGACGTTCAATACATTTTTACACATACTTATCATGATGAACTGAGAAAACACAAAAAAATTTACTTTAATATTATTTAATCGCCTTAATTTTTAGAATTTCATGAGAACTAATCTCTGTACTTCCTTAATATAACTTTTTTGTCATCTATACCACACCTAAATTAAAACTAACGAAGCATAAAAAAAAATGTGACGTTCAATACAATGCGCGGGGACTAAATGTAAATCGAAAGCCAAATTCGCGATGACAATGTTTTGAGAATAACAACAAAATAAAACATAAGAAATAAATGCTATCATTACAAAACAGTTATTATTTGTTAAATTATTGCATTGTTTTCAACTTTTTTTTTACGTTTTTCATCAAAAAGTGTAACTGGGGACAAATGTTTTTGTATTAAGCGAGTACAAGAGAACAATATAACATTCTTCAAAACAAATATGCAAACAATTTTAGAATTCTGAAAAATAAATTTTGTCTATAAATATTCTTCAGTGATCACTTTCTCATGTTTTATTTGTTTTTTTAAACCCCCACGTTTAAAAAACGTAAATGGGGGTATATTAATTTTGTCACTCTGTTTGTAACGCCCATAAGGAGGCGTGGTAGGTATAGAAAAGTATATATATTATTGATCAGCATCACCACCCGAGTTGATTTAGCCATGTCCGTCTGTCCGTCTGTCGTCACGATTACAGCCGTAATTTTCAAGCTATCATCACGAAATTCAATATTTAAGCCTTTATCTAAAAAACTAAGGTCAAGTTCGAAAATGAGCCAAATCGGATGAAAACCACGCCTACCTCCCATACAAAGTGCCTTTATCAAAACGGTTAAATCTCTTAGAATTCCACAAAAATTAATATATGGACTTGAAATTTTGCATATGAGCTCCGATATTTAAAGTGCACTCTTAGTATGAAATTCAACCAAATCGGATAAAAACCACGCCTACCTCCCATACAAAGTGACTTCATCAAAAAGGTAAAATCTCTTTAAATTCCACAAAAAATAATATATGGACTTGAAATTTTGCTTATTAACTTTGATATATAACATGCACTTTGTGTATAAAATTCAACCAAATCGAGTGAAAACCACACCCACCTCCCATACAAAGTGATTTTGTAAAAAATGAAAGCGAATATTTTCTGTTAAAACTATGTAGGTATAACAAAAATGTTTTATACAAATAAACATTTTATTGACGGCTTAAGACTTTGAATATACTTCGGTTCGGACGTGGGGGTATTTTAACTTCGGCCCAGTCGAAGATCATTTCTTACTAGTTTCTTTTTGTTTTTACCTAAAAAAAGAGTTGAAAGATCAGGGATAAAAAAAAGCGTTTTGTATGCAATTGACTCATATACCAAATTTTATTGGTATACGACTACTCCATCTTAATGCTATGCAAATATCGTTTAAAAAGAATGGGAGGTGGGCGTGGCAATTTTTTTTAAATCTACATATATATTTCAGATACTTGAGTGAGTTGTTTTGATATAACTTCAATACGAAAAAAAATATAGCTTTTTAAAATTTTGTGTTATATGAGAGGTAGGCGTGTTTGTGGGCGGATTTCAAAAATTTTTAATAGAGGTAATTCTAACTTACGACGACTCCTTCTATTTTTTTCCAAACTTTGTATGGGATTAAACCACTGTGTGCCGTACAAATTTTGAGTTTTCGTAATATATATAAGATAGGACGAAAGACGTGTCAAGTATCAGGATGTAAACATTAAATTTTTCTTTTTTTATATATATTTATTATAATATATTATTCGAAAGAAATCTACGTTTCTACGAATATTGATTTATTTTGCGGCCCACCTAAAGTTTAACCTTGTTTGATCAGCCCAAGTTAGTCTTTGAGTTTGACATCCTTGCTCTAAATGATAATATGAAGGCTGCTACTTATATTTCGTTATTCCATTTGAACTGACGTTTACACATAACAGTACGATGATACACCAAGGAGCTGTTCACCACCAAGGAATCCACAGAAAACATACAATTCACAAAAAAACAGCTGAAAGTCTTCCAAATCCCAAAAAAATCTTTTGTTTCCCAAATCTCAGAAACTCAAAAGAAATATTAAAGATTGCTTTTGCCTTAAATTAAACACACGTGAAAACGTGTGACACGTGTTTACATGTGATTGGATGCTCGAGTATCTTTCCAGTAGGGGAAGTATTCATAACAGAACTAGTTACATAATGATTCTTTGGTAATGCGAGGTAGATCCCTGCTGGATTACAACACACAGAAATAATATTGTAAGCTTAAGCGTTATTCGTTCTCAAGCATTAAATTGAAAATTAATTTTTATCAATTGAAATTGATAAAAGCTTCTTTTACTCAGATCAAAACTGGAAGCAAATCAGAAACTATTTCTTTTTCTTTACAAGATATAATTAGTTGAGTTCATTAACGTAATCAACTCTTACTCTCATTGTGAAAAGGGATACATTCAAAGGAAGTTTAAATTAAAACTGAAATATAAATATGAACTTTTTTCAATGCAAAAAAAAAACGGCCTACATATCGTAATACTCTGTTATTTAAACATGACTCTCAGGCAGCATGCTTAAGCTACATTCAACCATCCTTAAGGTCAAAGTTAGTATAAAATAACTCGACCCAAAACTAGTTCATTCATTCACTTATTCGTTCGTTCATTCATTCAGTCATTTATTTATTTATTTATTCAAGCAAATTACACACACACACACACACCTACACACGTTCGAAAATAGTCATTCGAGCTCGGAGTAGACCACACCTAGCTGCTTTGCTGCTGCCAACTCTTGGATGCATGAGTTGTTAAATAGTTGAACTGCATACGTACAAAGACAAACGGCAGGAAAACTACCAACTGCTAAAATGGCGACGGCAAAAGCCACACCGGATGTCGGAAGTAGTCTTTTTTTTTTGTGTTAGTAATGTGAGAATATAACATGCTAGACTACCTTGAACCAGAGTTAAAAACTGGTATAAAAAAAAACATCATCATCCTCGTGAACTACTGAACTGCGTTGACTTTGCATAACAGCAAATGCACAATTACGAAATGTATGCAAAGACGTGGAAGGGGGAAGTTTCTTTAGAGCTTACTTGGATGGCGTTTCGGTCGTGCTTACCTTTATAACATTTTGTGTTGGTCTGCACTTCAGCAGCATTAGCATGGCGATGGGGCCAATGTTGCATGCTGCAAGGTTGCAAAGTTCGCTGCTTATATGGAACTTGGCTTGCATCGCACTTCCAGTTCGGTTACTTTGTCCTAATTGAGTTTGCAGTAAATGTGCGTTTTATACGCTGCACCATTCAAGGATCTCTACAGAATTACTAATTGACGTTTGAGTGACTCTTAATTTGGTGTCCTTTCAAAGTCCAACCCTGCGTATGTGCCGTTATTTAATGTTGATGTGTTTGTATTTTAGTTTCCGTACACAAAGTTAACAAAGAAGTTGTTGTTATTTTTTTGTTTTTTGTTCTTTTGTTGCCACGGGTTTCCTCTTTCATACTTTAGTGATTCATTAGATTGAGTTGTTGTCGTTGGTTTTTGTTGTAATTAATCATGTTTTTACTGTTGATTTAGTCACCATTCACATTAACTAACGCTTGACTTAATCAAGTGTGGCTTCGGAATGTTTTTCGTCTACATTTACTATAAAGATATCAAATTTTCTCGTTTTTATCTTTGTCTTGGGTTGATTCTTCGATTAGTCTTTATTATGTTTACATAATCTTTTGCTTATGTTCATTCTAATTTGCAATTTTTTTTTTTTTACTTGACACACTGCCGAGAAAATACTTTTTGACATTCTGAGCTGGATTGGACGCCAGCGAAAATAACGGTTATATTTAATATCTTTTAACTTGACAATACTTTTTTAAATTTTCTTAGGAGCTTGCTTTTTTTAGTTAATTAGTGAGCTACTATCAGATGTTAAATTTGTGACAAAAAAAATTTATTCAATTCAAAAAACTTTATGTGTCTTTATCATGGACCACGCACTCTACCTACTGCGCCACTCATTAAGTAAGTAAGCTTACATACTTAAAATAATGAAAACTCGGTCTGGGATGGCTTGCACCGATTAAGAATTAATATTCCCACGTTTCGAAAATTTTGTGTAGTTTTAACAAAAATTGTGGTTGTACAGTCAGAAACATAGGGTGTAGAATTTTTAATTGAAACAAAATACTGAGATTACATAATTTCAAACCGAAATTGAGTTTATTAGAAAGATAATTTTATACCGGTAGTGTTTAAATTGATTTAGGACATGTTTAGGCCATAAAGGCTGAATCGTATGTGACGCATTCTGGAAGTCCAATTATACTGTTTTTTTTTTTATTTTCATTATAATGTCAAAGAACCACTTTTTGCTGTCATAAAGTAAAATTTTTCAAATCACTTCTACTCAGGGCATTGAATTTCATGAAACAATATTGCATTTTTGTTATATAAGCTTCTATCTTTCGCAACCTGACGACGTATTAAT